>JAMXBB010000007.1:93138125-93738125 GCA_024138015.1 Lumnitzera littorea
CCCCCCCCCCCCCCCCCCCCCCCCAGTGAATAAGACTAGCTAAGTAGAAACCATTCGATAGATCCACCAAGTATGAAAACTATCTCCTTCTTTCCTCAACAAAAGAAAACCTTCTACACAAAATGGGAGCACGTCATTATTGTGAAGGTTTTTGGCCTTTCCCTAGGTTATAAGCTTTTGTACCAAAAACTTAGGGTTCTTTGACATTTTGTAAATAGCTTTTCCATGGTTGCTTTAGGTTTTGGTTTCTATGTAATTTCCTTTTATTCGCTAAAGGACCTGAATGTAGTTGTTAGAGAAGGTCTTTGGTTTATCAACAATCATTTTTTTACCATATAACATTGGGAACCAAACTTTAGGCCCTCTTCTTTAGTATTAAGTTCAGTTGCTGTTTGGGTTAGAATCTATGAACTTCCCCTTGAATTTTATGATTTGGAAGCTCTAAAGCTTATAGCAAAAGTGATAGGACCTCTTATCGCGAGTGGATACATATACAACTAATGTGGAAAGGGGAAAATTTAGCAAGCTATGTGTCCAAATTAACTTCCATGAACCTCTAATTCATGCCATTAGGATGGACAACATGGTTTACAAGTTACAATACGAAGGAATTAGGAATTTTTGCATAGGGTGTAAATGTAGTGGTCATACTTTAAGAGACTGTCCACAAAAAGTCAACCACACTGTTAAAGTTGACATCAATTTCCAAAATCAAGCTCAAGGCCAATCATCCAGTTCACAATTAATGCTATGTGCTAAAGCCCCACCTCAACAACATTCTAAGCCTTTATAGTAAAAAGTTCCAATTAGAGACTAGAGCTTTAGCTTTGAAAGTGAGCCCCAAACGGACAAAAAGCCCACGTGGAGAGTAGATATTAGTCACTAATAAAAAAACCTAAAAGAAATTTGAAAATAAGAAAGTTAAAAAAGAAAAAATTTATGATTGAGCCTACTTCTCCAAAAGTAGCAAATCTTAAGATAGATTCTCAATCAAAAAGAAGAACAAATCAAGTTACCACAGCTTTGAATACTGATAGGAGCAAAAATTGGAAACTGAAACAAGTAAAGGAAAAAGGAAAGAATAATTCCTTTGTTAATCCAATAAATGACTCACTCATAAAAAAAGGGGAGAAAATGGCGGTAAGTAATTATTTTCTTGCACAAGAAAAGACTTACCATAATGAGGATTTAAAGAAAGTTCAAGGTACAATCAATTCTTTTACCTTCCAAGCTTCCCCTTCAAAGACCCGACCTCCTTCATCTCAGAAAAAGAGAGTTACATAAATTGAGAAAGTAGTGAGAAACAACCACTCTAATGGACCAAAGAGCAATCCTAACTTTCATAATCAAACCTCTTAACCCCACTCGGATCTCCCCAATCTAGATGGGAGCCAAACCATTTTCCTAGTAGATTGGGACCATGCCATAGACAAAGTGGCAATAGAACTAATGGATGTTCGGAGACTACATGGTCAAATGGTGAACCCCAACTTGGTCCTTTCAGTAAATGCATAGATAACTCATCTAGAAGGGGAACAAATTCTCACCAACTATAGGCTAATGATATCTATAAGGAGGACTTACTAAGTGCAAAGGCACACCCCTACTCTAAGGAACAACATCAAGACTACTGCCATGAGGAAAAAATGGCAACAGACACTCTAAGTGTTTATAGATCAAATTCTAAGATTAGAGGACCTAGCACTATCGAAGCAACCAATACCAATAGCACTTGTTTTGAAAAGTTTAGTTCCTTGGCAATTTATCTTTCAAAACCTGGAACAATCCTTAGTCTTACTGGATATGGAAAACGATCCCAACAAATTCTACATTGAAGTAAAAGGGACAGGAAGAGTAACTAGGGAATTTATGTACTATAAAATGCCAATCACTATCGTAGAGGAGGAAAGAATCCTTACTTTAGTTCAAAAAGACAAAAATCCTAGCTTGGAACATGCGAGGCATGAATACTTAGGGAAAGCAACAATATTATTAAGTTTATTGACTCTTACATGCCTGATATCACATTCCTTAGTGAGAAAAAACTAGACTTGCTAATTGTATATACCTTTTATCATAGGTCCTAATATGATGGATTTTTAGTTGAGGAGTCTAAAGGTCAAAGTGGTAGAATTCTAATTATATGGAACACTATTGCTATTGATGTAAAAGTTTTTAGATAGATGCCCTAAGCTTTTCACTTATCGTGTAAGGTAAGAAACCACTCCCTATCTTAGTTTTTAACAACTATTTATGGGCCTTCAAACTTAAGAGAAAAATTAGATTTTTAGATGAATATCAAAAGTCATAAAAATTCTATTAATTAATAACCTAGGTTCATGATAGATAATTTCCATGATAAATGTTTTATTTGCGAAGAGTGGGGTAAAGGAGGATTTTGTAGAAATCAAGCATTTCATTATCTCTAATGCATGATGGATTATGGACTTTCTGACTTAGCATTTGTAGGACCAAAGTTTACTTGGTCCAACAATCAAAATTTTTCCTCCTTGATTCAAAAACATTTAGATAAAGCTTGGGTAAATGAAGCTTGGGGAAGAGCTTACTCTAAAAGTAAATTATTTCATCTAAGGAGATGGCCTTCAAATCACAATGCAATCCTCTTAGGTACTTTGCCATGTATTTATACTTCCTTCAGAAATAGGATCATTAGGTTTTTAGCCTATGTAGTTTTCCCACAGAGATTTTCTTCCTTTAATCTAAAATATTTGGAATGAAGCTAGGAACGATTACTTAAAAGCCATGGCATAGCCCCCTAAGCATTTCAACTAATGGAATAAACATGTTTTTAAAATAATTTATAAGCAAAAAACTGTTTTCTTAGCCAAACTTGCACATATTTAAAATCAGATTTCCTACTCTCCTACCCCTGAGCTCTTAACAAAAAATATATATATTAAAAGAGGGCTTAGAAATCATTTTAGATAAAGAAGAGAATCTTTGGAAGATGAAATCTAAGAAAAACTAATTGTTGAATGGAGAGAGGAAAACTAAATATTATCATACTACTATCTTAAATAAAAGATCTAAGAGTAGAGTCCTTAGCCTTCAGGATGATTAAGGAAATTAGACTTATGATTAGAATCAAATCAAGTCCCTATTCAACTCCTATTTTGTTAAGCTCTTCACCACCATAAGAAGTTAAAGCTGTAATACCAATCCAATTCCAACTCCTTATCAAAGTGGCTTATTTGAGGCATAGATAGAACTTCTAAGAAAGCCACTCTCAAAATAGGAAATAATCTAAGTTTTGATGACTATAAACTCTTGGAAAGCTCCAAGCAAAGATGAGTTACATGCCTTATTTTATAAATCTTGCTAGACTCTTGTTGGTCAATATGTTGAGGATCTCATCTTCAACATCTTCTAAACACAAATTCTTCCTTCCACCCTAAATCAAACTTTGCTTTGCCTAATACCCAAGAATGGGCATGCTTTAACTATAAAAACTTTAGACCCATTGGGCTTTGTAACACCTTATACAAATTAGTAACAAAAATTCTAGTTCATAGATTAAGACCTATGCTTAATTCTCTCATTTATCCTATCTAAGCCAGTTTCATTTTAAGAAGGAAAGCAGTGGATAATGTAATCATTCTAAATGAAATTCTACATAATTGTCATTGGAAGAAAGGAAAAAGATGTGAGATGATCATCGAATTGGACTAACAAAAAGCCTTTGACTCTTTAGAGCAGGATTTCTTACCCTAGGTCTTAGAAAGCTTCAATTTTCTAGATTGGGGATTAGATTAATCCAAAGTTGTCTAACATCCACCTCATATGAAGTTCTAATTAATGGAACTCCTCTCCCTTCCTTTCAAAAAAGCAAAGGAATACGTTAAGGGGATCTCTTATCACCATATCTCTTTATACCGTGCATTAAGATTCTTAATAGGCTCATAGAAAATGAAGTTAGTCAAAAAAACTAGATACCTTTCAAAACCAAAGGAGTGAAGTTTTCACTATCACATCCAGCCTTTACTGATGATATCATGCTTTGTACTCAAGCTTATGAAGCTAATGACAACATTGTCCAAAGAGTCCTCACTCTTTTTGAAATGATTTGGAGTGTACTAAGAGATTCTCAAGATGATATCATACTCTTACTGAGCTTTGGTCAATTTATTGGGGACTAAATTATTGCATTCAAACAAATGTCACTCATATAAAGATTTGCATAGACTCAATTGTAATGGCTGCTTTGCTTCAACAAACTTCTAATCTTAAGCTATTTTTGCATAATATCTTAACTGCTTACAGTGAAAGGCTCTTAAGGATGATGGATTAGAAGATTGAAGCAATTCTAAGAAAACTCAACCAAGTTGTTTACTCACTAGCTAAATGGATATAAGGGCAACATCATGACAAGGAGGTTTTTGTTTATCCTCACACTTTTTGTTTACCTCTTTTGAAAAAAGACTTATATAACTTTAGGTTGTGTGAGGAGATGAGATCTCCTGTCTTTGTGGATGATTTGACCTCGATAAACTCTACTATTGTTTTATTATCAAACTATGGAAGTAAAGCCTTAAGCTCTCATGCTAGTTGTATTGAAGGTTGAATTCTTCCCTTCTATTCTATGACATTACCATCGGTTCACCTAAAAAATAAAATAAAATAAAATTGAGTAGAATAGAAGAGGACTTTTATGAAAAACTTAAGAAAGTAAGGAAAGGAAGGGGAATAGAGGTACTCATGAGCAATTTTTTTTCTTAATTGCCAATTTTCCTTATTCATAGCAACTTATGGAACCAATAAAAAAAATTCTCTCAAACTTTCATATTTAGAAACTATCTACCTTAGAAAGGAATAAAAAAAATTAAGGTTTTCTTTTTCCCCTTTTTTGTGTAAGGGTGTAAAGATTACCGAAAATGAGGAAAAATGAATGGAAGTCAAATAATTATTATCTAAAGCAAACTAGCATTTGAATAAACATGCACCTACGCTTTTCTCTTACCTCTCTTGCTTGTACAATTTATAGCATCAATTGCACTAAAAATGTTGTACATGCTCTTTCAATCAAAGTCCTCTTCTCTATTAAATCCTTACTCTCTTCTTCACAAAAAGAAAAGAAAAATACAAAATAGGCCCTAATTTTGGAGCAAAATATAATTATGAAACACGCTAATGATCTTGTGTGAGTCTTAAGGAAAAGCTAAAATGTAAGTTCACTTTTGAGTCAATAGAAGGAAAATTCAAATCCCATTTCCAATGGTAGTGAAGGACAAAAGTTTTCTATTTTCACTAGAAAATAAATACGAGGAGTCAACATTCATATAGACACTTTCTTCTCTATAACATCCCCAAGGTGACGTTTGGTTACCAAAATCGAGCGAGATAAAGAGAATTGAATAATACAAGTACAAGATAGAATTACCTTATTGATTACATTTGGTTTATATATCACTAAACATAAATTTTTGTGATATTCTTTGTTTAGTATATACAATTACTAAACTCATTGAATTTTAACATTTATACCCTTAATATTGTTTAATATATATTTTATTTTGTCCCTTATTCAGTAAAAAAGGACTGTGTGATAGGAATCAAACCCTAGGCCTCCTCATACATGCCCAAGCTAGGAGACCTGAGAGTTTAGTACAATAGATCATCTTCCTCCAAACAAAACCTAAAGAGTCTTCCTTGCTGAATGGACCCAAGCTACTCAATCTTGCAAGCTCCTCCTTCCCTTTATCCATGTTGCAGCTAAATTGTGCTAATCCATCCCAACCTAGAATAGGCTGACCTACTCGAGTAATAACTTGACAAACCTGACCAATAACTTTATCGTTGTATTTATAAGCTTCTTATGCCACCTGCTGGCCTGTTTGGAAGACCATTGACATCCCCTTTTACCAACCTGTAATCAGGCTGCATACGTCAAATGCCATCACGACACATCTGCCAACCTCCCTTCAGTTGGACCAATTGTTGATCTGCTCCAATTTTATTTGAAGGCACTACATACAACTAGATTCTAATCCAAATGGACGCTAACATGTGTCCATGAGCTTTATCCATACTATACTATGTTATCATTCTCATTTTTACCCTTTCCCTTTTGTACATTATATAAGATTTTTCTTTAAGGGTAACTTAACCCTTTTTTCTATTGCCAGATCTCAGGAGTTGCCCTAAAGGGGGGAACATAAATACCTTTTTTTTTTACCAACCGTAACTATTAGTCATCATCATTCTAATGAATATTCTTCATTGTCTCCTCCATTGTTGTTCTTTATTGAGTCCAACTTTAACTCTTATCAATCCTTTTAGCAAGGACTGCAACTAACAACCCTTATTCTAATACCTTGTGCATCATATTAAGGTAGTAGATTACATTCATGTAGTATTTGTTCAGTACATAACATCTACTCCAGTTGCTCATAAGTTTGCTAAACCTTCATTGAACCTATTGTAGATCTAATTGTAATTAGTCGGATCCATTCCTAGATATCGGCATGCTTGTCTATCCTTGCCATGGCATATTAGTACATTATTGAATAAAATATATGGCAAATCAAATGTTTAGAGGACTAAAATGCTCAATTGCAAAATAAGAGACTAGCTAAAGAGGATAAGGGCATAAAGGCCCTAAAACTATAACCCATCACAACTTACCTTAGTTTGCAACCCAATAAGAGCATACATTAGCTTTTCACTAACTAGAGAAAAAATACAAGAAGAAAAGGAGATTTAAGGTGACATATGTCTTTGATGATTCCTTTAGTTTTCCATAAACTTGCTTGTCTTGTGCAAATTGTCTTATACATTGCCTTCGAGTTGATTTTTATATTTCAACATACTCCACTTTAATCTTGCTACCAATTTTAGCCCTTCCTTGATAGTCGATACTTCATTTGTTTCACTATCTATACCTTTGAGGTGAATTGCAAAAGCTTAAAGCAATTTACCTTGGCAATCTCTATAAACTATACCAATTTCTTCACTACTATTAGTTCTTCATCACAATTTACCTTCACATAATCTCTTGTAGGTGGTTTCTACGTCTTCATGCCACTGCCAAAAGCTACCACTTGCTAAGAAGAAGTCTTCCATTGCTATTGTTGTGATCTCTAAGTAACCAAAGTTATTACAAATGCTAGTTACTCCTTCTAAGTCAAAATGGCATTTTTGGTAGTTATTATAGTTGTGAAAAGGCTTTAGTTGTTGATTTACAGATAAGTTGTTGCACTTATACTTCTAAATATACCAACAAGTCAAATACTTTTTAAACAACAAAGACATCATCTTTGTTTTTAGATGAAATTAGTAGCCTTAGAAGCTAAAATAGGCAATTGTTAGTTCTAGTGATTTTGTATTATCAACACAAAGAACACAACATGAGAACCGTACATGGACCGGTGAAAAGAGAGTTATTCAACATTTCAACTTGTGAATAGAAAGGGCATAAAGGATTGTCTTTGATTTTCCTACAAAACAGACTTACATTAATTGCTAAAGAGTTTGTACATAACCTCTACAAATGAGGCTTTTGTTTTTGTATGCATTATGATCCCCAAATTGATATTCATATGCTCTCTTGCACTACTAAAAAAGATTATGCCCTTAATTGAGAGAAGAATACATTGAAATGAATAGCAATGATAACTGGATTTTACTAAATGGGATCTATTTTTATCTTTTAGCTATATAAGTTTGTCTTCCTAATTTATGTAGGATAATGGAATGCATTTAGTGGTAGTAACTAAATTCCTGCTTATCTATTTTCATAATTTATGAGAGAAGAAACCAATTTATTCAAGAAAGATCCTAAGTAACTAAATTCTTACTTATTGCTTCGCTAACTTTTTAGACTTTGATAACTTGGTTCAAAGTATCTAACATTGAAAATATAGTTAGTTAGAGTTGGTATACAAGGGTCTAACTAAAAGTTAACATTCTTCTCATTTCCAATTTGCCATAATAACTCCTTAAAAATTATCCTCTCTCCCAATTAAGATGCCTTGTCAATCTTAAAGTACTTGACCTTCTCTTTTAGCTTTTAGAAAAGTTAAGAAAGGAAAATATATAATTTTAATGCATTTTACCTATAGAGCATCTAGATTTTGTAGAATTCTCCAAACAAGCCTTCACAAAAGATAAAAGATTATGTAAAGGACTAAAAATTGCTATATTATTTATTTGAGCTTAACTCTTTAAGCTAGATGATAGGGCTTAAGAAGTCCAATCCATATTTGGGATGATTCAGAGAGATTTGGCTTGATGGGCTCGGAACAGAGATTGTTAGACTGGTCTGTCTACTTTTAACCTTTCTTAGGCAGGTTCATGCACTTATAAGGAAGGCTACTAGCCTTAGGCCCATTAACTAGGTCGTTCTAGATAACTATGAATTGATCAAGCTTCATCTTATCCGTTGATCACCTAGATGATCTGATAAATACTATCTTGCCTAAGAGCTTATAAATACCCAGCATTTTCTCCTTATTTGGAACTCTTAAAGAGATAATAGAGAAACAATAGTACTCTACGAAATCTCTACTCTTTAAGATCAAATAAATGATTTAGATAAAGAATTGATTTCATTCACTTAAGCTACAAGGTGAACGCTTAAGGTCCCCTAAGGCTGCCTTGTTTGTTACTTGTACATTTAAGACACTGAGATTGCCTGTTCTTCCTCCCTACTTTGCTCTCACCTAATCATCTCTTTAGGTGATAATCTCACTTCACTTCTTTAAAGTTACGTGGAGCACGTTACTCATGCAATACATAAGTGACTACTTTAATTGGATCTCTACGTCTACATTTTAGCAACTCCACTAGGGAAAAATGATTGTAGAGACATGGCACCTCCCAGGAAGAGAACAATTGGTACGTTTGATACCACATTTCAAGAGCTTAACACTAATGTTAGGTTTACTAAGTAGAATCTACTCCTACCGCCTGAGAATACTAGCTAGGACCATTTAACTCCTAAGGTACCTTTAGATCTCATATAAATAATGTAGACAATATAAGAAGCCACGAGGGCTTTAAATTAATTCATGTCTATGTTCCAACCCATCCTTACCGGGATGGCTACCATCGTTGCTATGTAACAAGGTATGGCTTTGCTAAATCTTATAGTTGCTGCATAGCCACGCGTTACTACCTTAACTCAACTAATTAATCCTCTAGTTATTGAGGAAGATCTCTATTAAGAAGGAGGTGATGAAACCCCTTGGCTAGAACTTACACAACAACCAACTCCTACACTAGAGAATGTAAGAATTCATTTAAGCAGCTCGTCATCTTCAAGGGTGCTTGCTCTTTCATCTAATCTTACGATCCAAATCTTGGGAAGATTTACTTCTCATCCCAATCTTACCCCTACTCTGCCATCTACATCCACAGCTTCTGCTCTAAGGACTTCCTTTATAACAAGGGAAGACTTGGATGTTTATATGAGGGAAATATAAGCTAGGTTATTTATGGGGGTACCAAAGCTAAAACTCCCATTTCATCAATGCATTGCAGTGAAGCCATACCTCAAGGACTATGTAAGTACTAAATTTATGTTGTTAAATGGTAAGAAGGGAAGTGCAAAGGAGTACCTACTGAAATTTATTGAAACCCTGGAGCCTTATAGGCTTGATGATGACCTGAAACTTAGAGAATTCTCTAAATCATTGATAGAGAAAGCATACACTTGATATGTTAACATCCCTTTAGGGTCAGTTGGTTTGAAGAGGACTATGTGTAAGCTCTTCTTGGAGAAATTTTTCTCCACTTAAGAGTAAGTCGCGATTATAGACATGGGAAGAACACAATAAAACTTAGAGAAAGATCTTATGGATTACATAGAGTGCTTTAGAGAATGTACTCTAGATATTTAAGATATTTATGATGAAAGAGAACTAGTGAAGATTTGTATCCAAGGGATGTTCTTTGAGTATGCTATAACCAAGAGAACCTTTCCCTATGTTCTTTTGCTACACTCATTGAGAATGCACGAAGTATAAACAACTCTATTATGAGGCAATGAAAGGAAAATAACAAGCTTAACAAACGAGCAGTATTCATGTCCTTGACTAGGAGTGAGGACTTTAATGCCAATAAGATACCTAAGAAAGATACAGAAAGTCTTCCATTTCCATGCCTAATAAGCAAGTTACATGCCATCCTCAACTATTGGTTATAGGATGAAGCTATCAAGTTGCCAATAATTGAGCACTAACCTATAGAGATTGAAAAAAGAAATCCCAAATACTGTCAATTTCATAGAACAATAAATCATCCCACTAAGGATTACCAAAGCTTAAGAAAGATATTCCGTGAAAGAATTCATAATGGGGAGCTTATCATTGAAGATAAAGACATTAGTAACAACCCGCTTCCAAGCCATGGTACTTATGTAGTAACACATAAGTGTTCTGAAAGTGATTAGTGATTTGTTAGGCATGGAAAAAAAAAGGGGTTCAAGCTATGACATTGCTTTTATAAATAAAGAATGAATTTCGCTACTTAATAATAAAACTTTTATTATCTTACTCATCTCTCTAATCTATATCTTACTCTTTTGAAGCCCAAGCAATACCCTAGTATCTCGGCTCTCATGCCAACAGCCCAAGCGAAGCTTGAGCATCGCAATTTCTATGCCTTAAGCCTAAGAGATGTCTTAGCATCTTGGCTCCCATACCTCAAGCTTAGGCGACACCCTCGCATGTCAACTCCCATGCCTCATGCCCAAGCAACACCCCGACGTCTTGGCTCCTATGCCTCAAGCTTAGGTAATGCTAGCATCTTGGCTCCCATGCCTCGAGCCTAGGTAGTGCCAGCATCTTAGCTCTTACGCCTAAAGCCTAGGCGATGCCATGGCATCTCGATTTCCATGCCTCAAGCCTAAGTGATGCTTTAGCATCTTGGCTCCCACGGCTTAAGCCCAAGCGATGTCCTAACATCTTAGCTCTCACGCTTCAAGACTAAGTGATGCCTTAGCATATCGGCTCCTACACCTCAAGCTCGGGCAATGCCCTAGCATCTTAGCTCCTATGCCTAAAGCCTAAGTGATTCCCTAGCATCTTAGCTCCCACGCCTTAAGCCCAAGCGATGCCTTGGCATCTTGATTTCCACACTTAAGGCTCAAGCGATGCCCTAGCATCTCAACTTCCATGCCTCAAGCCCAAGTAACACCTTAGCATCTCGGCTCTCACGCTTTAAGCCCAATAGACGTCGTGGCATCTTAGCTCGCATCCCGCCAAGGCGACACCCAAGCATCTCGACTCTACGCCTTAAGTCTAGGCAATGCCTTAGCATCTGGCTTTTGTATAGGAACTGTTGTTTAATTGAAGTAATGATGTAACAATAGATCCTAACTTGCCATGCTTCCATCTAACTCATGCAAGAACCACAGTCGAGTGAAAGTAATGATGGTAGTAAGGATCTTAGTTTTCTTCAAGAGAAAAATATGCTATAACTTTATGGTGATACAATCTACTTACCCACCCATCTAAGTTGTACCTTCTTAAGGAAGGAAAATATGATATGAAGGA
This sequence comes from Lumnitzera littorea, assembly GCA_024138015.1. Classification (NCBI taxonomy): domain Eukaryota; kingdom Viridiplantae; phylum Streptophyta; class Magnoliopsida; order Myrtales; family Combretaceae; genus Lumnitzera; species Lumnitzera littorea. Next base: position 93,149,639 of record JAMXBB010000007.1, read on the forward strand.
AAGGTAGTTCTCTCCTCTTAATTTCGAATCTAAACACCAACATAATGATATTGATCCTACAGTCTTGCCAAGAGTCACTGCAAAACAAGCTTACTGTTCATGAAGCCCATTAGGGCCTATTGTATGTGAATCTTGTTATGCTTGAGGCTTACTGGGACCTACTTCATTCGAGGCCTACTAGGACCTACTAAGTAAGATGCTCATTACGCTTAAGGCTTTCTTGCTCAAGGCTCCTCTATGTAAAGCATGTTGTTCTTGAGGCGTGCTAGCTCAAGGCCTATTATGCTTGAAGCTTGCTCGCAGAAGGTAGCTCCTTATAGGAGGAATTAGCTAGCTTATGTTAATTCTTGAAGTAGATTTTGAGATTGATTGGAGGCAATTAATTATGATACTATTCCTACAAGAATAACAGAAGAAGTTAGCAAGATAAGACGTACATGGTATTTAAAGAAAAGAATAATTACAGCGAAACATCCAAATAATAGGAGAAGTCTTACCATATTTACAACAGTATTGAATTCTAAATATCTATAGATGATGTCTCTAGAAAATTTTAGACACTCCACCATAGAATAATGGCCTACCATTCTTCCATTCCACTCACATGTGGGAACTACAATTGAGTGGAAGTGGTAATAGAATGGAAGACTCTAGCCTTCTTCAGAAAAGTTACGTACTTTAACGTCTCTGTACTGTATGATACCCAATCATCCCATCCAAAGGGTGGCTCTTGCAAGAATGTGAATTGGGTATTAGAGAGAGATAACTCTCTCCTCTCATTTCTAAAGCACAACATTAAATCTCTCGTAATGATATCTCTAGAATCAGCATGACTCACACTCGATAAATTGGAGACCACCCACCATCAGTGTAAGGTGCTGTATGGGCCTCTCGATGCTTGGCTTTGTCTTAGAACGTATCTTCAAAAATAGTCCCATCCAACCACTTATCTCAAAGATATGGGATAGGTGGCGGGCATTTATCTTAATACACCAATAAGTCCTTCATCTTCACTACTTCTATGCTTCAACTTAGATTGGTCTTCATCTCTTTAACCAGTACAAGATCAATTTGTTTCCTAAGTAAGGAACATGGCAAGTATTAGTATACACACATGTCAAACAAGAATCAAAGTAGAAGAATGAAAGAAAAACAATATAATCTAGAAGACTATACACTTTGTGATATGACTTAGTGAGTATGCAAAGCAATCGATATAGAGAAAATATAAATATATAGACCATCAAGAGGTCATACAATGAGTGTGTGCTATATTTATGTTGTGAGGGTGCAATTCCTGTATAATGTAAATTGGAATATGATATTATATGACATTTTTTCATATAGAAATATCTATTTATAGGAAAAATAGCAAAAAAAAAAAAGAAGAAAAAAAAAAGATATAAGTAAAAATTCTTGGATGAGATATGTAAAGCTTTGCATATGAAGAAAAAATATTTAAAGATACATCGGATATTGCTGAAGAAATGCTTCAAAAGGAAGAATATTTGCATAGGAGATAATAAAGTTTGTTATGAATTTGATCTTATTAAGAATCCTATATGGATAAATGTAGGACATCATGGAAAATGTTCTCATCATGGTCTTTCATGGGACATATTTATTTATTTTAGAAGAGGCTAAGCATAATGTTATGGTTACCTAATCCAAGGATGATGATTTAGGAAAACAAAGTGGTTTATATAAGTTGAAAGCAGTTTCTTGAAATAGGCAAGTTGGATTTATCAAGAAATTGAATTCACTGAAGTTGCTTGTAAATGCTATGGAACAAGTTAGGTTTCAAAATTATTTGGTCAAGAAGAGAAGTCATGGAAGCCTAGTATATTGACGATATAGATAAAAAAAAAAAAAAACTAGCAAATGTGATGAGGAATCAAATTGCAACGATGCATCATCGTAGGAGACCACATCTATTAATCTCATATCGTGATCACAACAAAATTGGAAAATCCTTCTCATTGTCAACCAATTTTTCACAATGCCAAACACGAACGAAGATTAATTTCAAGCATCAACCGACTTAGCGAATATTGTAATAACTAAAAGTTGAGTAAATCATTGCATGCATGCCTTATCATATTATGGAGAAATATTCCCTTTCGCATGATGCTCGGAATGAATCGAGGCCATTTATCTAACATAAGTGAGGCTTAACAAAGCTCATATAAAAGTTCAAATTTATGTAGACTCCACAACCATAAATTTAGGATCGGATAATGATAACCAAAATATTAAAAGATCTCAGGGCACATGTTGTGAAGTCCCTATTAAGTAAGATACAAATACGTTAACCAAGAAGTGTTTCAACAAGTGGAAAGAAAGGAAGTTTAGACAAAGAACAAAAAGATACCTTTTATTACTACGTTATGAGATATGAAGCTGAACTCGATTGATTTTATCATTGCCTAGCAATGGAAAGAGTTGATATTGTTAAAAAGTTATGTACTGTTTAGAGAAAAAAAAAACAAATAAATAAATTGAGAAAGATGAAGAAGAGACTCACCATTGAAGCTTTTTATTGTTGTGAGTAGTGAAAGGAATCGACCACATGTATATATATTTATAGCGGACGTGAAGAGATTAAAGGATAAAAGTTAAAGAATTGTTTAAAAGATTTGATGAATTTGAATTGATTTAATGACACTTATTAGAACAAATCTATGTTTCGAGTTGTGATACGAGGATAATATTGGTTAGAAAGATGCTGAATTAAACATTTAGAAAGGATACAAGAAGATGTAGTTTATTACTTTCTATTCTCTAGAGCTTGTAAGGATATAATAGCAGAGCGTAGGGCTTAGTGTGTTTCTAGTACATGCTTTCAAAGCACGAGTCGCATGTCCTAACGTCTCAAAATATCTCCTACAAAAGGTAGTATGTGAACTACTATGAGTGAAAATTAATTATGAAAAAAAAAAAGAGGTATAGGCAATCCTTGGACATGGAACTCGGACCATCAATAGAGTAAAGATGTTTCTTCTATTATGTTACTGATGATTTCAAGATCATGTATAAGGAGATATAGTTGATATAAAGAAGATATGAAAGAAGATTTGAGATATATTAAGAGGATTTTGATTGATTTAGAAAAGATATACAGAGTTAAATCTAATCTTATGAAGAGATATGAGGGGTGATATGGATAAAAATTAATATGGGAAATGAAGATTTGGAAGGATGTTGAAAAGATTTTAAAGAATCTATTGGTCATTATAGAGCTTATGCATGAAAAGTTGTAAGGGCATCATGATCTCAAGAATGGATGACGCGAAGCGTGGATAAGGAGATGTGAATCTAAGTCACATTTTTCTCAGCTAAAACAAAGGGAAGCTGTTGTGGGCATATCAAATGCATGTTTTGGAACAGTGCAACAAATATTTTATCCCACCAAGCTAGTAAAGCCTTGGAATATGCTAGTTCTTATATTTAGTATATGCGATTTATTCTAATATAGAGTACATATTGAAAGCCTAAAAGCTTATTATATATATATAAGTCAAGCCATGCTAATTCAAGTCACTTACATGTGTGGATATTTAATTAGGAAATTTCTCCCCCATATGAAGCAAGACTAAAGAAAGTCAGAACAACTTTAACATGTAGAATTCTACTTAATGAGACAGTTACTTCAAATCATGAAGTGGAACCAACTTGTATAAAGAAAGCTAATATTCAATATATTGCTTTAAGAGGGAAATATTACTCTAACATGCCTAAAGTGATGCATGCGATTAGATGGTGTTGCAAATATGTGCACTAAAATATATAACAAATAAATTTGCAGTGCTAGCACTAGATTAAATGAAGTCTTTAGTTATGTGAATACACTTGGCAACAGTAAGACTCTTTTCCATACACGCATGCCAAGTAGTAACCTAACTATTCAGAGTAAATAATTGATAGCCAAAATACTTGCACACTGTCTAAGAATTTTGGTCAAGGGGTAAAATATAGAGGTATAGAGGGCTAAAAATTGTTATATTATTTATTTGGGCTTGACTCTTTAGGCTAGGTGATAGAGCCTAAGAAGTCCAGTTCATATTTAGGATGATTTAGCGAGATTTGGTTTGGTGGGTTTAGAATAGGGATCGTTAGACCAATCCATCTACTTTCCATCTTTCTTAGGCAGACTCATGCACTTATAAGAAAGGCTATTAGCCTTGCACCTATTAGCTAGCTTGTTCTAAATAACTATGAATTGAGTAGGCTTAATTTCATCCGTTGATCACCTAGATGATCGGATAGATGCTATCTTGCCCAAGAGCTTATAAATACCCATCATTTTCTCCCTATTTAGAACTCTTAGAGAGATAACAGAGAAACAATAGCACTCTACGAAATCTTTTCTCTCCAAAATCAAATAAACAATTTAAGCAAAGAATTGATCTCATTCGCTTAAGCTACAAAGGGAACACTTGAGGTCTCCTAAAGTTACCTTATCTATCACTTGTGTATTTGAGACACTAAGATTGCTTATTCCTCCTCCATACCTTATTCTCTCCTAATCATCTCTTCAGGTGATAATCTCATTTCATTTCTTTGCAGTTACGTATAATATGTTATTCATGCAACACACACATGACTACTCCAATTGGACCCCTACATCTATAGATTGTAAGTTTTTAAATCCTAACCCACCCTTAACTTTTGATTTAGCTAACTCATTCAATTCTTTCGGTATATTTTTCCATCAAAAATTGATCATTATCTTAAAGACTTTTTTTTGCACCATCTTTTAGAAATAAAAGGACCCATAGTACAAGTCGGTATGGCATGATTTAATATCATATTTAACACTTAAACTTTGCTTATTTTTACAATTAACTACCTAAAACTGAAAAGTATCATTTTGGTATTTGAACTTTGTCATTATAATTATTTAGTTGAATTTTGTTTATTTTTACAATTAATTAACTGAATTATTTTTGCAATTAACTACCTAATCTAGGTATTACAAATGATCTCGAAAAGTTTATAGGTTCTAAATTGACATTTTAAATTTTTGGTAGATAATTGCAAAAATATGTAAAGTTAAGTATTGAATGTGACATTTACAAGAGATTTTATCATGATTTCCTTTCCATATGATAGTAAGAGCTTATTTCTCCATCGTTGTAGTTTTTGATGAATTTTTTTCTTTAATACATTGTAAAAACCATTATTTAGATCTTTCCCAATTAAACATAATGCTAAGTTACTTATCGGTTTTTTTTAAGTATCAATTTGAAATGTATAGTAGCATTGTCATATAACATCATTTGGAGTATCTTTTCTAAAGAAAGAAAGAAATGTAGCATAATATTCATTAAAGACTCTTTTTAAGAGCAAAAGATTATAACTATCTACTTTCACAAATAATAATAGAGCAATATTGACAAACAATAATTGTGTGAGTTCCAAACTATTTCCCTAAATCTTAATTCCTTCAAAAGAGCCATTATAAATTGCTTGGAAAAGCATCCTATAAAGGGAATCGACTACCAAAAGAAATAAATTAAGACAAATTGGGTTCCCTTCTATAATTCTTCTAGTAGGTGAAATGAAACCAACTCTTTTTCCATTCACTAGGAAATTAAAAGTGATAAAACTAACACAATCATCATCCGATAATTCCATTGACACGCAAAATCCATTTTTTTCTATGATAGATTGTAGAAAACACCATCATATTCTATCACAAACTTTAGCTAGATTAATATTTAGATCTATGTCCTTTTTCCCATCTTTTTTGTTTTTAGAAAATGGAATATCTCATATGCTGTTAACATTATCTTGGACTTGTCCACTCGAAAAAAAGCATTGTAAAAATGAGTAATGATAGAATTAAGAGTAGGTGGCAACATATTTGTTGGAATATTGGAAATGATTTTTAACAAAAGTTGTATAAGCTAATGAAAAGGAATTGTATAATACTCTTACCATGAAGAACTTTAGGAATTAACATAATATCAGTCTCATTCAAGTCAAAGTTCTTGATAGCTTCTATTATAAATGGTCCAATTAAATTCTAGTGTGATTAATGTAAGATGCCACTGAAAGAATTGTTAAGACCTAAGGCTTTCGACTGCTTTGTTGGAATATTGCCTCTCTTTGTTCATCTTGCTCCATAAGTTTGATTAAAAATGCATTGTAATTATGAGCAATAATTGATTTTGTATAATTAAGAGATGAACCTAGTACACTTGGGGTCTTTGATGTAAAGGGTTGTTGGAAACATTTCAAAAATACTCCATTAACTTCCGATTCCTTTTCTCCCTAATAGCTATGTCTTTGATTTTATAAAGTTTGTTTCAAGCTCTTCCATTCATGATGGTTTGACAAAAAATAGTATATTTTATTAGCATAACGATACTAATTCAATCGAGTGCGTTGATGTCAACATTGCTCTATTAGCTAAATACACATTCCAGTTGTTGTTGCACTTACTCCTCTTTCAGTAACATAAACTCATAAGATTTAAAAATCTACAATTCCATAAGTCTATTTTATGGGGTCTTTTTCGAACGAATCTATTTCTATGTAAAAATTGAGCATCTTATTAAAGTTAAAGTCTTTTTTGATAATGATTTTCAGCACATCCTATGGGTTTTTAAGGATCCTTTCATGCAGTATCTTAGATATCAAGGAAAATTCATTTTGGCTTCAAAAAATACGCCTCTTATGAGCAATAAATGGAAATATTACTTTGTCAATTTATGGCAATATCATTTTTCCGTGTGGTCTCAACCAGGAAGGTTTCAAACAATTTCGGGATGTAACGCTTGGAGTCTTCCCATTTTTTTTTTCCACATTATGGCAATTGCTATTCTCTTCCCACTAGGAATAGTTTTGTTTATTTTATTTACTTTCTAGTCCAATATGCCCTATCAAATTCTCATATGGTAACCTTATCCTTTATAAATATTAATAACATTATTATAAGAACAAAAAAAATTTAAATTAGCATAATAATTATTAATTTACAGATTTAGTAAAATATTAATATTAGATATTTGAAAGTGATCAACATTATTTAATAAGTAATTATTCAATAGTAAATAATAAAAAAATTGATAATAATGGAATAAATAATAATATTACATTATTCATAATTTAATGACAATAAATATATAATTAATATTTAATGGTAATAATTATATAAAGTCTATAATTATATAGGGCACCCTATATATCCTGTAAAAGTTTTTTTTTTTATAATATAAAATTTGTGAAATAAGCTGCCCAACAAGTTGTCATTTTTTTATGTAAGGAGTTTAATCATGCTTGTTGAAAATCTTATATGAAATGCAATGACAATAAGCTAACATAAGATATAACAAAATCTTAGAAAAATTTATTATGTCTTAATAAAGTATTATCATCAATTAAATAAACAAATAAACAACTTTCCAAATCCAAATTAATTTATTGATTAATACTAAGATGAACTAGGGTATGAAAATATTTAGCTAATTTGTTTTGTTTCTTTTGGAAAGGAAAAAAAATTTTTCATGGTGATTTATACTAAATGAAATCTAGTATAAACCTACTAAAAAGCAAGCTAGTCAAATCCGATAATATATATGTGATGGATATTAGAAATTATAGAAAGGAAATATTAGATTCCTAACTAATAATGAAGGAACATGAAAAAAAAAAAAAAGAAGAAAAAAGAAAAAGGGTTGAGATTGTCTTAAGGTTGAGACAAGTGGATTATCCACAAAAAGAAAATAAAAAGCAGTATAGGAAATTAGAGTTGAGAAAGTAAACTTAGTAATAGTACTTTCGCAATAAAGTGAGAAGTGGCAAAGGAATGAGTAATGTATAACACTTTAAGTTTTTTATTTTGTGTAGTAGATAGGCATGTTTGCCTTAAGCATGTGTTGATTACAAAAAATTGCATTTTCTTATCTTTGGTTGATATTATTACTTAAGAATTTTATAATGTTCCATATAACTTAAAGTATCAGTTGTAGTATAGATTTTGGAGATGTTGTACCTTATATAAGTTATATGGTAGATATAGATTTTTATAGATGTTTTACCTTATGCTCTATCTTATAAGAGCAAGTTTTAGAAAATTGGAAACAAAATCTACTTTGTAACTTTTAATACCCAATTGAAACTTACTTGATGGTGTGAGGTAGAATACTCAAGTCTCAACAATGTTACTCGCTTAGCCCTAATAACGACCATTAACCATTCCCTAGTGATGTAGTTACTTACTCTACAAACCAACTGGCTCATTGACATGTTATACATACTTCATCAATCTCCCAATTTATTTTTATGTATGCTGACATGCATAGTAAATAATGGGGAAAATCATTAGCTGGCTTAGACTATAAAGAATGTAAAAACTGAATAGAGAGAGAGTAGAAACGAGAGATAAACAAGAGATAAAAAATGTAGATGAATATGATTTTCTAACTAACTAAAAAATGTATAGCTCCTAATATTTATGCCTACATATGAGGAGCCTACTATACTGTTTGTTAACTAACTAACTATTAATTATCTACTAGCCATCGGGAATAAATACAACCTGATTTCTATTAGCTCCCTTTAAGTCTAGAGTACATGTGCTGTGAATACCTAGCTTGGAAATTAATTCTTAGAATAACAAAATTGTAAAAGCTTTGGTGAAACAATGAGTTAACTGATGATTAGATTTGACAAAAAATAAAGTAACAACACCAATTTACACGTTCTCTTAAACAACATGTTAATTTATCTCGATATGCTCTATTCTCCTATGAAAAGGTGGATTCTTAGCTTTATAAAGTACCAAGTGCTTGTTGAAAATAACAAGGCTGGACCATCATGTTGAACACTAATGGTTAAAAAAAAATAAAGAATCCATTGCAATTTACATACTGTATAAGCTAAAGCCCTACACTTTACCTCTTAAGATGATCAAGAAATAATTGCTTGTTTTTTAGATTGCCACAAAATCAAGCAGTCTCTAAGAAAGACACATTACCTAGTAACCAATTTCCCAATAACAATGTAAGAGGCCCAATCAAAGTCATTACATGCTTTGAGCTTTGGAGAAGATGAACTAAGGACAAATATTCCTTGTCTTAGTGAAGACTTCAAATATATCAACACTCTATATGCTACTATAAGGTGGAATTCTATAAGACAATCTAAAAATTGCTACAATTGTTGGACAATGAATGTTATATCGAGCCTTTTATTGGTCAATAGTCAATATAAAAACCTTACTAATAAGCTTTCTATATGGAGTACTATTTTGTAACAGTAGAGTATTTTCATTTTTGGATAGTTTAAGTTTAATACCACAAGAGTTGAAACAAGCTTCGACTCAAGAGATCTAGTATCTTTAGGTAAATCTAAACAATATTTCCTTTGACAAAGATTAATTCCATCTTTATTCATTCTAACTTCTAATCCTAAGAAATATTTTAACTTACTAAGATCCTTATTTTGAAAAGATTGATGTAGATATTGTTTGATATCATCAATTGCTTCTACTGAAGTACTAACAACTATTAGATCATCTACATACACAAGTAGAGTAATCAAATGATCACTAATGAATTTGAAAATAGGTTGTGATCAGTTAAGGATTGATTAAATCTATAAGCAACTAAAGTCGTTGAAAGTTTTGCATACCACTATCAATTGGTTTGCTTTAATCTGTATAAAGATTTCAACAATCTACAAACTTTAGTGAATTCCCTGCTTTAAATCATTTAAGCAAGATCATATAAGCTTCATCTAAATCTCCATAAACAAATGCATTGTTTACATCTAACTAGTGTGAAAAACCATTTCCATGAAGTAGTAAGAGCAAATAATAATTAAACTGTTGTCATTTTAGCTACGGGACTAAAAGTATTTAAGAAATCTACACCAAACCGTTAAGTATAACCCTTTGCAACTAGTCTTACCTTATATCTCTCTATTGTTCCATAAGCCTTATCCTTTAATTTGTAAACTCATTTGAACCTAATGGGTTATTTGTTGGGTAAAAGATTTATTGGTTCCTAACTCTCAAGTTTTGTTTGCCTCTAAAGCAGAAATGTCTACCTTCATATCATTTCTCCACTCATCATATTGAACCACTTCCTTATAAGTCTTCGATTCTTGATTTAGATCAATGGCAAGTGCAAAGTTATAATGTTTTAGCATAAGTTTAGAATATGTGAGAATAGAAGAAATGGTGTGAGGGCTAGTATGTTTTATTTGATGTGATGTTGAAATGCAATGATGATCTTGAAGACAAGAAGGTGTTTTTCTAATACGATTGAATCACCTAGGTTATAAATCAGGTTATGAAGCAAGTGTATCAAATATATAAGTTATGAATTAGGTTGTGAAGCAGGTGTATTAGATATTTCTCTTTGTGACTCTAGTTCTGATGAATGTAATAATGGTTGTGATGATAAATGAGATAATGGGTTATTAAAGTGAGAAGTTAGACTTGTTTTGTTAAATAGCCCTACTTAATACAACCCATTGGCTTACTTAGCAAACTCTATCATTGTCCATTTCCATTGTTCCTAAATAAAATAATGTTAAGATGTGAACACAATACAAGAATTAACTACTATAGTTAAATTACTAGCTAATATTAAGTTGAACTTGAACCTTAGAACACACAAAACATGTATCAATTTCAGTAATGGAGTCAATTGAACTATATCAATAGAAGTGATAGGAACTTACTCATTATTTAACAGTCTTACAAAGACATTCAAAACATATTTGTAAGATGGAAAATTCTCTAATGAATAAGCAATATGACTACTTGCACTAGTATTAAGAATCCAACTATTTTCGAACAATTTTTTGCTAGAAAAATTAAAAAAAATATATGTACCTCACATATCCACTTGTATTGGAAGTGATATGAATCCGTAGATGAATATACAACTTTAGTATCATAATGGAAGTTGACGGTTTAGTAGTCCCGTGCATTAACTCTATGGACAAGACATACTGTAGAACTACAAATGAACCTAAGCTAGTACTTGAGATTATGCACAAACACTAGGCTTAGGGTTGTTCGCTATAATCCTTATTAAAGGGATTAATAAGAGCAGGTAAAGAAAAGTTTTTCAAGAGAAAAGCCTCAAGAGTTTATCATTAATGTTGCAAATCTCTCCAAAACCCTATACATGCATTCTATTTATACATAATGGCAAACTTGTAAATAAAGGGACTAAAAGGATGCCCTAGTAACATTCTCGTAAATATAAAATAAACATGAGGATAATTTAAGAATGATACAAGAAATAGAAAGTCCAAATAAAATAAGCAAAAATAGGTAACCAAATAAGATATCCAGGTGAAGAGTTGATGACCTAAGCTAATGAGCTATTGGAGACCCTAACGACTTAAAATTTTGGCTAACCTAAAGAGAAAACCAAACTAGACCTAACAAAGTAGAGCAAACTTAGCAAAGCATAACAGACTTGGTAGAGTAAAGCAAACAAGTAGACTAAGCAGAGCAAAGCTGACCTGGCAAAGCTAACCAAACTAACAAACTAGACCGGATTATTAAAATAGAGCAGAACTAATAGAGCAAAATAGACATGGTATAGTAGAGTAGACCTGACCTAACCGAACAAAGTAGGTCTTCCATATTGGTAAAGCTCATAAATAGGTCTTCTATGCATGAGGAGCTTACGAACAGGTCTCTAACATAGTTTGAAACTTAGTAATTGGTTAGCCCAATCCCTTATACCATATTAAGAAGTTTAGCTGATACTGCATTCACTTAAATACCTTGTTTTTACTGTAGTTCAATTGACTAAATTAGCTTCATGTATTGTTTTATAGTGAAAGGAAAACAATTAGAACCTCTAATTTGATCATGATCAAAATTATTGTCTTCTTTAGAGATTAATTCAACTTGATTCACTCTTCTTTGTGTCTCTATTTTCTGATTCTTGTAATTAGGTAGATAACTATAATTTTCATAACACTTTCACTGTATGTCTTGTGTATTCACATTGTAAACAAATAGGTTTCCTATATCCATTGTTGACATTGACATTCCTTCGACCAAATTATTGGCCCCTTATTCATATTATCCCACTCATAGATGCACTTAGATCACCAAGATTTTGGAAAAATCTAGAATTTAGTTGTCTTTCTTATTATATCACTAAAGAAAATACCTTGTTAATATTGGATAATGGTTCCATTAGGAACACTTGAGTTTTGACAATAGAAAAACCACATTCAACGCTTTCAAGAATCTTATAGCCTAATCATTATTCTGATGTTGCTTCATGATGTTAATAGCATCACAATCACATGGTAGAGGCCTCAAGATGTTGAGTTTATCCTACAAAATTTTCAATTGCTATAGTATCTAGTAACAGATAAAATACTTTATTAAAAATTATAGATCTCTTCTTGTAACTATGAAATTCTTAGTGAATTGCTTTGTGCAAATTAATCTTAAAGGTCTTTCCAAACTTCATATGAAGTGTTAATCCAGATGACACTCTGTGCAATTGGTTTTAAATGTGAATTTATCAACCAAGATAGAACCATGACGTTATAACGTTCCTATACACAAAATAAGGAATCTAATTTATCTTATGGAAGATTGCTTGCATCAATGGATTTTAATTTGCTCTTTAATAGCAATGCCATGATTATCGCTCAACTAAATGAATGAAAATTAGGACCAATAAGAATCGAAGAAACTAAGACCAACAAATTTTGCTAGGATAAAGATAATATAGACTAGATGTTAGATCTTCTTCTCTAGTTGAATATTTATTTGTTTTTCCAATAGCTCTAATACCATATCAAGAATGTAAAAATTGAATAGAGAGAGTAGAAATGAGAGAGAAACGAGAGATTAGAAGTGTAGATGAATATGATTTTCTAATTGACTCAAAACTGTAGAAGTACTAATATTGATATTTAAATATGTGGAGCCAATTATACTAACTATTAACTAATTGACTATTAACTATCTACTAGCTATCAAGAATAAATACAACTTCACTTCTATTATAGACAAATACATTTCATGCCAATCATGTTTATCATCTTGCCTTATGAAAGTATCCTACATACATATTGCTTAAAATGTGTTCACGACAAAATTCCATCACAAAATAATAGTTTTCATCTTTGATTTTTCCCTCTTTTACCTTTATATTAAAACAATTCTAAATTTAAAGAAGATAGTAGACACCATGCATATTGAGAGGAGAGTGGCACTTATTGAGGAGAAATAAGTCCTTCTCAATCTTGTGAGATACATGAAGGATTAGGTTTCGTTTAATGTTTCTATTTAAAACTTACTCATTAGTTTACATCAAATCCATCTTCAAGCAACAAGATAATTATATGATAAAGTCACATAATTACTTCATTATTTAGTTTGATGAACTATAGCTCTCAGGTGCATATTTATTTTTCCCATATGTACTATAGATATCTATATTTTATGTCATTTTCATAAATACTTGAGCATTTCTTCTTTGTGATATCTCGTATGGTGAAAAGCTTGGATTATGGGAAAGTAAGACCATTCTTCTCATATGGTTATCTCTATAGTTTTGTTTACACTTACAATTGGGATATATTTGAATACGGAAAAAACCAAAACAACACCTTTTATTTTTAGTGAACTTTTAGTCTCATGTCCGATAAGAGAGCTTAAATTTATAAATATTGTTGATACATAGTAAGATAGGTTTATGAGCTTCTCCTATGAGATTTTGATGGAAACTCAAATAGTCATACCTAGTACAGAATATCTTCTAAGATTTTCTTGACTTTAGTGGTTCATAAATTGCTACATTAGTATAAAATCCTCCTAAGATCCCAAATTTCTTAACTATCAATACATAATTTAAACAAAAGTAATGCGAAGAAAAAAAAAAAAGAACAAAGATATCATATTTGTTAAGGATTGAAAATTAACGCAAAAGGACCCTAGAATGGGGATCGATAGAAAAATGGATATAGTAACTACCTTTGATGCCATCTCTATTTGTGAGTTGTTATGAGAGTTCTTGAAGCTACTATATTAGCATCTTAAGGAAGAACTTTTCTCTTTAAAAGCTTCTTTACTTTATCTTAAAGTTGTAACACCCAAGAAAATTTAAAGGAAGTATAAATAAAATAAGGAAAGCTTGTAATAGAAAAGTAAGATAATAAGGTAATTAAATAATTTTAGTAAAAGGGTACTTTGGGGATTATAAATGTTAAGGTTACACAATTTAACCTAACTTTAAAAAGCGTCTCTTTTTGAAAAGCTCATTTGTCTCCTATTGTGTTAGCAAGCCTTGCGAATCTTAAAGGTTAGACATAAGTCTGTAAGACTTTATTGATTTGATGAATCCTAAAAAATAATTGCAACTCTTATTGGTAGTGTAAGAGGAAAGCTTTGGTGGCAGGATTATCACACAAGACTAGGCACAACCCCAGACTTTCCAAATGGTAAGTAATTTGAGGTTTATTGTGAAGAATGGGATTAAATCTAACAACTTAATTGTTACTCTTGAATATATGGATAATTAATTGTGGAGAAGGATTTCCGATGATCTCTCTTTCTCTTTCTAAGGTTCAACATCACAAGTTAATGTTTGCTTTGTCTCGCAATCTTGATCTTTTTGTAACTTTATGATTTTGATGGTTATGAGAAGTTATGGAGGCGAGAATTTATGTTTTAGAGTAGTAATTGGTGGCGTTGTAAGTTATGGATTCGATTAGAGATGGAATCTAGGGTTGGGGAGTGTTATTATTAGAGCAAGGAAGAAAAATAATTGTAGGACACGAATAGGGCTAAGACCACATGATAGGTTGTGCCAAAGAAGGACAAGGGTGGCCATATCTAGGGAAATGGTCCGAACTCACAAAAAGTTCAAAAAGAGAATGGAATGTGCAAAATGAAAGGAAAACAAAGCAAAACTTCTATGAACAACTTTGAGGATATGATGAACTAAGAAATCTTCGTAGACTCATGAACTAACTCAATACAACATAGAGTAGCTTAACGAGGTCACTTGCCACCTAACCTTACTCAAGGGGTAATATAAGGGTTAAGGATAGAAATAACCTTAGTAACTCATAGAGGAAAACACAGTATTCGTTGTTAGATGATTCTTGCAACTATAAAATACAAGGGTATTGAGACCCGAAATTCTAGGGCAAACCTGCTAAATATGGAAAAGACAAAAAGGGTAATAACTAAAATAAGTAAAGTACAAGGAATGTTAAATGGTATAAATGAAACTCAAGAAAACAAATGGTTAATGCAGCAAATGCTATTACATGGTGGCTTGAATACGTAGCTGGTAACTAGTAGCTCCTCTTAGGTAGAATAGACAAATTAGTATAGTCATACTAGTCATTCCCAAGCTAAACTAAAAATCCATCCAAGGTGAATTCAGCTTGAACATGCTTTGGGAAGCTCGAAATAAGGTTAGTCGAGCTAGTGGATGGTTGTGTCAAACTATCAATTGGGTGCCGCTCAAGTCAACATTTGTAGCCAAGTGTCAGGTATGGAAGGGTTTAACTCAACCAAGGTAAGAGGTCTTCAGGTTGCAGCCGCTCGAACTCTTGTACAGGTTGGTGAAGGAGAATGCACCTTACTAAGTTCTTGAGCCCTCATCTTTAAGCTTGGGTCAAGGGTATCATAGGTTGATTCCTATCATCCCTCTAAACTGATTAAGATTTAGGATCAAATCTGGCAAATCCTCACTCTATTCTTTTTTTGGTCGGTAAGGGTTGAGGTTGATAGTATTAAACATGCCGGACACTCTAAAGTGTTCGAGTAACTCCACTTGATAAGTATTGTAATTGATCTTCTTGAGTACCTTAAATGGTCCTTTAGCTTAGGTAGGTAGTTTGCTCTTCCTTCTATTAAGAAACCTTTCTTTGCTTAAGTGCAACCATACTTGCTCACTAAGCTAGAACTGCTTAGTCTTCTTTCCTTTTCCTTTCTCCTTCAATTTCTTAGTAGTTTGGTCAATTTGATGGGAAAATTTCTAGTAGATTTATTAGAAGGATTGAGCTTGGGTTCTCACTTCTAGGTCTTTTTAGTTAGGCAATGGCATCAGGGTGTGATCAGGAGGTAGCTTAGGGTTAAAACTATAGATGACCTCAAATGGTGTAAGTTAAGTGGTGGTGTATACTAATCTATTGTAGCCAAATTCTACCACTAGTAAGCATACATCCTAATCAGCTAAGTTCTTTCCCATTACAACTTTGAGTAGTGATCCTAGGGTCAGTTTATCCATTGTTTTAGGGATGGTAAGAAGTATTGACAGTAGTTTAATTCCCATCTGACGCTAAAGAATTTGCTAGAAATGGCTAAGGAATTTTGGGTTGTGATCTGACATCACATTCCTTGGTACTCCATGTAAGTAAACAATTTCATGCAAAAACAAAGAAGCAACAGTCGAAGCATCATTAGTTTTGGTGTAAGGTACAAAGTGTGCCATCTTACTAAATCTGTCCATGATAACAATCACAGAATCTTTACCTTAAGCAGTTCAAGGCAAACTAAAAACAAAATCTATGCTCAAATCAATCCATGGTCTTGTCAAGAGGGGTAGAGGCATCGTTTTACTCAGATCTTGGCCTTCTTGTAGGTCCCTTAACCTTCGATCACATGGTGCACATCTCGTCTCATCTTGGACTAAAAGAACCTTGCATTTAAAAACTCATACGATCTTTTCTCTCCAAAATGCCCTAAAAGTCTACCAGTGTAGGCCTCTCTAACTAGCAGCTCCTTCAAGGAACAAGTTGGCATACATAATTTGCTACCTTGGAACAGATATCCATCCTCTATATAATAGTCATCTACTATTCTTCCTTTTTTACAGTATACATATATTAGACCAAAATGGGGGCTCAAGGATATGTAACTTGATCAAAAGGGTGTGTTTCCTTGATAAGGTATCAGTGACTACATTGGCCTTACCTTGCTTGTAATTGATTACAAAATTGAATCTTCCTAGAAATTTAACCCATCGAGCTTGTCTCTTTAAAAACTTGGGTTAGCTTCAAAGATATCTGAAGGACTCAAGGTTAGTATACATGACAAACTCCCTGGACAAAAGGTAATGTTGCCACAATTGTAGAGCTCGGATCAGTGTACGAAGTTTTTTGTCATAGATAGAGTAGTTCAACTGTGATCCTCTCAACTTTTCACTATGGTATGCAACAAATGGCTTTCTTGCATCAACAAAACTCCTATTCTAACTTTTGAGGCATCATACTCAAGCTCAAATATCTTCTCAAAGTCAAGTAGAACTAAGCCTAGAGCAGAGGTTAATCTTTATTTCACTTCAACAAAACATCTTTCCTCCTTCTCTCTCCACTTGAACTCCACATTCTTTTTTGTCAGCTTAGTAAGGGGTACAATATGGTACTAAATCCTTTGATAAAATGTTGGTAGAAGGAAACTAATCCATGAAAGCTTCTCACCTCGATACAAGTGGTATGGGTCAGCCATTCGACAATAGCTCTTATCTTCTCATCATCGACTCATAAGCTCCTCCACTTACAACATATCTAATGAAGACTACTTCTTCCTAGCAAAAACAACACTTCTTTAGATTCCCAAAAAGCCTTTCAACTTGGAGTACATCAAACATAGCTCAGAGATTACCAATGTAGCTCAAAAGATTGGCACTATATACAAGGAAGTCATCATATATTACAACAAATTTTCTGATTAGATCTCTCAAAACATGATTGATTAGTCTCATGAAAGTACTTAAGGCATTGGATAGCCCACAAGGCATTACCATCCACTCATATAAATCATGTTAGGTCTTGAATATAGTCTTCCACTCAGCCCCTTGCCTCATATGAATCTTATGGTATCTTGACTTCAAGTTGACCTTACTGAAAACTTTAGCACTACTTAATTCAACTAACATATCATCAAGCCTCAGAATGTGGTACTTGTACTTGATCGTAATCTTGTTGATAGCTTTACTGCTTACCCACATTTGTTAGGTTCCATCCTTCTTCAATACAAGTAATGTAGGCACATCACATAGGTTGAGAATCTCTCTATCACATTTCCCTTCTCTAACAATTCGTTGACTTGTCTTTAAAGCTAGGTCACTTCCTCACGATTCATCCTATAACCAAGCTTGTTTGGCAAGGCAGCATCAAGTATCAAGTTAATGTAGTGTTTAATCTCTCGAAAAGGGGGTAATCCTTTAGGCAATTGTTTAGGAAATAGGTCGGCATATTCATCCAACAACTCTCGAACCTCCTTAGGTAGCATAACTTGCTCCTTCAGTTTAAGTGATCTTCTAATCAATAAGAAAGTCGGCACATCAAATTTAATGGCTTCTTAAAGCTTGGATTGGCTCAAGACCAACATCTTCTTTAATCCTCAAACTAACTTTGCCTGTAATTTACTCACGTAACTTGGCATCATGGGGTGTAAAGTGATCTTCTTCCCATCCTTCTCAAATGTATACATATTCCTAAACCCATCATAAATAACTCTTTGATCAAATAACCAAAGGCGACCTAATAACACATGTGACAGGCACATAGGTAGTACATCACAAAGGATATCATCAAAATGGTTCCCAATTGAGATCGATAACAACACTTGTTAAGTAATGTGTAAGGCTCCTTTCTCATTTAGCCAAAGTAGTTTATAGGGCTTAAGGCATGATAAGGTTAATAAGTTTAGTTTCCAAACTGACTCAATAGATGCAACATTTATACAGCTTCCAATGTCCACTATGAGTGTACACACTTGCTCATTTATCTTGCATGTAATATGGAATAAGTTCTCACGTTGTTCCTCCTTGACAGATGGCTTGATGCTCAAGGTTTGTCAGACTACTAGGGTCAACTTGTCTAGGTCGTCAATGAACACTTCTTCCTCAATAAGCTCTTTGCATTCCAGAACATCCTCCACTGGTTCAACCTTCTCCTCGGGTTCATCAATACTATCTACTTCAATCTTTGGGGCATCTTCTTTAATGATTATGGATCATCGGTTTAGACAATGGGCAACCATATGTCTAAAGCCTTAACACTTAAAGCATTTGATTTAGCTAGTCTTCCATCCATATCCTTATTATTTCTCAAAAGAGCACCTTGGCACTTCGAGGTTGTCAGTGTGGTTCTTCTATTCAATCACTTCTTTAGTCCTCCTATTATGCTCAGTATAATAGTAAGGTCTACTACCTCTTTGGGCAAGTCGGCTATTATGAACAAGTCGACTCAATTGATGTGGGGTTGACCTGTTTCTTCTTTACCTTTCTACACACTAAGCTATTCTTATAGGCTTATCTAAGGTGACAAAATGTTGTAGCTCAACTACATCTTGGATCTCTGTTTTCAATCTAGTAAAAAATCTAGAAACTGTTCGGGTTAATGGCTCACTAACTTCACAATGGATCGTTAGCATTAGAAACTCTTGCATGTACTCATCAACAATTTGGCTTCTTTACCTTAGTTCTTGAAGCCAAGCAAAAGTATCTTAGAGATAGGTATTCCGCAAAAATTTGGCTCTAAGAACTCCTTTCATCTTGGGCTAAGTGCTGACCTCTTTATATCCATCTCTTCTGTGCATGGCCCGAAAGTTTTTCCACCAGATCATAGTATACCTGGAGAACTCTATGGCAATAGTTCAAACTTTATCATAGTCTTTGTATTGATAGTAATTGAAGACTCTTTCCACCTTCTCCTCTTAGTCAAGATACTCGTCCACGTCTTCAATTCTACTAAAGCTCAAAACTTGAAGTTTCACATGATTAGTAGCTCAAGGTATACGTGCTTGCCCCTTTACTTCAATGAACTCTTCTTCATCCTCCTCATCCATCTCACCCAAGTCAATTCTTCTCCATATACATGCCCTTACTCCTCCATCTCAGTTTTGTGGGAGTTAGGGGTTGTCCTTATGTAGGGTGGGCATCGTAGGGAGCTCCTCTAACTTCGGGAACAGCTTCAGGAGTATTTTGAACGGCCTTAGCAGGCTAAGAGGCTATTGTATAATTAGCTCTAGTTAGGTAGGCTATTAGATTAGTCATTTTGCCAAATCACTCATTGACGCTTCTAGGGGTATTTTGGGATTGTTGGCCATGGTGAATAACTCTACTATCATCATCCCCAATGCCAACATTGATACTTGAATCATTCATCTTACTCACCCCATACTTACAACAAATAGACGACACTTGTATCTCCTAAATAACAATACATTAACAATCCTTAAGTAGTCAGCATACCTACTACATAAAACATAATCAACTTTTTTCAAACAGAAACCAATGCTTCTTACTATAGCTCAACACTATAGTTGAGTAGGTTAATCTTCATAGAGAAACATATAGCTACTACTTGCTTTGTTTTCTGTAACTCAAAATAGATTAGAGCAGAAGATTATACAACTACTACTATAGTAAAGCGAAACCACCACTCCACTACTCATTCAAACATTAATAGCTACTTTACTACTTAATATGCTTCAAACACAAATAAAAACCAATGTAACAATGCAGGACTTGACATAATAATGGCTTATCCAAATGAATCTCCGCTCTAATATCAAGATGACAGGTCGCACTAAGGAAGGACAAGGCTAACCATATCTAAGGAAATGGGTTCAAACTTACAGAAAGTTCAAAAAGAGAATAGAATGTGTGAAATGAAAGAAAAATCAAGCAAAGATTCCATAAATGACTTTGAGGATATGATACACTAAGGAATCTTTGTAGACTTACAAACTAGCTCAATGTGACGTAAAGTAGCTCGGCTAAGTCACTTGCTACCTAACCTTACTCAAGGGGAAGGATAAGAGTTAAGGATAGAAGTAAGCTTAGTAGCTTACAAAGGAAAACACATTATTTGATAGTAGATGATTCTTGTAGCTACAAAATACAAGGGTATTTATACTTGAAATTATATGGCAAACCTACTAAATATGGAAAAGATAAAAAAGCTATTGTCTAAAATAAGTAAAATATAAGGAATGTTAAAGGGTATAAATGAAAAATCAAGAAAACAAATAATTGGTGCAACAGATGCTATTATGTGGTGGCTCAAATACATGGCTAGCAGCTAGTAGCTAGTCTTCAGCAAAATAGACAAATTAGTATGTTCATGCTAGTCATTGCTGAGCTAAACTAAAAATCCCTCTAGGGTAAATTCAACTTAGACATGCTTTGGGAAGCTTAGAATAAGGTTAACTAAGTTGATGGATGATTGTGCCAAGCTGTCAATTGGGTACCCCCTTAAGTTAACATTCATAGATAAGTGTCAGGTACGAAAGGGTTTAGCTTAGCCATAGTACGAGGTTAGTAAGATAAAGTAGTTCGAACTCTTGTACGGGTTAGTAAAAGAGACCACACCTTACTAACTTCTCGAGCTCTCATGCTCAGGTTCAGGTCAAAGGTTTAATGGCTCATTTCCTATCACTTGGTCATGGTCCCAAACTGTGTTCCTCTAATAAATTTTTAAAAACACGAGAAAGTTAAGAAATTTAAGTTCATGGGATCACAGTCAAGGTAAATGGCCGTGATCTAAGACCGTAGAGTTTTAAAGAAGGACATAGCTGAGGTATACGACTATGGTAAAAGGTGTGATAAAAACAATTGGTTCTTGTTTGGGTTCACGGACATGAACCCCAACTGTGGTCCTTTTTTGTTGTCCTATTCCTTCATCTTAACCTAAGTTTAGTCTAATTCAGCCTAGAGTTCTAGTCTAAAACCTTTAAGAAGCCTAAAACAAGTTGTAGATTGCTACTAAAATAACTTTTATTTATCTTTTCATTACAAATTATTCTTCAAAGTTAAAGTGGATCAAGTTTTGTCATCGAACTTTAGGTACATGACATTATATGTTGCTTATGCTTGTTAGGCTAGTTTACATACTAATATAAATATCAAACAGTCTAATTAAATATCCAGCTTAATTCTTGCTTATTGCTTGTATGTGGCTCAATGTAGGGGTTGAAGTAGTAGATCCTTAGGGAATAACCCCAATGATCCTTACGACATATTTTTCATTGTGGAGTCTCACCTAGAAATAATATGGGGTAGATTTAGGTTGTTTAGATGAGTCCTGTAATGACATGCCTAATGTTAGATTATTATAGATGAGGCCTTAAGTGGTACGCCGAACATAAGATTGTAGAAAAGCCCGAAGAGGCACGCCTATCGTTGGCTGTAAAGGGGCCTAAAGAGATACGCCTACCGCTAGGATGATGAGTCGATATGTTTTGTGATGAGGGTTAGGAGGACCTCCATTATAAGATGTGTGATTGAATAATTTAAAGATAATTAAATTTTTGTGTATGAATTACTACCTACATATATCGCATGCAACTTTATATAGTTTAGTCACGTGCATGTGCTTGTGTGTTACATATGGAGCTTCAACTCACTCTTTTTTATTTTTCAATTGCAAGAAATATTGATGCATAAAATGAATAAAATTATGGAAGTTCTTTTTACTATCTTTAGGGTGAGAAGACTGACAATTATGTATAGTATAGAAAAATGTCTTATGAGATATGATAAATAGAATCTTAGCTTATCTGATATTAATTATTGTTTAGTAATCAATTGTTCTTATTCATAAGGAATTATAATTTATTTGAGGAATTTAAATCTATGAAAAAAAAAATTAGAGACTATTGCTAGAATATTCTTGGAGATTATAGTTGTTTGTACACTTGATGTGTCATTAGAGGACTAGGATACGTGGCAATCTGTGACGTCTTGAGTTCTGAAGCGTTATAGATTTAATGGTATTAAAGCATAGGTTCATGATGTGTAGCAAAATAAAGAAAATCATTTGTAGAATGGTGAGATTATAAGAGTAGGTAAAAAGCGAGTTAGGTTTAATCTTACGAATAAACTTATGATATGCATTTGTTGTTCCACTAAATTATATTATTTGATGTTATTATTTATTTCAAGAGACATTTGCTTAATTTTTTTATAATAATTTATTTTGAAAGTTTTATTTAATTATTTGGAGAGAATTAGTGTCTATAGATTTTATTTTTGCTTAGTAATATATGAAATTTTAGTAAATGCACAAGAAATAGCAACTAGAATTAAAAATATATACTTAAATATAGATTGAATTATCTTAATTATTGTGCCTTTCGACGTTTATAAGATATGATGTACAATAATATTAAATAACTTGTAAGATTATAAAATTAGATTGAAGATGCCTAATTATAGATACGCTTTAATTGGCTAGCAATTTATATAATTGGAAATAAATAAATATCAAAATACTACATGCTAAATAAGAAGGACTAAAAAATTCAATAGTTGATAAAGTTATAAATACACATTAGATTTGGTTGATCATGACCTAGCTTGGAATAAAATAGGAAACTATTAAGAGTAAGGTAATGAATAAGAAGATAATATATACTAAACATATTTACAACATTCATAAAATTTTATCTAATCGTAAAACAATAACTCTAGAAATCGATAACTTCAATTAAGAAGAAAGAAATAATGATTCCCTATATTATTAATAAAATAAGAAATTAAAATAATATAAGAACAACTAGAAACTAATAAACTTTTATCATAAATAAATAGTTGTTAACGATGACACGCAACATATCCATTAAATACATTAAAAAACTTTAAAATAGAAAGACAATAACAAAATATTTTTTCAATCAACATAAAAGTCCATCTAGATTAACTTCCTTATGGATAACAACACAATGATAATAAACCAATGACTTCATATAAACATTATAGCAGTAATAACCTAATTAACACTAATCATAAAATATCTCAAAGAGTAAAATAATTATCTTGCAATACTTTTCTAGCGAAGGAAGCATAATAATAAAAATAATAAATATCCATCAATATTCATATTAACAACAATTATAATAATAACAATAATCATGACATTAATAATTATGATAACCAATATAATAATGATGATAATAATAAAAGGTTCCCTAACATAAAACTATCTTAATAAATTCTCCATAGCGAGTGATAGTAAAAAATTAAGAGTCATTTAAATAGTTGTAAAATCTTAGACAATAATTGATAACGCACCAATAAAAGAAAAGGGGGACAACAAATTGAAATATTAAGTCAAATAAAAGAAAGAAAAGAGTATACAAGTAATAAAAAGAAATAAATAAGCAAGTATCATGGATATACATAAATATATACAAAAGAAACTTTTAGTTACATTACATAAAAAAAAAAAAATAAGTAGGTATCATGGATATACATAAATATATACTAAATAAATCTTTAGTTACATTACATATAAAAGGAAGGATATGATAAAATGAAATAGAGCATAAGTAAATTAAGATACACAACTAAAAATAAAAGAAGAATTGTATTAAAAGATTTCATGTTGATAAATACTAACATGAGTATGTTTGAAAAGGAATGGTGAATTTGTAAGTTTCTTTCCATCTAAATTCCATGTCTTATTATGTTATGTCGTGTCGTATCAAGTTGCGTTGTGTCATGTCATATCATATCGTTTCACGTTGAGTCTCTAGTTATGCCTCTAGTCGTGCTATTTCAAATCCTGGAATCATCATTCTTACTTATACAATATACATGTAGATTGGTATGTACATATGTATATATATATAATTTAATAAAATGCTCAACGTATAATATATTATATAATAAACAAATTATAGTGGTGCCAACAATAATAACAATAATGAATCTAACATAAAAACAAATCAACCAACAACGAAAATCTTGATAAGAACAACAACAAGGAATTTGTAATTGTAATACAACAAGGAATATATATACATATGAATATACCAATAACTACATAGACAAGTTAGATAGAATTAATATAATAAACTTAAAACATCCCATAATTATTATTATAATATAAAGAAAGTTAATAATGAAATACTACTAATAATGAAACAAATAAGATAACTAATAAATGATAATAATAACAATACTAATATAAGGTAAATATATAAAATATTTAGATTTCAATAAATGGAGAGAGCTACAGTTAGAGGGGTTGTAGTGGAAAATATACCAAAAGTGATAGGTTTAGTCGCAGTCACAAAAGGCTAG
The DNA here is from genome assembly GCA_024138015.1 of Lumnitzera littorea. Lineage (NCBI taxonomy): Eukaryota > Viridiplantae > Streptophyta > Magnoliopsida > Myrtales > Combretaceae > Lumnitzera > Lumnitzera littorea. Next base: position 93,174,691 of record JAMXBB010000007.1, read on the forward strand.
CTATTGAACGTGAAGAGAATCACCAAGGATTTGTTGATCGGGATAGGGAAGAGACTTTGAGTCAACGAAAACCCTAGGGCAATTTTTCTTTCAAAGACATGCTTTTGATTAACATCTCGGGTGCATAGGAAAAATTCTATTTTAGCAAATCTAATGCAAACATGAACATGGAACATGATGATCGATTTGATCAATTAAGAATTGAAGAGGAGGAATTAAATAAAAATACCAAAGAAGGATGGTGCTATGTGAATTTTTCAAACCTAGAGAAGGATATTATTTATGCTCCATGGTGACATACCTTGATTGCTAAGATTATGGGACCAAACCTAGGTTTTAAAATTATGCATGCTAAATTAACTAAATTATGGTCAGCTATTCCAAATTTCAAGATGATTCATGTGAGTGCCAAATTCTACATCATTTCGGTCAATGATGGAAATGATTTCCAATAGATAATTAGAAATTGTTCTTGATTTATCAATGGGAACCAAATTTCTGACTAGGAATCTTATAATTCAACACCATGGCCATTTGGGTGTGCATCCTTGAATTGCCAATAGAATTATTTTCGACTATGGCCATTAAGAGGATTGGTGAAAAGATTAATCTTGTGCTTTAGCTAGATTCCTATACCATCAATATGGAGAGGGGATGGTTTGCGCATATCTTTGTATAAGTGGAAATGGACAAACAGCTCAAGCATATGGTGGTAGTGAATAATATCCCATGCAAAATTGTTTATGAAGACCTTTCTAGAATTTGTTTGGATTGTGGATGTGTAAACCACAATAAAGGGCAATGCCAGGTAAGAGAAGCTATGAGTTCCAAGAATGCTTCATATTCTAATATAGATGGTCAAATTAATGACGAAAGTCTCCACGGAAACCATTTTAGTCAACCAAAGCGGGGCACTTCATTGCGACAAAAGAGAGATGTTAGTTAAGAAGGCATTGATGTTGGGTTGAATTCTGAATAAGAAAAGGAATTAGATACATGATATGAGGCAAGTGAACCTATCAATTTTAATATAGCGGATGTGAGTCCAAGTCGATCCCTTAGTGATTTCGAGTACTAATATTAACCTTAGTTCTATTATTTAACCGGAAAATTGTGTCGAGTTAAATGAATTAAAAATACTGAAATTAACAAACTAAACTAATTATGAGACTTGATTAAGCAATTTAAAAAGCAATAAAACTAAGAACGACTTCAAGAAAGTAATAACGTATTTAGGAATTATTTCCCCTAGTGTTTAACATGTGACTGCTTAAAATATATTCAATTCAGTTTCTACTATCCTTGACCGGAGGGATTCACAATTAAAGTTAATACCTTTCTCAAGCATATTAACCCTAATCCTAAATTATTTATCGGAATCTCTTCACTTAGTAATATAACTTAGAATTGCATTAATGTATAATGAATTCCCATACAAATAATTAACTTTCCGGAAGAAACATGTATCTTATCTCTATGTATACATGTAATTCTCTCCAATTATGCCTAGATCTAATTACACATGCAATTTCTCAATCATCATGCATAATATCATATATTGATACTTTAAAATTATCAATCAACAATTAAACAACATAATTGAATTAAGAAAAGATAGAAATTTTATTGAAAATTATAATTCATTCTAATAGTCACATGAAACCCTAGGTTCCATAATCCTAAATACACGAAGTCTAAGCTATCATAATAAATCTAAAAACGAGTTCCATCAAAAACATAAAATAAAACATGAAAAACCCTCTTAATTGATGAAAAATCTCTCCAATCTTGAAGTTGGTGTTACTTTCCTTTTTCTTCTCCTTCTCCTCAAATCTTCTCTCGTGTCTCATTCGTTTTCTCTAATGTCTCTTTCCTCTTTAAAACCCTCAGATATCCTTTTATATATGTATTATAAAGATTCTGTTTTCGTCACCAGACACAGCCTGGGACATAGCCGTGTCCCCAGGTCGTGTAACTTTCTGACCCTGGCAAATTTTTCTAGATTGATACAACCTGGGAACATGACCATGTCCATGTCCCAGACTGTGTAACTTCAAAACTTCATAACTTCTTCATTTGAACTCCGATTTGAGTGAAACTTGATTCATTTTCTTCGTTTTCGATCCTAGAACGCGTTCAAACCTTGAAATCAAAATTTTACTCAATTAAGTATCAATTTCTTTAAAGAAAACAAAAAATGTAAGGAAAATACTATAAAATCACCATGTGAAATATGTTTAAAATCAGAGTTATCAATATACAACATGGTTGGACTAAGGTTTAGGTGAGACAAAGGGGAAACAGATTATAATGTCTTAGCAATGTTAGATTCCCAAAGTAGGATAAGAAGGATATAAGACTTAATAAGTAGTCTAGTGCTCCCTAGGGGTCTTTGGTTGGCAATTGAAAAAGTAATGATGTTGGTAATGAACAATTTATTAAGGAAAACTGTGCCTTGTTGTCAGTTTTGAATGGTGATCAAAGATTGACACCAATTGGGAAAGCCAATCCAAGAGATTTGGGTATATCTCCTTCCCTAGATATTTCCCCAAAGGACACAACTATTCATAAGTAGTTATTTTTTAGGGGAAAAGAAATTATACACCCAGCTAAGACAACCTTTGTTTCGACTAGTCACAAAAACCACCAAGGAAACCTCCTTGGAAGCAACTCGCAAGGCAAAATGGAAAGGGTAAAAGTGATAGAGTTGGTGCTACTACTTCTACGGGATCGAGGAATTCTTCCTCAAATGTATGAGAGTTCTCGTATCTGGTAGGTACAAACAAGCTAAGAAATGCTCCAGCTATATGTGGAAGTAGCCCATATAGAGGAAACGCAATGACAAATGCAGAGAAACTAGGCTCTAAAGGTAACATATAGACCGACCATCCACAGATAGCCAATGTACATGATATAGTAAAGGCTAGCATTGGGGAGAAATGAGTGCACAATCTTCATTTATATGCCAGCAATTTGTTAGGGTATGGAAGTAGCAGAACTCTTAGAGAGTGTAGAAACAACATGCAAGGGGATTGTGAAGTTCTTCATGGAGAACAAGTTGGAAATCCTGGACATCCAACGAGTGTCATTCATCATTCCAAATCTAGAAGACATTCAAAGCACCACTCTCTTACCAGCAAACTCGATGTTAATGGTGATGGTTCACACACCATCTTGCCCATGCAAATGGAATGTCAAAATTCAATGTGAGGGAATGCCCTACCGGCAATGGAATGGTATGACTTAAGATGTACCTTCGCTAACCCGGACCTTATGGATACTCTCTTGTCAATTATGTGTCTTCATCCTTTTAAAATTTTAGCTTGGAACACATATGGAACATCTTCTCAATCATAGAAGCAGATTATCCATGATCTTGTAAGGAGATATCACCCTCAAGTCTTGGTGCCTATTAAGACAAAATTGAATGCGGCTAGACTTCAACATGCTCTTGGTTTCTTTGGTATGCTATGTACGGAAGCTAATGGGTTGAGTGGAGGAATCATAATTTTGTGGCATGACAATGTGGTTTGTGTCCGCAATCACTACATGTCTCAGCAACAAATCCTTGCCCAGATACAGGTACCCCCTTCTAACCTCTTTTGGTTTGTTTTTGGTGTATATGCACATTCGTCCTATTCTATTAGGCAAGGTTTATGGAATCAGTTAAGAGGTTTGTTAAGGAATATTAATAGTTCATGGGTTCTTATTGGGGATTTTAATGAGGTACCAACTAACAGTGAAAAATGGGATAGTAGAGATATCCTTCAATTGAGAGCTACGAATTACTAGTTGTGTATGAATAAATGAGGTACAGCGGATTTAGGCTATGTTAAGTGTAGATACACATGGTCCAAACGATCTCATAATTTATCAGATCTTATTTAGTCTCACCTGGACAGAGCATGGGTAAATATAGATTGGCGGGAACTCTTTCTGAAGGCTAAAGTCTATCACCTCTCATCGATTGTGTCTAACCACTACCCAATTCTTCTTTGTTCACACTCGGATGTTGGATGTGTTAATAAGAATCCTAGACCATTCCATTTTTAACCTATGTAGTTAAATTACCCTGGATTCATGGAATTTGTTGACAAGAATTGGTTCTTAACAACAGGAAACTTTGGAGTTGTTCTTAATAATTTTATTCTAAAATTGCAAACTTGGAACGGGGATGTCTTCAGTTTGGTCCATGTTAAGAAATGATTAGTGATGGACAAGATTAAACTTCTTCACCAAATATTACAAATGGACGCAAGTCAAGCCCTTACTAATAGAGAACATTTTCTTGAAAGGATCCTTCAAGAAGTTCTAAATTGGGAAGAAAAGCTTTGAGTGGCTAAATCATAGGTTAGGTGGATCTTAGATGGAGAAAGAAACACTTATTTCTTTCACCTCTCGACCTTGGCAAGGAGAGCAAAGAGTAGGATTCTAGGTTTGTTTAATGATGCTAACAACTAGATTATAAATTTTCATGAATCGTGATCTAGAGAATACAACCATGAGGTATTTCTTGTCCCTTTACCGTATGGAAAGATTATTAATGCGTCTTGAATTGCTAACATAAATACCTCAGGTTAATAGCTTTAATGAAGCAACTTTACTAAATCTTTTTGGAGGGGTAATAATGGAGGAATAAAAAAGGCTTTATGGGGTATTGCTAATCAAGAGTAGATGGTCTCTACTCTTAATTCTTAAAAGCTTGTTATTAGCCTATGGTCGAGGAATCAGTTTACAATATTGTTTTTGACATCTAGCATAATGGAGTAGCTCTTAAAGATATTAGTCAAACCTTGATAGCCCTTATTCCAATAAAAGAAGGTACAGATAGACTCAAGAATTTTTTACCCATCATTTTATGCTCTACTCTGTATAAAGTAGTGGGCAAGCTCCTTGTCAATCGGTTTTGACCCCACTTGCATAGGTTAATTAGCCCGGAACAAGCCACTTTTATCCTAAGGTGATCTACGCGAGACAATGTTTTTATATTTCAAGAACTTATGCATTCTCTAAAAAAGAAGAATGGGGGCAAATCCTGGATGCTTATGAAGTTGGACCTAGAGGAAGCTTATGATAGACTAAAGTAGGATTTTGCAAGCTATGCATTATTTGGCTTCCCAAGTAGTTAGGAGCTAGTGGGATCTTGCCTAGTGACTAATTTTTGCCATATTCTCTTTAATGGGTCCATGCTCAAGGAATTCTAACCAAGTAGAGGGGTCTAGTAAGGTGCTTCGATGTTACCTTACCTTATCATTCTTGCTATGGATATCTTGAGTAGAAGTATTAGAGTGCTTGTAGAAAGTAGGCTTTGGAAATCGGTTAGGATAAGGAAATTTGCAATCCTACTCTCTCATATGTTCTTTGCCAATGACATTATTATTATGGGTAAGGCATTGAATGAGAATAAAAGGCTCATGTTACAAGTTATGGATACTTTTGGCTCGATGTTTGGATAGTGAGTGAATTTTGGCAAATCATATGTCATCTTCTCAGACAATGTCGAAGCGCAGCTCAAGAATAATATTTGCAACACGCTTGGCATCAATCCTAATGCAGTGTTAGGTAAATATTTGGGAGTCCTAGTGAAACTTGGCAATTAATTGCAAGCTAGTGACTTTTCTTTCCTATTGGAAAAAACTAGACAAAAATTGTTAAGATGGAAGGTGAAGATCTTTACTGGACCAACAATAAAGTTGCTAATTACAACGTCCCTAAAGAGTATTGTTAATTATTATTCCTACATGCTCCCCTTACCCCAAAAAGTTTGTTCTCAGTTGGAGCTCCTGTATAGAAAGTTCCTTTGAAGAAGTGCAGATGGTGAATAGAAAATTCATTGGGTCTCTTGGAAGAAGGTGAAGCAAGTGAAGGAGTAGGGAGGCTTTGGTATTCATGATCTTCATAGGTGAAATTGAGCCAGCTTTGTTAAAATTGCTTAGCAACTACAAAAAGAGAACCATTTATGGACCTTCGTTTTAGTTAACAAATATAAATTGCATCGAAGGACATTCCAGCTTATGCGAGGCTCCAAGATCTCTTTGTTCTTGAAACGGCATAAAGGATGGTTGAAGGAGAATGGCTTGCTTCTGATAAGTCAAATTCTACAGGCAAATTCTAGTTTGATTGTTAGAATAAAAATGGATAGGTTCGTAAGCTGTTTATTGGCTCTTTAACCTCTTATGGGGAAGAAATCTTGATGATTGAGTCTTGGGGGTTAAATGGTGATTGGGACAAGGAGAAACTAGGATTTCCTATCTTAAAGGGGACTCAACGATTATTAGGTACCATAGAACTAGTGTTGGGCACATTTGGGTAGGCTAGTGATGAATGGGAGATATTATGGCCTCACGATGCCATGAGGGATATATTAATAAAAATTGTGTACCACATGCTTTGTAGTGAGGAATGTAAGGAATATAGTAATGGCGATGGGATTGGGTGTAACGATGTCCTATGATTCCTCACATTTAATTCCTTGTATGGAGAATGCTCCAAAATGAGCTCCTTATGAAAGATAACTTGAGTAAGCGTGGAATTGATGTTGACTAGTACTGTATTTTCTACAAGCAACAAGATCAAAATGTTTAGCATCTATTCCTAGATGCCATGTGATCTAATAATGCTAGGGCGATCTTAATTGGGTTAATCTATCGTTGGTTACTAACTCCAGCGCTTTTGCTAGCTAGATTAGGAAGAATGCCTATGCAAAAAAAGTCTCGTGGAGTAATAGCACTTATCTAAATGCAGTTTATTTTCTCTTTATGCTTTAGGGAATTTGGCAGGAGCGAAATAACCGTATCTTTAGATTAGATGACTAGGATAGATCTTGGGTGAGGCTGGTTCGAAAAGAGGCGCATGAATGGTTGTCTATCAAATGATGGGAAAAGTATGGCTCTATGGGTACTCTCCTTCGATGCAAATGGGAGAAATCACTTGAGGGCACCATCAAAGTGAACTGCAATAGTATAGTTCATTGGAAGGGAGACAAAGCAACAGTTACACTAGTAGGTCGGGACAGTAAAGGATAGGTCTGTAATAGGGTCTATAAATGTAGGGCACGATTGACATCAGTAGAAGCTGAGCTAAGGGCTGTCAAGCTAAGGTTAAAGTAGGCAATTGAGAAGAATTGGAAGAGTATCATTTTAGAAGTGTATAGTCAAGAGGCCATAGACCTTGTTAGGAAAGGATTTCAAGCTAATAGTTCTAATTCATTTTTTTTTTCGAGAATTGTATTCCTCTCTTTGACCATTTTGATGATATTGTGTTTCATAGGATCGAGCGTAATGCAAATTGTCTCACTGATGTTATGGCTAATGATGGATTATCCCTTCAAGCTAATTTGTCTTTTAGTTATAATTTTCCCTTATCCTTGTTAAACTTTGTTTTTTCAAACTCCGAAGTTGATCAGAGTGCGGGTCTTGCCTGGCGACGAAATCATGTTCTATTTATACTAGGCTAGTTTTGTGTCTTCGTTTGGGATGTCTATAGATTCTTGTTTGGTTGTTTCTTTTTTTTTTAATGATATTTAGTTCCTTACAAGAAAAAAAAGATGCTAATATAAGTGAAGTGTTGAGCTCCAGCATTACTTATGTTTTCTTTACTATATTACCTTTATATTTTACTTTGTATTTACTGGACTGCTATTAGGGTATCCTTTGCTTTATTTTATTTACGTAATTGTCATTATGTATAAATAGCTCATGTTTGTAGGGTTTTGAAGACAACATACTTATGACATTAATGAAAAACCCTTTGAGTATTTCCTTATGAAAGCTCTCTTATCTTGTTTTTATCAATTCCTTTAGTAAGGATTATAGCGAGCAACCCTAATTAATACTTTGTGTGTAATATCATAGTGGAGATTAGGTCGTATAGTGTTCATTTAGTGTGTCATATCCTCATGGATAGCTCATGAATTCACTAAACCCGATCCCATTTTCCTTTCTTTAATATTTTAGAGGACCCACTCAATTTTCTACGATAAAACCTAGTGATAACTGAGCTCCTAGGAACATCATATAATTTTGATATCAGAGTGGAGGCTCGACGACCAAAGGACTTGATTTATTCTATACCTAGGTTCCATTTCAATCTCAATTTGTAATTAGGAGAAGGTTTGAGTTTCTCATTTCTAGAGTATTATAGTAAAAAATAAGGGATTTGAATATCTTAACACCCATTGCAAGCATTTACGAAAGGATTTAGTTAGAAAGTTTCTACTAAAAAGACCTTTTTTAGTTATTCTCCTATTTACAAATACTATATATATAAATCTATTGTTAAAAAGGGTATTGAATGTGAATTTGTGGTGTAGGTCTTGTCTCCGTTAGGGTTATCTATTATCCAATGCCTAATTGTGAACAGGGAGTTTGAATTCAAAGTTAAGTGACAACCTTAGGGTTTGGTTTTGTACAGCCAAAGTTTGAAGAAGAGTAGGTTTTAGGTTAACAAATATTTGTTGTCCAAGTTCATAACTATGGCTAACTTTAGTTATTTTCTATTGGGCATAGTGTTTCTCTAATTTTTGTGTAAGAGGGGTTTCTTCAGGTGGTTAGTAGCTAATGTAGGTCGAATTACTAATATCTACAGGAAATTGGTATGCAAGGATACTCAAATATTGGCTTTAACTAGTGGTTACAGTTGTGTTAGTAGGTTTGTGTAATTGACTAGCGATGTGGAGTTGGGCTTAAATAGTGAGTTGAAGCACAAAGAAGATTATGTTGTTTTATCGAGCATTGTACGTATGTAAGTCATGCAAGTGCAACTATGCTTGGGTTAAGTGTGTATATGCACTATGGTGTTGAATTATTGTTGTGCTCTATTGAGTTGTTGTTAGTATGCTCTAAATTGCCTAAGTGCCCCTATGGTGTGGTAAGCTACTGTATGTATGTGTATGTTTAAGGAATCCCAATCGTGTGGTGCGAAATTGTAGCAGTAGCAATGTACGCCCCTATATTGTGGATGTGTTAGGTGGGTATGTGTGAAGCGAGGGACTATGAACCATAATCGGGTATACTATCGAGAGTGGTAGTGACTTGGTGTATTGTTGCAACTTTGTGCAGCTAGGGAGAAGTTAAGTTGAAGTTTTTGTCGTGCAAGTACGTGCTATAGTTGTATCACAACTTATCATGGGAGTATTGCTGTAGATTTGAGAGACAAGTGTGTTAGTCAAAGTGGTATGCTATGTGTTCTTAGTAGATTATCTTGTTTGCGGAGGCTGGAGGCTAATGGCTTATTGGTTTTTTGAACTGCAATATCAGATTGGTTTCTGTACTGTTGTATGTGCATTGTATGTGTCTTTAAGCTTGTTGCATGTATAAGCATACTTGATGCTATTGTCCAGTCTTAGAGAAATTGTGCCTTTTTAACAGATTTAGTTGTTACCAAGCCATTATGTTATGTAAGTGTGTATGTTGTAGTGTCCTCCTAATTTTGCTAAGTTAAATTTTGTTATGCTATTTAAGTGCTAAACTATTCTATACAATTACCTAGTTGTTATTGGCATGCACTGGTTTATCTATGTGTTTAGGCGTTGTAGTTGTTGGAGTTGAGTTGATAGTAGCTGCTTGTATGTGTCTAATTTAATTGTAGTTACTGTAGGTGTACTATGAGCTACTGTTGGAGTAGATGACTGGGTATGGACTAGATCATGGTTCCATACAAGTTTAGTGGTGTGAAATGTTGATTATGTTGTATGAAAAAGTTACAATAGTATAGTATTTATATTGGTAGCTATCATCTGTGTTACAGGGGCCATGGGTACAATTTGTGTGTGGCTATATACAGTAGTAGGTGTTGTGTTTGCGTTTGAAATTGAAGTCCCCAAATTGCTATACTCCCCAAACTTACTGATTTATGTTGTTAAACTATCAGTAAAGACTAGAGCTATTATTCTATCATGAATTAGTGTTGAGTTGGAGTTACATAGCCATATAAAGTTACTTTATTGAGTATGCTGAACTACCCCTATAGTTGAGCTAAGGTGCTAAACTGAAGAACAAGTGTCGAGCTGCTTTCAATCCTTATTGATCTACAATCTTTCCTTGTTAAGTCGAGCTCATAAATTTGTGGATACAACCTATTTTACATTACTACTCATAGTTATAGAAATTTGTGTTAAGTGCTAAACTAAGCAGCGACCGAGTTCGAGTGGAGCAACTGAAGTGTACATTATGTAGTTACTGATAATGATAGACTGAATTCTATGCATCCAAGTTGTTTTGTTGTGGTATATAAGTTGAGGAGATCTTATGTATGCCTTGCTTCTTTGTAGAATTATGGCAATTTAAAGTATCGAGCCATCGTTACTTGATCCAAGCTTCTTGTACAAATTACAAAGCTACTGTCAATTGAAGCCAAACAAATACATCTTCGAATTGTTACAACTCACTATCATTGAGCCGCTATTGTGAAGTGTTGTTGCACATTGTAGAGTTGAGTTGCTATTATGAAGTGTTGTTGCATGTTGTGGAGTTAAGCTATGCATCATTGTCCAATTGGAGCTAATTGGTCAACAGTGTAATTAAGTTGTTGAACTGAATAGTGGTTGGAGCTGACTAATAGATGTAGTGTAAGTGAGCTATGTAAAATAATCCAAACTGTTATCTAATTCATTTGTGCTATTATCGAGCTACTGTGTTTAAGTGGAGTAGAATGTAGTGTGCATTGTCATAAAGTGCTCTACTGTACAAGAGGATAGTCGTGTGAGAAGTGTGCCAAGTATGAGTTGATTTGTGATTGTACCATAGTGTACTTCCAAACTACTGCAATTCAAAGTGTTGAGCTTAAAGAACTTTCGCTGAGCTATTGAACAATAGCCATACTACCCTATTTGATAGCTACTAAGTTGGTTTAAGTATTGTGAACTTGTGTTCTATACTATCCTATCTCTCTGGGATCACAAAATTAAGTTGGATTGTTGAGTGATTTGTAAGTGTTGTTCAACTTCTATTAGAGAAAACATCTGTTGTTTGTAGAGCTATCTTGGATCTACATGTTGAGAACACTGTCCACTTTAGCACCATTGACAAGCTGTTGCGATTGAATTACCAAACAACTATTTAATGTGCCAAATGTGAGTTTGTACTTATGTCCGAGCTGCTTATCTTGTCAAGCTTTGTATAGAGTGTAAAGTGGACTTGTTGGTTAGTACTCTAATTTTATAATATGGCATTGTAGAAATTTTACTTTGATGGAAGACTTTAAGAGAATGCCATATTAATTCGAGTTAGTGATTATCTTGTGAACTTTATCTCTGAAGCTGTAGTTAAGAGATTTGGCTATGCAACTATTGATCACTCAAGTCCTTACGAATTTTCTTATAATGACAAGATGATTCAAATTACCAAGTAAGCAAAGGTAACCTTCTCTTCTAATAGTTTTCAAGATGAGGTTCTATGTGATGTAGCCGATATTAATGACTGTTATATGTGTTTAGGAAATCCATGGAAATCACGTTGTGATATGCGCTATCACCCATCAAAGCATGCTTATTCCTTCTATGAGAAAAGATGATTTGTGATGCCTTGCAACTCCCAAGCAAGAATTGAAGAAGGTTTAAAAGCTATTAAGATTTTCACTCAAAGGTAGAGAGCCGAAATTCCTTTAAAAACATTTCAAGAAGATCGAGTTGAGTCATAACTTATTACTTATGCTCCCGATTCAATTCCATTATCGACCATCCATGCTATTGAGGATGACCTTAGGTACTACCACATCTGTCTCTCACCTATTAGATTTCTTTATCTTGATCCATTGATGAGATTATCTAGGATTGGTGAAAGCTATAGTAGTCTTTGTTACGCCTCGAAGTCGCAGAGTCGCAATAGTCCTACCGTGTAAACCATTCTATGATAGTAACTGGTCTCATAGTGCCTACCATAGACATGATCTACACAAGGCGTCGACGACTCCTCACTTTGAAGTAAATAGTCCGATCAACAGTTAAACTACAATTATGATAAATATTACAAATTTCTAATAAACATGTATAATTATATGTAAGTCTACAGAGCTTCCCAGGAAGTTTTACATAAACACAACAGTTCACTAAATTACATAATGACTATCAGTCTTTCATCCTTAACTACAAAGACACTCTAGCTACACATCATTACTAAGTAGATTGATCCTCACACCCCCGGCTTCAAAAAAGACTAACCTCTGGGTAATTGTAAGGCGGCATGTTACTTGAAGAGTTTGGAAATCAGGACCTGCAAAAAGATCTATAAGGGTATGAGCAACTATAGCTCAGTAAGTTGAATTGGAGACTCATGAATACATACAAACACAAACAAGATTATTAATCAATTAACTTCATGTAATGTAACAATCAAGTATCATCGCACAACGTAGTCCGGTCCGTTGTAAAATCAGAGAAATTTCGCCCGCTCTAATCCGGGTTGAGGAGTTCCATGTTATGCAGCAGCTCACAACCAAACCTAGGCTTGTGCAATGGAGACCTCACTCCTCCCGCAACTACCTTCAAACCATTGACTTCACCCTTGCCGCGACCTCGTCTCCTGTCACTTAGTTCGACTGAAGATGAAGAAGGGACCATTATGCAATCCTGCGCTATCCTTTTCGAAGGGGTCGGTATTTGGTTGGAGAATCCTAATGACCCCCTAACAAGTTGCAATGCATGACATTTTAGGTCATTAAAGTCAAATAAGATTAAATTTCATTTAGGGTTTTCAAACAATTTACACCAATTCAATCATAACACAAAATCCATCATACCACAATTTTAGTACAAATTCAGATACATCAAACATATGCGTAAACTACTTACAATCACAACCATATACAATCCTAAGTCTCCAAGTACCATACAAATAGTACTCTATTACAATAAGTAATAACCCAACTTACTTGGAATTTCTCAATCGCCCAATCGCTTAGTTGCAAGCCGATTCGTCTCTAGGTGTCCTATAATACAAATAGGTTTTTTTAGTACTTATACTTTAAGGATTCATATTCTAAGTTGTAATTTAACTCCTTTTTCCATGTATACTTATTATATACTAATAATTCTTTCTACTCTATTTCAAGGTTTAGACCCTAAATTAGATTCTAGTTTTGATTCCTAAGTCTTAAATATGCTTGAATCCTAATGTGAAATCAATCACATTAAGCTTGAGTATTCAAATATCCTATTGGGTCTTAATTTAGTACTCTAAATTATTCGATACATGCTATTTCTAATTGAGGTATCGGATTTATTCCCAATGTGAGAAAATCTTACATTTTTATACATTTACCTAAAATTAAATTTTATTTCAGATTTAGTATTATTTTGATTTTTATTATAATATTATCCAAATAACCCTAATTTTTTAGATTTATTAATTTTTAATTTCACATATTACTAATTTCTTACAATAACTACCCAATTTCCTAAATTAACTATACTTGATACTCTAAAGGCTAGGATTAGGTTTCCACATCAGAGATTAACATCCCTAAACATTTAATTACTATCTAAATCAATAATTAATATCTTAATCACCTAATTAACCCAAAATTACCCAATTTTTCCATCATTTTAGGGCTAAAAATTAATTTAAAAATTTTGAAAATTAATTTAAAAAAAGTAGCTTCATAGTACTGTTCTATATCACATAAGCATTCTATAGAAAAAAATTGAACTTTAAACTACACTCCTAAGCCTATTTATTTCTAGTTCTAATCATACTAGGTTTTATTCATTTTGTTAAGAACCCTATATTTTTAGACGTGATTAAAGTAAATCACTATTTTTCCCTAAATCTACATACAATAAAACCTCAGAATAACAAGTTTTATAATTTTCTGGGCAAAATAACTAATTTTACAAAATTATACAAAATCAGGGCAATTATGGGACTCACCCGGTTCGATGCTTTTTGGCAGTCCAAACCCGGTCCAAGTATGTCGGCTGGCCTAGATGGTGGGTTTGGAGTGGGGTAGTGGTGGTGGCTTGGTCCTAAGTGGTGGTGAGATAGGGGTTTGGCTCACTAGCTCTATCTGCACAGTTTCCTTTTCTTTTTTTGTTTTCTAGATTTTCTCTTGAATTTTCGAGTCTCTCTATTTTTTTCTAATTCCTCACTGCCCAAATGAGTTCTGTGAATTTTTCCCCTATTTATAGACGTTTTTGGTGATTAATATGCATTAATTAGACATGACATTGCTCCATTTCCTTGATTTTTGGCTTTTGTGTTGCCTAATTTTAATTGGGTAATTTTTTTTTTTAGATCCTGACCTGACACGTCTAGATTTGGATCATTCCATACCCTTCTGATTTTTCTACAATTAATTAATAATTTTCTTTAATTATTTATTAAGTTTTTGGCCAATTTAGGTAATTTCACGTATTTTTATCTACACGTAAATATATGTGGGGTATATGTGAACATTCCTAATTATTATTTAGGTTATTCTATGATTTTTAGTATACATATAATATATCTCTAGTAATTTATTAGTTATTAGATTACACTTTTCACCTTTTCGGTAATTAGCAATTATTATACTTAAAATTTGAAAATTTTATAGTCTCCTATTTTATTACTTATTTTCTTAAATTCAAGTTTACGGGGTCATTTTTACTAATATTTTTCTTCATAGTTTATAATTTGGGTTTGATCGGATCCTTTAACTGATCGTCCTAAACCTTGTATTCTAAGTTCAATCCTACGGTTACTTGGCTTAACTTTAGGGCTTACAGTCTTGTGCTCATGAAATCTTATAGATTACTTATTGATATTTATTGTAGTAATTGTGATGGATATTCTTACTAGGGTTGTATTGTGCTCTTACTTAGAAATCTTATGTTGGAAGTGTTAGAACTATATTGATGGAGAGAGGAAGAGTTGGGTAATGAAAGATTTGTAAAGATGGAAGTAGATGAGGTTGAGGAATGGGTTGAGGCCTTACATGTTCAAGTACCTTAAACTCCTAGCCTAATACTTAAGCTAGAAATTGTGTTGTTTCCTATGATTGATGGTTGTTTGAGTTACTTGAACATAATTGATCGAATACATGATGAGTAGAAAGAAGGGGTTTTAGTAAGGAGTTTGGTTGACTGTGCCTATGACAAGTGGAAGGAGCCAAGGATGATGCCAGCATTGACCCTGGACCTAAGCTATCTCTATATCACTTTATTTGGTTTTTGCAGGTTGGTATTTGACCCAAGTGGATTTTGGAGTCGATAGATGCTAAGTTTCAAGTCGAAACTTTTTCAAGGCAGGGGTAATGTTGGGCTCCAGGATTACTTACGTTTTCTTTACTATATTATCCTTATATTTTACTTTGTATTTACTGGACTGCCAATAGGGTATCTTTTGCTTTATTTTATTTATGTAATTGCCATTATATATAAATAGTTTATGTTTGTAGGGTTTTAAAAACAATACACTTATGACATTAATGAAAAACCCTTTGAGTATTTCTTTGTCAAAGCTATCTTATCTCGCTCTTATCAATTCCTTTAGTAAAGATTGTGGCTAGTAACCCTAATTAATACTTTATGCATAATATTAGAGTAGAGATTAGGTTATATAGTGTTCATTTGATGTGTCATATCCTCATGGACAGTTTACGAATTCACTAAACTCAATCTTATTTTCCTTTTCTTGATATTTTGGAGGACCTACTTGATTTTCCACTATAAGACCTAGTGATAACTGAGCTCCTAAGCACATTAGGAAGGAAATAATTATAAGAACAAGAAGTAAGATGAGTCATGATAATGATAATAACTCGAAAGGATAATAAAATAATAAGTATATAAATCCTCACAATGTACAATAAAAGTAATAGTAATCCTATCTACAATAAATTTAAAAACATTTGAAAGGAACATAACATCCTTATGTATGTACTCAAATAAGTAATTAACAAGGTAAAATGTATATATACCTTAAAGCAATAATTATGGTAAGTAGATACAATAGCAATATTAAACCTTGAAATAATGAAAAGTAAAGAAACATAGTTATAGAAAGAAACAAATTGAGGAACAAACAAGTCAATCAACATATAACATAATCAATAAGCAAACAATAACTAATTACGTATGAACAAATTTTTAAATAATCAAACATACATTTTCGATATCTATTACAGCAACCCCCACAAAGAAAAGTGAAGATTATAAATGAGTAATAAATAAGGAAATATATTAAATTGTCGAATAACAAATCATATTAAGAACACATAAACCACAAGGATGTGATTTGAATATTTAAATAATGATAAAAGGTATAACCTCTTTCTCCTACCGAAATACATTAATAGTGAGGTATTGTATAGGAAACAAAGAACGAGTCTGGACCATCATAAAAAAGATCATGGTAATATCCTTAACAAGAAGACCACAATTCGGAAGCTATTAAAAAGTAAGTAAATTTGGAGCTAAGAATGAATTAACAGAAAATATTAGATTTTAAGTAATGAATTTCAAGAGAAATTCAAGAATAAATTGAGGAAATTCTAATGACCATAAATGGAGATATAGAATTTGAATGATAGAAAAATTTTTCGAGGCTTGTTGAATAATTGAAACAAGAAGAATGAAGGAAAAATTTGTAGATAGAAGTTGGATAGAGATAACCTTTGTCAGTGTTAATCTTGGGAGGTTAGTTATGATCTAGCAACAATAGAAAAGGAAAAAAAAAGAAAAAAGAAGAGAGCTACACTTTGAATTGAATGGACCAGGAGATTAAAATAGCATAAATGTGAAATAGAATGGAGTTTGTACGGAGTGTTATGGTTGTGGTTTACGTTACTACAAGGTGGAGTGGGAAAGAGGTGAAATTTTTTGTTCAATCATTTAGTGTTAGTAGTGCTATAACCAAAACTAATAAATGGCATGAGGTGTTTTCTCAAAATGAATCAAATTTTAAGATTAGGAAAAGTAATAAAGTTTAAGCTCATCAAATAAATAAGAGGATTTGAGTCATTAGGCATTGATTTGGTGAAGGAATTTGGAAACCTAAATTTCAAAGAGAAGATTTACAAAATAAATAGAGTAAGGAAGTTGGAGGAAAAACTTATGGATGGAAGTCAAATTGACACAAATTATAAACGATAATTTGGGAGATATTAATTGCAGCCTAATGTTCTTAGGAAAGTATTCCACAAGCCTAGGATTGTTAAAGTGAAGGTAGATTAGCGATTAATGTGATAAAAATAAAAATACAAACAGAGAATGGTTGTGGATAAAATGATTGAAACTTTAGGGTTAAAATATACTTGGAGTAGCACGACTCAAGTTAAGGTGAGAGGGGAATCCCCAAGTGATTGGAGACTTATAAATATTAATAGGAGATTCTATGTATAACTAAAAAGTATTTAATTGGGAACTAATAGCACACCTAGGAAAGATTTGACAATGAGACAAGTACTCGAGGATGAAAGAAGAATTTTATGGAAATATCCAACAAGGAAGCATACAATAAACCCAAGAAGATTTAAAAAATTTAATAAGATGTGAAAATCCAAAATAAGCATTGGAAAGAAAGAGTTTTTTTATTAGAGTTAATAGGAAAATAATTGTAAACATATAACTTAAGGAAAGGAAGAGCGGCGTGAATAAAAAATGTTGATGAAATGAAATACATAACAATTGAAGAAGTAAAAGCTATGAGATTTAGAGCATTAGGCGTTAATCTTAAAGATAAGTGGAAGCTTAATGAGGTAATACAAAGGGAGTTAGAAGAAAAGATGAGAAAGAAACACCTAAAATTACTTTAAGAAGCAGGTAAACTTTTGAGGACGAAAGTTTCTTTAAGCGGGGTAAAATGTAACACCCAAGAAAATTCAAAGGAAGTACAAATAAAATAAAGAAAGCTTATAAAAGAAAAACTAGGATGGTAAGGTAATTAAATAATTTTAGTAAAAGGGTACTTTGAAGATTGTAAAGGCTAGAGTTATCCAATTTAACCTAGCTTTAAAAAGCCCCACTTTTTAAAGGCTCATTAGTCTCCCATTGTGTTACAGAATAAGGACTCTCTCATAGTGAATCCTATGAATCCTAAAAGTAAGACAGGGATTCCTAAGACTCTATTGGTTTGATGAATCCCAAAAATTAATTACAACTCTTATTGGTAGTGTAAGCGGAAAGCTCGGTAGGATTATCATATAAGATTAGGTATAACCCTAGATTTTCCTAATGATAAGTGATTTGAGGTTTATTGTGAAAAGTGAGATTAAATTTAAAAACTCAGTTGTTACTCTTGAAGGTATAGATAATTGATTTTAGAGAAGGATTTCTAAGGATCTCTCTTTCTCTTTGTAGGGTTCAACATTGTAAGGTAATGTTTTTTTTCTCTTACAATCTTGATCTTTTTGTAAATTTATGATTTTGATGGTTATGAGAAGTTATGGAGGCGAGAATTCTATTTTAGAGTAGTAACTTGTAGTGTTATGAGTTATGGATTCAATTGGAGATAAAAACTAAGGTTGGGGAGTATTGTTCTTGAAGAAAGGAGAGAAAAAGAATCCCATGGTACAAACACGGCTAGGACCATTGGCATGGTCCTAGACTATGTTCCTCTCATAAATTTTTAAAAGTGCAAGAAATTTAAGACAAAGGGATTACGGTCAAGGTATAGGCCATGACTGTGGTCCAAGACCATGGAGTTTTAAGGCATGCCTAAACTATTGGTTCTTGTTTCGATTTATAAGCATGAACCCTAACCATAGTCTTTTTTGTTATCCTATTCCTTCATCCTAAACTAAGTTTAGCCTAATACTTCCTAAGGTTCTAGTCTAAAACTTTTAAGAAGCCTAAAATAAGCTATAAATTACTATTAAAATAACTTTTATTCATTTTTTCATTACAGATTATTCTTTTAAGTTAAAGTAGATTACGTTTCGTCATTGGAGTCTAAGTACGTGACAATGTATGTTGCTCGTGCTTGTTAGGCTAGTTTACATCCTTGTATAAATATCAAACAATCTAATTAAATATCTAACTTAATTCTTGCTTGTTACTTATGTGTGGCTTATCTTAGGGCCTAGAAGTGGCAAATCCCTAAGGAACAACCCTAATGATCCTCATGATACGTTTTCCATTATAAAGTCTCACTTGTAAATAATTTAAGATAGATCTAAGTTGTTTAGATGGGGCCTCATAGTGGCATGCCTAACGTAAGATTATAGAGGAGCCCAAAAAAGGCATACCTACTATAGGTTATAGATGAGCTTAGAGAGGCATGCCCATTGCTATGATGATGAGTCAATTTGTTTTATAACGAGGGTTATGAGGACCGCCAATGTGAGATGCACGATTAGCCAATTTAAAGATAATTAAATTTTTGTGTATGAATTAACTGTCTACATTTATCGTATGTGACTTTGTATGGTTTGCTCATACACATATGCTTGAGTGTTATGTACTGAGCTTCAACTAACTTCTTTTTATTTTTCAAATGCAGGAAATATTGATGCATAGAATGACTAAAATTATGAAGGTTCTTTTTACTGCCTTTAGGATGGGAAGAGTGACGACTACGTATGATATAGAGGAATGTCCTAAGAGATCTGATAAATAGAATCTTAGCCTTATGTGGTATTAACTATTATTTAGTAATCAATTGTTCTTATTCAGCATGAATTATAATTTATTTGAGGAATTTAAATTTATGTAAAAGAAAAATTGGAGACTATTACTAGAACATTCTTGGAGATTGTAGTTGTTTGTACGCTTGGCATGCCATTAGAAGACTAAGACACGTGGTAGTTTATGATGGAAAGTTCTTCAAAAGAGTTCTTTAATTAATAGTAAAACTTTTAAGGGTGAAGAATTGTGCAATTACCAAAAAAAAAAATCATCTAGAGCATCTTATAACAAAGTTCCTCTATGCTAAACTTTATAAAGTTAAGGAAATTAGCATGAGTTATTTTAGTTTATCATGCCAAGGAACTCACCATGTAATGAATTTAAATTTAATGATTGGCATTGTCTAAAGACATAAACGAGCTAATGATTCCCATTTCAAAACTTTAAAACTAAAAACCATATTTGTATTCTAATCGAATTGGTTTTAGCCCAAAGCTATGTTGCTAAACTATCATACACACATACATATATATATGTATGTATATATATACACACTTCAATCTGTACTTACATAAATGAATTCCTCGATTTTAAAATGAGTTAGATCTACTTCTCTACTAAATATCATGAATCATAGAGGGATTCAAATTTATGGATTATGATAACTATGTCTGCTACAATCTTTTAATTTTCTTTATACAAAACTTCAACTAATGGTGTTATGATGATAAAACCATTTAGATCATTTGGTGAAATTGATTTACTTGCACAATTTAAAATTCAATCTAAAGTTAAAAAATAATATGTATGCTATACCCTTTATAAAATTAATGTTAGTTATAATACATATACATATATATATTTATGCTTTTTCTTATTTCACATTTTCATGTTATTTGGTTTTCCAATCTTATCTCTTGTTTATTGTCTTACACACTTAAATATCTTTACTCTTTTGTTACCATCAAAACATTTAGAGAAGAACTTAACAATTGAATGAAAGGAACGTGTAAAATTTGCGTACATCTTTTCTCAAATTTTCACAATCTAAGAATTCCTTGTACATGCTTGCTATTTGTTCTAAGTTTCATTTGAACACTTCCACTACTCGCTATACTTTCATTTAGATCGGAAAATTTTTTTGTGTTACACTCCACTAAAAGAATTTCTCCAACCAACCAAAAATTCTACTTGACGTTAGTTACATTTTTTTCCAATTTACATATAATACTTGTGCACAAATTCTTTTTTTGTTTTCAATTTATAGTTTGCATATATAAGAAAAAATACAAATGGATCGCTTTTTCCATGAATCTTTCTTTGGCAAGAAGCATTTGGAGGGAAAAGGAAAAAAAAGTCCCCAAAATGAGTAGTTCATCAACATCGATAACTATAGTGTCCAGTATGACTTCACTAGCAAACAAATTGAGGATTTATTAGACTCCTGAGCAGTTCCTCTCTGTAATATGTACGTTGTCGCAAAATCATTTGTGACTCGATATGATGTGTGTAATCTTCTCATTAAACCTTTAATGTGCTTTTTTTTCCCCAAACATGTTTGCAATAAAAAGTTAGTAATGTAGACTTGGTAATTAACTAAAAGAAAATTGAAATTAAACAAAAAATATAAAAAAACGGCTTGTAGAACCGATAAGCCAAGTGAACTGATTCAAAACCAGCTTAAATTGGGTTGATCATGGTTTAAGAGAGATCAGGCCCTTGACTTGATAAGTTTGAATTGATTTTGAGTTGAGTTTGACCTAGCCTTGAATTTAGGATGAAACAATACATCATAAGCAATGTGGGTTAAGCTAGTTGAAGAAAAAGATGAAAAAACAAACTTTTGGTTCAACTTGTATGTTTCACGCTTATCTTTCATGGGCACTTGCCATAATTTGCATTTTGAATATAACGTTAAACCATAATGTGTGAGTAAACTACTATAAGATAGTACAAAAAGTGTGAAATTTAAGCTGAGGGTGTAATTTGTAAAATAATGAATAAAATATTCTTATTGATTAGGTTCGAATTTGAAATTTCCTAACTAGGAAAAGTAGATAAATACAATGGGTTAGGCTTATTTTTATGTGCATTCTTTGTTTATCTTTTAGCATAAAGTATATGAGAGATAATATATAGAAAAACAAAAACAATATTGCCTATATTGAAAGTAAAACCAAATAAAGAAAAATTACAATCTTATATATATATATATATATATTTGAAAAATATGTACTTGATATTAGAAAATGTGAAAGTATTTTTTCTTTCCCTGATTGCATGGATTAATCCTGAAGACTTAAGAAAATACACAAATCCCCTACCTTTTTAAAAATCAGCACTTATCCTTGAAAAGCCGATATGATTGCCTGAATATAAAATGCGATTGACGTGGATGCTAACATGCACAAGGAATTAAAGATATATGATTAACAAAGTAACAAAAATACTAAAAAAAATGTAAACAATAAAAAGAGAAACTTAAAAAATAAAAAGAGACAAAAAAATTATAAAAAAAATAAAAACTATCGTTACGGATAGTTTCTGTCTCCTTTACCCTACGGTGGCTGGCACCTACTAAAGAAGAAGCGACTATTGTTGGCTACCCAAGGTAAAGGTACCATGCTATGGTATTACATAACAGCTTATGTGTAATTTTTTTTTAACCAAAAACTCGACAGCTATTCCTTACATTAGAGCACCCAATTGAATGTTTTCGGTGGACATAATAGGGTCGTAATGGAATTGTAAAAAAATATATAAATACAAGAATACTATGTTTAGATTGAGGGAAAGAAGGAAAAAGGGGGTTGGTGTTTCCTTTCCAATTCCTTTCCCTTATTTAGAATAATAAAAAGAATTGAAAAGATAAGAAAAATTGAAAGAAATGGCCTTTTTTTTTTTAAAAGATTTTCCAACGAGTGCCATAAAAACTCATTTTCTCCGGTTTGGAGAGAATTAAAAAGGAAACTTAAAATTTTACTTAAACATCTCAATATAAAAAGTATATTTTAAAAATTTTAAAATATTTTAATAATTTAATAAGTTTTCATTCTTAATCATTCATTTTTATGCTCTTTTTATCCGAACAATAATTTTCGTTTGATTTTTTTTCTTTCTATTTCTTTCCTCCCCTTTTCTCCTTCTAATTTCTTTCATACGTCCCAAAGATAGCGTAGAAGAAGCTCTCCCTAAAGTAGACTTGATGGCAAGTCTTCGTAGTTACAAAGCGTCTTACAGGATATGGGTGCCCTTAAGATCGATGGCTTTTTCGATGGTGACGGAATAACGATTGTGACACTTATATGAGACCGCTGCAAATTTCGGTTTGGCATGGTGGCTAGAATGATCCCTAATAGCAGCTACTTGGATTTTTTATCCACTTTTGACATTAATTAATTTAATTAATTAAATACATTTAAAGAGTATGGGTAAATTGCAGTATCAGCATCTTCAAGAACTATAATTTACATATGGCAACCTGCGTAAAAAAAAAAAAGTGCCATTTGTATTTGTTTTAGGGGATGAGTATCGACTTTTAAAAGGATTGGTTTTTATGCAATTTTTAAAATTTTTATTGGTAATATCATTTTCTTATTTATACTTAAGAAAGTGCCTAAAGTCAGTTATTAATTGGCTTATTAAAAAATGCAACAACAGCAGATTAATTTCTATATTTAAATAAACGAATGAAACGTATATATATTGATGGGGCCATGAAAAAATGTAACTATAGCTGATCCTGATTTTCTATATTCAAAATAAACGAATGAAAATATGTAAATTCCCGTCTGGGACATTGGATGACGGAGCTCACGAGGCCTCGATAGTTCATGTTTTTTTCCTGAAAACTAAGGAAAAGTATTTATCCCATTCTCAAATAAAAAAAATGCTAAAAGAAAAAATAAATTTCCATCATCTCAATTATTTTTCTCTTAATTTCTCTTTATATACTAATTGGTTGAGTTTTCTAGAATATTCCATGACATCGGCTTAACATTTACTCTGTTTTTGTAATTCAACTATTAATTGTACGAAATTGAGTGATGTTCGGGAAAAAAATATTCGAATGGGCATGCGTTGGACACAAGCAAAGGTGCAGATGTTGGTGATGTCAATGCACTCATCACCACCTTAGCCTTTCTCTTCGCTTCCCACAGAAGTACTTTTCTATTATAAATACCCTTTCGATGCACACGGGCCAAAATGGCAACCATTGTAGTATCCCTGGCCTCTTCCTCTCTGTCTTCTTCTTATCGTTCTTCCTTTCTCTTTAGCAATTTCAGGTCTAAACCAAGTTTCAAGCTTTCTTATTTTGGTGTCACTCTTTCTCCTATTTTGAGTTCTGCTTCTTGGAGAGCTAAAGCCATGGCTCATACTATTGCTAGTGCCACTCTTGGTCTCACTCAGCCTGCCAATATCCTACCTCCAAAGGTCTTAAACACAAGCATATCCGCATGAGATACTTTCTCTTTTTTTGATCTATTTTTTTTTTTTTGTTAGGTATTTGATCTTGATTGTTCCTTTTTGGGGGTTCAAGGTCATAATAATACTTATTGTCATGTTTTCTTCATATTGGTGCTTTAATTTGATGTTGTGAAGAGTTGTTAGTGCATTGTTGCTTGGTTTTGTATTTGATTTTGGCATCTTCATTTTGGTAGAGTCATTCATTTTGACTGCTGTTATTGGGTTTGTTGGGTCAATTATATATATGGATTTATTAAGATTAACATAAAGTTGTAGACTTTGGATAGTGTAGTTGAAAAGCTGTCTAGTACATGAACAAGTTTACATTTTGATCGTCATTTTAGGTTAGAATCCAAAATACTTTGTTGGGTCAGGTAGCTTATGTTGTTTTATATCATGATCCTTTTAAGATTAACATAAAGCTGTAGACTTGCCTGGTATATACACAAGGGTGTTATATTTTGATTGTCATTTTGGTGTTCATAATAAAAATGCTATGTTGGGTCAGTTAGTTTATGATGTTTTTGTAATGGATCTTATAATACCTCAGCATAAAGTTGTGGACTACTGATAATGGATGGGCGGAAATTAAATTAAACCCGAAGTTATAAAAATTCTATTGATGACGCATTTGATTAGTACAATTTCTTGCAAAATGTCCCTCGAATTAGGATCATAATCCTGTGATATATTACACATGATATAGTTGGACTTGCTAACAAGATATTAGATAATGGAACAACTTTCTATCCATGCAAATACTGTCCAGCTTAATGAAAAAAATATATGATCCTTTTGCGTTCAATTACCAATGATTTGTATGTTTGATTTTCTACATGTCTGTTTAGAAGACTATTCTAACGTTTTTTCACATCGATGTTCTGTCATCTGATTTTGATCTGTGTAATTGTCACCAACCAGTGTTTGCAAAAGTTCGATATTTATTATATCTTTCCTTGGTTATCCACTGAATTTTGGATGTTTTTCATTCTATGAAGATATCGTTTGCTGCTAAAGATGTTGATGCGGCAGAATGGAAAGGAGATATACTTGCTGTAGGTGTGACTGAGAAAGATGTGGCTAAGGACGATAATTCGAAGTTCAAGAACCCCATCTTGAAAAATCTAGATGACCACTTAAGTGGTCTTCTAGCTGAGGCCTCTTCAGAGGAAGATTTCGCTGGTAAATCTGGTCAATCAGTGGTTCTCAGGCTACCAGGCCTTGGCTCTAAGAGGATTGGCTTGATTGGACTGGGACAATCAGCTTTGACTACCTCAGCTTTTCAAGGTCTTGGTGAAGCTGTTGCAGCTGTAGCAAAATCTGCTCAAGCTAGTGATGTTGCCATTGTTCTGGCCTCATCTGAGGACTTATCTGCTGAATCAAAGCTCCCTGCGGCTTCTGCAATAGCATCTGGTATAGCTTTGCAACTAGTTTGTTTCTGTTGGTGCTCTTCAACTAGTATCATGTGCAGTGTGTTGGTTATGCATTTAGTTGGATTCATATTTTACTGGATGTATGTGCTTGTGAGAACCTTGTGGTAACTGGGTTACCTTTGGAATTGTGATAGGGACTGTACTGGGAAGCCATGAAGATACTCGATACAAGTCTGACTCAAAGAAGTCAGCACTTAAATCAGTGGATATTCTTGGTTTTGGAGCTGGACCTGAACTGGAAAAGAAGCTCAAGTATGCTGAAGATCTTGCTTCCGGCATAATTTTTGGAAGGGAGCTTGTCAATTCCCCTGCTAATGTACTTACTCCAGGTTCATTCAAGCTCCTTGTAAACATTTAGCCTGTTGCTTATGCTTTGCTGTTTCATCACTTTTCTGAATCTAAGTGGTACTCATTTGGCTTCTGAGCTCACAGTTTTCTCTTTGTGCTCACTTGTTTTTTGATAAGATGCTTCATATATACACATGATTTTATCGTTATTTTTGCAGCGGTTCTGGCACAAGAGGCTTCAAACATTGCTTCTACATACAGTGATGTGATGACTGCAACAATTTTGGATGTTGAACAATGCAAAGAATTGAAAATGGGATCCTATCTTGGTGTTGCTGCAGCTTCTGCAAATCCTCCTCATTTCATCCATTTATGTTACAAGCCACCTGGTGGACCTGCAAAGGTCAAGTTAGCCTTGGTGGGAAAAGGATTGACCTTTGACAGGTAATCAGCTTCATTTGTGTGTTACATTTCCTTGTCCCTTTAGTATCCAGAATGGCTATAATATAAATTATATTTTTTTCAGATTCTTTATATGGCCAATGCATGATCCTTGGCCTAACTTTGTAATGATTTTACTGAATGAATCAACCTAAGATATTGATTTTTGATATGCTGTTCAACACATGCGTTTTACTTTTCTCTCCTGCTAAAGCCTTTTATGGGCTATGCATTGAATATTTATTTTATTTTTAAATAAAAAATAAAAAGTGAGCTCCTTCCTTTTTCATTTATGAAGAATATTGTTGAGATGCTTTTTATACTTTGGTTTATGAAGTTTCTTCCCGTTGAATATTCATCCCTTTATAATTTGTGACAGTGGTGGCTACAATATCAAGACTGGACCTGGTTGCTCAATTGAGCTCATGAAATTTGATATGGGAGGTTCTGCAGCTGTATTTGGTGCTGCAAAAGCTATTGGTCAAATCAAACCTCCTGGAGTTGAAGTATGTTATTCAATATATGCCCATCTTTATTTAATGGCATATTGTAGTGCCTTTCAGTCTAGGTTCATTATACTTGTGCAAATAGATATGCTGCAAACGCCGTGTATTCTTACCGTAGGTTCTGTGGATACAGGTTCATTTCATAGTTGCAGCTTGTGAGAACATGATAAGTGGAACGGGTATGAGACCTGGGGACATTGTCACAGCTTCAAATGGAAAGACCATTGAGGTGATTATCAGTAATTTTTTTCCATCCCTTTTGGCTTCAGGGGTGTGCACGATGCTGAATGAATATATATAGTATATATTAGCATCTATGTCCTGTTTAGTTTGACCTTAGTAAATGGTGTTAAGAAAATATTTTTCTCTTAAATAGACCTAGTCCATTTTTTGTCTGCATCACTCTGTTATGTTCCATTGATGTAATAGACAAAATTTTCTTGGAATCTCTATGATGAGCTCCAACACCTGTAAATCTGAACTATACTTGATAATATTGAATGCTTGTCTTCTGCATTTGAGTATAGACATCCTTTGTGATATATATACTTGTACTGGGATCATGCGAAGCATTTAACAACAGATCTCTGAACATGATTAATTTTTGGGCTTGGAAAGTCTTGAATGTTCTCTGTGGATATATGTTAATATCTCTTATTTATGTCTGTCATCAGTGGCTTGTGGAAGGAAAGAGTGTAGATTTTGTCTTGGTTACTCAAGTTTCTAGCAATTTTCACTTCTCTTGGAACCTCTTATATTGCTTGCAAGTTCATTTCAGTTTACTTACCAAAACAATTTCGATATATGCTTACATACAATTTCAACACTGCGTTATGGTTCCAATTAACAGATCGAATTGCAGGATGATGAACAAACAAACACTCTATGATGATTGATTCACCCTTGTTGGTACCCTTCTTGATCTCACCAATGATGAAATTAGGGTTTGAGGGCATATGTTTATAAAGAATCCTTAAATCTATCGAAAACTTGAAACCAAAATTAACCAAAGAAATTATTTGCTTGTTGTATTTGTTCTCAACAAGGATATCTGTGCAAGCTCTTTAATCATTCTTTCCTAAAATGTATATACTAATTAAGACACAATGTTACTGCCTAACATGCAATAAGAAAATTCAGGAACCCACTCTTCTATTACGTGGCTTTCCTAAAATGTTGTTGCCTTAAAGATGCATCTCTAACATATTGAGTTGGCTGTGTAGGCATGCTTTTGTTGTCTAGGTCTGCTTATTCCGTTTGCCTATTTTCCTGGCTGTCGTAATTAGGTATGAAACCATTGCTACCTTGCAGGTCAACAATACTGATGCTGAAGGACGTCTTACTCTAGCTGATGCTCTGGTGTATGCGTGTAACCAAGGTGTGGACAAGGTAAGGCTCAAATGCCATTTGTGATCTGGGCATATCTAGTTCTATCTTCAAGCCACTACTTATCTAAATGGGGTTAGCCATGAGCCACTAAAGTAATGTAAGATACCCTTTGAAAAGCCCCTTTCTCTGCAGGTTGCTGACCATATAATGCTTGTAGCAAAAATTTGATCTCCTTTTCCTGTTCATTACCAAAGAACATATGAACTGTTCTCTTTGTGGGTAAATATAATCGGGTTTAGTTTTCAATTAATGTTTTTACTATTGAGACGACAATTTGTCGCTAGTTTGTTGGCACATTTGTCTCAGATGCTACTTGAACATGAAATAGCTTTGTCTGTGCTTCTTGTTGATTGTAGTATTTATGAATTAAATGGGTTGTAATATATGGAATGACATTGTGTCTATTTGAAAATCAAAGAAGAATAATAGTAATATGTACTCTTTGTATTCACAAGGCATGGTAGCTGTATTTATATGATTGAGTTTAATATTGACTAAATGAAATCGATTTTTTCCCCCGGAAGTTTAAGCACTCAGCTTCTTGTGCTGAAAGTAATTTTGACATTGTGTTATTATGTTTTTCCAGATAGTGGACTTGGCAACATTAACTGGAGCTTGCGTCGTAGCTCTTGGATCGTCAATTGCAGGTACTATGCCAAACTCTAATCAAATTAATTTTGAGGGTGATAAATTACCTTACTAAAACTGCTAGCATAAAATAGTCATTGCAAGCTCTAATCAGGTCAAGACATGCGCACACATTGATAGAGCACATCAAAAAACATGCATGAAGTGTTAAAAATAGGGAAAAAGAACATGTGACTTGTTCATTAGTCTTATTGAGAGAGACTATATGTGGTCTCATGAGTAAAATTCTTCTCTTATAGGTGTCTTTACTCCCAGTGATGATCTAGCAAAGGAAGTCCTTGCTGCATCAGAAGTCAGTGGAGAGAAACTCTGGAGGATGCCATTAGAGGATAGCTATTGGGAGTCGATGAAATCGGGGGTTGCGGACATGGTTAACACAGGTGGACGCCCAGGTGGTGCTATTACTGCTGCGCTGTTCCTGAAGCAGGTGAGTGCTCACAAGCTGACCTTTTCCTGTTCAAGGGGTTGGGCATGTTTGCAGCAAAGAGCCTGTTGGCCTGCATTTCCATCCGTTCTGGCACTGTTTGCATACCGTGCATGTTGCAAACCCTGCATTTGTCTTACTTCTTTTCTCTTTGTTTGATGGATTTATTTATTTTATAAAGGTTTGACAATTGAATTGTTTTGCACAGTATGTTGATGAGAAGGTTCAATGGATGCATATAGACATGGCTGGTCCTGTCTGGAATGACAAGAAAAAGGCGGCAACGGGATTTGGTATCTCAACTCTGGTGGAATGGGTGTTGAGCAACTCTTCCTAGATAAAAGGTACAAAATAACTGATACCGTGCAGAGTTCGGTCAGTGTTGCAAAACTAGTCTTCGTCGCGCTTCTATTTAATTCTGCAAGATGGTATTTGTGTATTATGTACATTGAAAATTAAGAGAGATGCGGCGAACTTGTCAGGTTGGACGTCCCTTTGTTTTAAATTTCTCGATGAAATAATAGAAGCTGTCCTTTTGGTTGATATATTAGACGTTCTTTTCAATCTTGATTATCCTTTTAACATGGTGTATGTTTTTCCAAACAGATTACTAAATATAGTGGGGAACTTGATCAGATTGTCATTTGATTAATTGGTTAAGAAATGAAAATCAGAAACTTTGGCCATGAATCTTTCACTTAGTATATACTTCTAAACCTTTTTGGCCAGTGTACACTTACAAACTTAATCGAATGATATCATTAACTGAATTTTCGGTGCTTTATACTTTTATATATCTATATTTTAAAGTTACTGAATGTTACATTCATTTGAATACGTGTTTATTGGTTTTATTACATTAACCCTCCTCATTTACAATTTTAACCGCTGATTATTAGCCTCGTCATTTTTGCAAAGATGTTGGAAATAACAAATTTCATAGATAAAAAAGTTTGATTTCCCATAATGTGTGGAGTTTAACATAAAAACTCGAATGAGTGTGCTTTGTAAGATTAAAAAGAAAAGAAATTAAAGTATGGTAACTGATGCCATCACTAAGTACGAGATTATTCAAAAATTTAATCTTTATTCTACTAGTTTTTAGGATTTTGGACTGGCTGGAAGTAGTGTATCTTAAGTAAGTTAAGAAACGGGGTCCAACTTGATTTAATGTATATGGACGAGATCAGTTGAGTTGAAATTGGGCATAAATAAATTTAACATACGCGGGCAGTTTGTTTAATGGGTTGAGTTTATTCAAGTTTGAGTTTATATTTGAATTAAGATTCATCCAGTTTGATTCAAATTTATATTAATTTAGTTGATACATGTGCTTGGGCACATGGAAAATAAATCAAATGACCAGATCTGAGTCAAAATTAAGCTCGTGGATGGTGAGTTTTATTATCGCCACCCTAGTTCCTTATCCTTCTGCGACTAACGTTGTATTGACTTTGACTAGTATTGGGATGAATAGGAATATGAGTCCGAACCGAAATATTATTTAGTTTATTAAAAAGAAAAAGAAGAAAAAAAAAAAGAAAAAGAAAAACGAAAGCCATAGCATAAATAGGCACGAGAAAAATTGGTCTCCCTCTCTTCTCTAGTCTCTGCTTATTTCTTGAAGCCTTTTTTCTCGATTGAGCAACAATGCCAAAACAATTATACCTAAGAGATATAAAACGGATACATAACAAACACAAAATAGATACAGAACAAATGCAATGAAAGAGCCTTCATGTAGTTCAGAGTTTCAACTCGGCTGTGTGTCATCAAATCATATGGAATATTTACTAGCTGGAAAATGATAATTGACTTTCCAAAGATTTTTGTCAAAATGCTAAATTAGATGAACATTTCACTTTCATATGTATTTGCTATCTCCTAAAGCGTGTAATTAATAATGAAAAACGTAATTTTTTTTTTAGTTGGGTATCCGTTAGTGGAAAATTTATTAATTAACTAAATATTTTGAGGCAAATTTCTTTTACGCGACTCAAGCATTTCTATCTCTCTTTTGATCTAGTGATTCTATTAAATTGTCCAATTAAATGCTAATTGCACTCACAATCGCCATTTTATGAAAAGGTTAATAAATTTATCTAGATATATTATTAGTCTCTTTTTACAAATTTTTTGTGCTTCTCTCTCTCTCTCTCATAAAAGGAGTCAAAAGCCCTCTTAAAATTTTAAAGGGTTTGCTGCACTTTCCATGCCTACGAAACTCGCCGCTTCTTTTCTTAATCCCCCCTTTCCCCATTTTGTCTTTTCTTCCCTTCGTCTTCTCCCCAGCCTTAAGCCTACTTTGCTTCTTTAGCTTGTGGGAAGAAAGGATCTGCATTTATACAATTTTTGCAAGAAAGTGCCTGAATATTTTGCTCACGCGTTTTAAGGCATTGTTTATGAGTTATGGTTATGTTAGGGCTATCGTCTATGTGCCGTCGATGGGATCTAATAGTACATGAATGAATACGTTGAAGTAAGCATAACTTATAAATACAGTTCCTTAAGCACATCTTTAAAAAATCGAAGCTCAAGCATTTCTTTCATATTTTTTTTAATCTAATTATATATTATTATGTATAAAAACTTATCATCATCATAGAATTAGTTCTCGTTGTCATCTTCACATCATTATTTGTTGTATATGTAGTATAGCAATATGTAATTAGTGAATATATAGATGTTTATCCCATATGATTTTAGTTTTTAACCTCATTAAGACATATGCTCAAGGAATTAAATCCTATATTTGGCATGCTATGTATATGAGAAATAATATTTTATTTTCATTGTCTCTAGTAATACTGTCAAACTCGACCTGGGCGGTTGACTCAGACTATGAGAAAATCAAAGTTTAAAGGGGTAGAATTAAGTTCAATTATGGTTTAATCGAGATTGATTTAAAGTTGGACTGGACCAATTTTATAATTAAGACAAATTGAATAGGTTTGAACATAAGGGTCAATCCGAGTTTAACAACACTTGTCCCTAGTATTGTTTATTCTCTATTATTATTTTATTTATTTATTTATTTTTGTGTGTATGTTTGACATCCCAAAAAATCCCAAATAATGCACATTATTCAATCTAATATTTAATCACCTTATTAAAATTTTTATCTTTTGCAAATGGGCACCACAATATCCTCTTATAATTAGGCTGGTTAGACATGCTTCTTTTAATTATTATTGTTTGGAAATATAATTGTCCAAACTTAATGAAAAAGTTTCAACTATTGGTATACATATATATATATATTATATTTATTCGTAATATTAGGTAAAATATAATGTCACTATAGTGGTATAGTGATATGAAATTTACACGATTTCATCTACTCTACTATCTTAATGTAATATATATGTATGTATATATGTCTGTATGTATGATTGTCAAAATTATGAATTGTTATTTTCGCCATATAAAATCAATAAAATTATATAAAATCGTACAAAATTAGTAAAATAGTAAGCTCATAGAATTACATATTAACATTCATAATTCTACCAAATTTGTACCTAAAAAATTTTATATCTGTCTTAACTAAAAGAAAAAATTATAAAATTATAAAATCATAAAATCGTATGGCTGACTTATAATTTTAATATATATTTATATATATAGAATAACTATCAGTCATAAATTTGAGATATTTAAAATTTTTTTTTTAGTATTTACATTTGAGCAAATTGAAAAGAGAAAAAGTTATGATAATGAGATAAAACTTTAACATACAACTAAAGTCCTATGATTTTCTATTACACAAAGAGTATCTACATGACTATTTGTAGACACAAAGATAATTTTAATTTGGAATAGAGTAAATTATGCATATCATCTATAAAACCTTCCAAAATTATATTAACTAGTTAAAGTCTCATATTATGTATGGATTTTGTTTTAAATTATATAAAATACATTTGAAAATAATAGTTTTATTTTAGGATCATTATGATTAATATTTTAATAATGTAATTCATTGATTATTTATTTATTTTTCAGTAATGAAACTTCAATACTATAAATCAGCCACACAGCAACAAACAAATAGTTTAGGCGCTCAATTAGGAGGTTCACCTCCCACAGCGTTCCTCCACAACATACAAACATTTTGGTCACAGCTAGAATCAACAATAATGTCTTCTAAAATAAATTCAGGGAAAGTCAAATAGAGAGAAAACATTTGTATCAGCATCTAGTCCTGCCTTTGCGAGCTTGTTCGCTACTTTGTTTGCATCACGCCCAATTCTACAAAGAGTCACATCAGACAAGGAACTTATAAGAGAAATGCATTTTTCTAATAATGGATGAACTAGAGTCCTTATCAGCTATTCCCTGTTCAATCGGTTTTGTGGCCAAACAAGTATCTGACTCAACCACAACTTGTTCCCATCTTTTCTCCTGAGCCAAGATTAAAGCAATAGCAACTGCCTTAATTTCCGCCTCCAGTGGTGTCACTGTTACACCTGCAATCTTTTTCCAACTTCCGCTGATAACCCTTCTATTCCAATCTCTCGCTATTGACTGTCGCTACTCCCTTAAAACCTCTCCAATCAACTGCCGCATCAACATTGATTTTTATCTGATTCCGTTGTGGTTTGGTTCACAAGCTTTTATTTGGCTACTACGGATTAGTTAGTTTCTCCCTTTGATTGATGGACCACCACTCAAACGCTTCCTTCCTAATCAAATGTATCCATTCCTGGCTCATGGTGTTACTTCGGAAAACTCGTTCATTCCTTTCACGCCAAATTCCTCTTACAATAAAGAGGAAAAGAGTTTGTTTTTAGCATGCAGTTTGATCCCATCTAACTTTCCAACAGAAAGAATTTTTTCTAACCCACTCCACAAGCTCTTCATGATTTTGACTAGTTGGAACATTCTCCCAAACATACATCCGCCAAATCCTTCTTGCCAACGGACAATTTAGGATAAGATGATGAAGGTTTTCTTCTTCTTACCTATAGAAAACACATTACGTATCCACTTGAATACCTCGTTGCAGCAAATTCAACTTTGTTGGCATACCATTATGCAACACACGCCATAAAAGATGCTGAATTCACGGAGTTGTTGGTGTCTTCCACACCCAATTCCATTTCCCTCCATTGTTATTAGACTCTGTTTCTTGAGCTAAGAGATCATACACTGACTTGCATTTTACTTCACCATCAGCATCATAAGCCTATTATCCTTGTAGCTCATTATTATCTGGCTCTGCTTCGTGAATGGTGAGAATAAAGCTTCCCAACTTTGCAGTGATTTCTTCATCTAGCGGAAACTCAATTTTGGATTCATCATAGCCAAAGTTTTCGTCCCATGCTTGAAACACTAACACATCACCTGCGTCTCTTGACAACGGACCCTGAAGCCAAGACCTAACCCATCCACTCTTTGACCAGCGATCATACCAGAATTTTGCATTTGGTACTCTGTCCGGGGGAACAACAAGCTTCTGCTTCAGCCAATCCGTCTGTTCTTTGATGACTTTAAACGTTGTGGATCCTCTCTTCTTCTTGAATTCACCATTGTTCCATTTATATTTGGCTTTGATCAGATTTGCCCATAAGAGATTTTTCTTATGAATGTTCCATGCCAATTTGGTAAAATTTGCTTTATTGCATCGGGCAATGTCCAAAAGGCCTAAACCTCCCTCTTCTTTTGACCTTTTGCATTTATCACATGAGATCCAGTGAATTTTCCTAGTTTCCTTATAGTCTCTCCAAATGAAATCTCTATATAACTTTTCCAGACTCTTGTAGATACTTTTGGGTATCTTAGTTGCTTAAGAGTAGTAATTTGCTACACTCTCAAGAGTGGTAGTCACAAGAACTTTCCTCACAAGTGCACTCATTAGTTTAGTTTTCCATCTACCAAACTTCTTTCAAGTTTTTTCTAGAAGGAAAGAAAAATCTGAGGCTTTAAGTTGACCCCCTACCTTAACTGGTAGGCTTAGGTATTTACTCAAAAAATTACTAGCATTAATACCAAGTTTGTCACTAGTTTGAAATTTCAAAATTGGGTGTATATTATCAGAGAATATGGCACAAGACTTTAAGTAATTAACTTTTTGCCCTGACATATTTCCAAACACCTTCATTGTTTTCTACATGATTGTTGCGTTCTTAAGAATTGCCTCTCCTATTAGAACTAAGTCATTTGCAAAGAACATGAGTGATAATTCCAAGCTCGATCCTCTAAACCGGATTGGTTTCCATATGCTAGCTTGAACAAGCTCCTTAATGCTTCGATTGAGCATTTCCATGGTGATAATAAAAATATATGGTGACATAAAATCACCTCGTTGTATCTCATGTGATGCATGAAATTCTTTCATCATTGATCCATTTAAAATGATTCTGAATGAGGAAGATGACAAACAAGATCTGATAATCGTGATCCATTTCTTAGGGAAATTAAAACTCATCAAGGAATATTGGATAAAGTCCCACTCTAATCGATCATACGCCTTTCCTAGGTCCAACTTCACCATCATCCATGCTTTGCCACCCTTCTTTTGCTAAAGCAAGTGCAATGGTTCCTGAAAAACAATGACATTGTCACTTGTAGATCTCCTAGTGATGAGCCGTTGACTATTGATCCTTTTACTCATGCATGGCTCTAAGGCTTTAAATCCCTTACCCGAAGAATTCTCTCTCGACAACCTACTGATAACGAGAAACCCTATATAGTAGGATGGCTGAATTCCTTGACAACTCCAGAAGGTTACACTTTGCTCTGTTTTCTCTTTTATGCTAACATCGACTATTTGCTTGTCGAGGGCTCTATGCTGAATGATCGAACTTTTAGTTGTTGAGAGAATCTTATCGAGTGACGAGACATTCTTTTTCGGGCCGAGTATTTTTCTTCTAACTTCCTACCAACACTTGTTGCACCCCTTTCCTCATCTCGATAGTCCTTGATGCCATCGCATCTTAATTTTACTCTACTGTTATACCTAGAGAATCCTTATATAGAACTAATGTCATGCTGCTACCTATCCATTTCATTTGACATTGTACTATTTTTTCCTTTTGTCATTTGTCCATTTTACCCTTTTTCATATGTACTAGAAATCCCTTTTTATGTATATCTTTTTGTAATTTTTTTATTTGTCATGTTACCCTAAAGACTTTCTATAAACAGTCATTTCTCCTTATAAGTCAGAATCATCTTACTCTAAAAAAAAAATAGACATTAAATATTCTGTTTTTGCGAGATAACCCTTTCTAAGTCTTTTTTTATACACTTTAATCTAATCTTGCAGAGTAGCTCAAGATTAGTAATAGGTAGACCTTGACATTAACTTATGTGTCGTATAAAGTGAAGTATCAAGTCGTATTGTGTTCATAGGTGGGTTATATCCTTCGAACAACTTCACGTTAGCTACTTTAGTCAATTCGACAACCTACTCACTCTAAGTTTCTTTAATATTTTGAAGGACCCATTAGTTCTAATCCGCTATGGTAAGTCCTAGTAATAACTGAGTTTCTAAGCACATCATATAACCTTAGTATCAATGCTTGAGGTGGTAACCAAGAGTTGTGTGGTAATAGTCCTTACTAGTTTGCTATTCGAGATATTTGTGTGTGTGGAAGGATTTCCTATGTGAAGAGTATTTTATGAAGCTTTGTTTTGAGAATGTTGAATCATAGTGTTTAGGGAGAAATTAACGATGCTGAGAGTGATGCTTATGGTCGTAGTCAAGTTACCTAATAAACACCACGTACTATTGATGAGAAGATACATGATCTTGCTGCTATTGTGGCTAATTTAGCTATTTCAATATAGAGTTGTTGAACAGGGCTGAGAACTAAGAGATAGGCCAAGAAGATAGATGAATGAATTGTATGCACCTGAGCCCATTCCTGTAAACTAAGCACTACTACGATGTGCTGAAAGAATGGTAAGAAGGAGGTTAGAATTTGATGAAGTGGAGGAGTATGAAGAGGAAGAATAGTATGTTGAAGTTGACGAGCACGAACTTAAGGCTCCTAGAGGCATTGAACACCTTAAAGTATAGATTTTGAGCTTCAACCGGTCTAGTAGTGCTGATGACTACTTAGATTGGGAGAAGAAGATCGAAAAGATATTCAACTTTTATGATTATGAAGATGTTATGCCCCGATGCCCCGAAGCGACTAAGTCGTAACAATTTCGCCTACAAACTATTCTAAGATAAAAACTGACCATATAGCTATTATCTTAGATTTGATTTACACAAGGTGTTCATGATTAACCCGTTTTGAAGTAAACAGTTCATGAATTAAATAAATTATTTACCTAAGAAAGTATGAAAATATATATATACACACTAGGATTTAAGTATTACAAATAATGTTTGCAGGGTTTCATCATATTATATTTCCCAAGTAATACATAATTTGAAAATGAAAGATTCTAAATAAAAGCTAAGACCTTAAAAATATATCTGTTTTTCAGATGTATTTTCTTACTCCTTAGAATCCAACAGTTGTTAGCTTCAAGATAAATATAAGCCGCTTCTTAGCTAGCACCTACAACAACGTTTATAAAGATATGAGTAACCATAACTTAGTAAGTTGGGACGAAAACTTAAAACTATACATCAAACACAAGTAAGGTTATCAACTAATTTAGTTAGATACAATGCATGTTCAAGCAAATGCCATTACACGACGTTGTCCAATCTATCGTGAGATTAGAGAAAATTTCACCTGCTCTAATCCATTTAATGTAATAGCTCATAACCAAATTCAAGTTTGTGCAATAGAGACATCGTTTCTCCTATGACTACCTTTGAACCATTGCCTTCACCCTTGCTACGACCTCCTCATCTGTTACTTAGTTCGACTAAAGATGAAGAAGAGACCAATTATGTTATCCAATGCTATCCCTTTCGAAGGGAGCAGTATTTGGTCAAAGAACCCTAAGTTTCCCCAAATGAGTTATTATACAGGTTTGATTTAGAATTTCACGTCATGTATTTAATTAGATCCGGTTTAAAGTGTTCAATCATTTCAAACAAATCATATGAATACAAGCTAAAACAACAACCTAAAATCATAGCATTACTCAGAAACAAGCATATGCGCATAACCAATATCTAACAAGCACAATCAAGTACAATTTCAAGCCTTCAAGTACTACAAATTAGTATTTTGAAATACAATAATAGATTAATCCTAACTTACTTGGACTTTTCGCTTACTCATTCAAGATGCAACTCACACAAGCCATCGCCAACAATCCCTATAATACAAATGTTAGTTTAGTTTCCCATAACTACCATAGATATGTTTTGTTATGTAATTTAGATTATGAGTATCTTTGGTTTACGATCTTCTTACATTTAGTAATTTAGGTCTAAGTCTTTTAGAATTACTTCCCTTATTCAGTTAGGTTTCAAATTTGTTTCTTATTTCGATTACGGTTTTGGCTTTTGAATTAGATTCTAATATAGGAATAATCTTCATTTAATGTGATTGCTTATACATATGTATATATACATACATATAAGTTTTTAATCATGGGTTTTAAGTTTAGGATTATAATTTTACACATTTATCCAATTTCTATATCTCTTATAACCAAATTAGTTCAAAATTAATTTTTGATTTAATTTTTGAATCAGTCTCTGAATTCAATTTTGTTTTAGCTTTTGATTTTTGTTTTTATTTATAAACCCTAGGAATTCTTTCTGGAATAAAATGTAAAATTTATCTAACTATACTTAGGTATCTTAAATATGTGTTTTAACTCCTAATCAGTATTTCGATCAGTGTGGTATACTACGTTTTTAATTTAACTATCGAATCAGATCCCGATATAAAAATAACCTACATTTTCGCATAATTTCTCCAATTTACCTTTTAAACTAGATTTATAATATTCTCTTATTATTATAATATTATTAATTTAACTTAATATTCTTCACTACACATAAAGCATACATCTAACTTCTCCAATACCATAATTTACATCTCTCATCATCAACTAACATTCTAAGATATCTAAATTCATCCGAAATCATAAAATTAACTTAAAATATACCATTTACCTATATATTTGGTATATATTATGTATATTACATACAACTAATGCTTTAAATTCCACTAAAGCCACGGAAAGTATATTATACTCAGTAAATTATGGTTATTATATTATGATCATGAAAAATACTAAGATAGTTTAATATATATTATTTTTCGGTATACTGATTTTAGGTCCAATTTTGCTAAAAATTAACTTAAATTAGGTAAATGACCAAATAAAATTATAAGATTCAAACTAAATATTCCCAAAATCATAACTAAGCTTTAGAAGTCATTACAAATAAGATTCATTAAGGAAATTAATTAAAAACTTATTATTTCTTTCATATGAAAAACATGATAGATTTTAAAAAATAATTTTAATAAATAATAAACAAGCATTTTATAAAAAATTATTTTAATGTAAATTAAATATATCATATAAGGAATAGTTACACACAAAATTAGCTCAAAATAACATTATTTACTATTTTTAAAAATTTATACAAAATTCGTTAGAATTAGGTATATTCTTAAGGAACCTATATACGCACTTCAAATTTTAAAAAAATGGTTTCATATTTTGATTCTAAATGAAAAAATACCTAAAGCAACCAAATTTCATAATTTTCCATCCATATTTCATTTTTTTACTAAATTAAACAAATTCGGAAGGGAAATTAGAACCCACCAATTGACAAGCTTTTAGCCACCAGTGGTGAGTAGCATTGTCTACAACTCTAGACGTAAGGTCCACTGTGTTTTGGTGGTGGTGGTTGTTCCTCTTCAGGTGGTTGCTAGGTTGGGGATCTCCTTATATGCCTTATTTACACCGTAATTTTCTAATTTTTTTGTAAAATTGCTTTCTCTTATTTTATCTCCTCTTCTTAATTTTTTTATAGATTCTAAAATGTCCAAAATGAGTTTGGATGAAGATTTTTTTTTTTTTTTTTTTATAGTTGAGTTTAGGATTTTTTCTCCATTTTTTCTTTGACAAGTGTCTCTTATCTCTTATCTTTTTTACTTTTTTATTTGTTGATTTTAATTGGTTGCTTTCTATTCTCCATTTCCAATTTGCTACGCTCCATTTCTGGACTTTTTCTCATTTTTCCATATTTTTCTTTAATTATTTATGTATTTTCTTTAATTATTTAGTATTATTTTAGCATATATTAGGTATTTTAAGTAATTTCACGTATTTTTACCTACATGCAAATACATATATGATATAAATAAATATTCCTAAATATTATTTGAGTTATTTTATAATTTTTAGTATGCATATAATTTATTTTTATTAATTCGTTAGTTAGCAGAACTCGTTTTATACATTTTCAATAAATAACGAGAAATTTACAGATAATTTAATATTATAATAATTAATTATTTCATCATTTATTTTCCTAAATTCAGACTCATAAGATTACTTTTATTAATAATTCTAGCTTTATTGTAAAATTTAAGCTGCATTGGATAATTTGCTTGATCGCTCTAAATTTTATAAATTGAACCTTGAAGACCTAATTGTATGTCTTACAAAAGATGTTGTTCGTATTCGAGTGGTCGCATTAGAATTTTCTAGATATGTGGCTATGTAGTGAGAAAAGTTGCAGAATGTTTGCTTGAAGGCTTGACACGAAATTCGAACATGGAATGAGATGAAGAGAGTTTTGAGAAGTAGGTTCAATCCTGAACACTACGAGCAAGACACTTTCTGACGTCTACAAGATTTGAGACAAGGTAACCGGTCGGTGGATGACTATGTTTGAGAGTTTCAGTTACTTATGATCCGATGTGATGTTGATGAACCCAAGATGTGTATTATCGTAAGGTTCATTTCTAGGCTAAGGACCGAGATTGATAACATAGCGGAGCTACAAAGTCTTGCAACTTTGGACGAAGCCATCAGGGTAGCATAGAGAGTCAAAAGGCAAAGGTGGAATTAGGTTAGTTAAATGCCAAGTAGCTGACTTATGCTGCCAAATAGAAGTGGAATGCCAAGCTGACCAAGGAATGACTAAGCATCAAACAATTTTGAGGTGGAATGTCAAGGGTAAGTACCAATTTGACCAGAAGAAGGCCAAGGTAATGGCAAGGCCAAGGAACTTGAGGTTCGAAGAGACCAAGGTCAGAGCTTAGAAGGAAAAACCCGAGAAATCAAATGCTTTAAATATCTCGGTTATGGACATGTGGCTAGTCAATGTTCGAACTACCAAGTCATGACTATAAAGGGAGACAAGGCCTAGTTTGAAGTAGAGAATGCGAGCGAAGGAGAGGAAAAGATGAGAGTTGAACAGATGCTGAGAGTTTCAAGAAGACCCCGATACTGAGATACCTCCTGAGAGTGGTGTCGAGTACTGTTTTATCGTTTAATGGTCTTTTAATGCATTTATGACAGATGAGAATGAGTAGAAGGATAACTTCTTTCATACGAATTGCTAAGTCAATGGCAAGCTATGTGCCCTGATCATTGATAGAGGGAGCTATACTAATATCATAGCACAAGGGGTAGTTAAGGCTATGAAATTGCCAACCTTCCCATACCCTAAGCCGTACAACATTTGTTAGCTAAATGAAAAAAGGGAGCTTACATGTTGCTGAACAAGTTAGAGTACTGATTACCATTGGTGATAGGTATAGGGATGAGGAGTTGTATGATATCCTTTTGATGTACACTTCTAACATATTACTCGGTTGCCTATGGTTGTTTAACTTGAAGGTATTGCATGATAAGTATAAGAACACCTATATGTTTCAGAAGGATGGGAAGAAAATTATACTGACACCTATGAGTTCTAGGGAAGTGCAGGAAGCTTAAGAAAAGGTTGTTAGATCACTACAGTGGAAGTCCTTAGTGATTTCCCAAGCTTAGTTTGCTCGAGAAGTCAAGACCAAAGGTTATGTGCTCCTTTTAATCAGGAGACTCTTGGAGGTGAGAGATGTTGAGAATTGTCCAACCGAAGTGAGAGCTCTACTAGAAGTCTAAGTTGACGTTTGCTCCAATACTCGCTTTGCTAGATTTTGAGAAAGTTTTTGAGGTAAAATGTGAATCTGGCATCAGCATTGGTGTTGTCCTTATGCAGGAGCACTGACCAATTGCTTATTTTAGTAAGAAACTCCGAGGTGTTGCCTTAAATTACTCAGCCTATGACAAGGAGTTCTATGCCCTTGTCCGAACACTACAAAACTAGCAGTATTATTTATTGTCAAGAGACTTCATTATCTACTTAGATCATGAGTTTCTCAAGCATCTTCGTTGGTAGGAGAAACTTTCTCGATGTCATGCTAAATGGGTTAAATTCCTAAAGTTTTCTGCTACGTCATCTGGTATAAGAAAGGGAGCACCAACACTGTGGCAAACGCTCTTTCTCATTGTCATACCCTCATTACGACCATGTAAGCCAAGGTACTTGGATTTGGTATCTTGCCCAATCAATATGTGCACGACCAGTATTTTAGGCCCTTAGTGGCTAAGTGTAATGTTAGAGGCATTGTGGATAGGTTCTACTTGAGTCAAGGGTTTCTGATGAAGGGTAAGCAAGTTTGTATGCTGAGTGGTTCGACTAAGGAACTACTTGTCCATGAAGCTCATGTTAGAGGCTTAGTCAGTCATTTTAGAGAAAAGAGGACGGTTGAAATACTTAAACAACCTTTCTACTGGCCTGGGATAATGAGGGATATGTGTTGAGTTCTTGAGAGGTGCGAGGAGTGTAAACATGCAAAAGGAAGGAGAGAGTCATACAGAGAGTACACACCTCTACCCATACCTAAGCGCTTATAGATTGACCTAAACATGGATTTCATGCTCAACCTTCTTCGAACGCTAAGAAAACATGATTCTATTATGGTTATAGTCGACCATTTTTGCAAGATAAGCTACTTCATTCCCTATCATGGAACTAATGATACTTTATTTATCACTAAGCTCTTTTTGCAAGAAATTATACGTTCGCACAGACTGTCGAGAAGTATTGTATCCAACCATGATTCAAAGTTCTCAAGTTTCTTCTAGAAAACCCTATAGAGAAAACTCAGCATTAAGCTTATGTACGGTACTTCTTGCTACCTTTAGACAGATAAGCAAATTGAGGCAGTGAATAGGACAGTCGGTAACATTCTAGGAGTAGCTGTAGGGAAGAACTGACATGATTGGTACTTATGCCTACCTGTCATTGAGTTTACTTGCAACCAATCAATTTACAGTTCGATAGGAAGGTAACCTTTTAAGGTCGTCTATAGACTTAACCCGAACTTACCCTTGGATATAGCTGTCAGCCTAGCTGTATAAAGGGAAAGTTAATCCAGCTTGTAATGCGCTGAGGAATTCTAAAAGTTACATCAAAAGGTTGTTGAACAATTGGCATAGACTGTAGCCCAATAGAAGTAATAGGGAAGCCGAGGAAAAAGACAAGTGGTTTACAGTCTTGGAGACCTTGTTTGGGTCCACCTTAACAAGGAGTGTTTCCTTGGGAAGAGAATGAACAAGCTTTCCCCTAAATTAGACAGACCTTTTAAGGTCCTTGAGCACATCAATGACAATGCCTATGAGCTAGAGCTGCCCGACGGATACAGTGTATCTATTACTTTTAATGTCGTTAACTTAACACTTTATGTACTCGATGAAGAAGAG
This sequence comes from Lumnitzera littorea, assembly GCA_024138015.1. Classification (NCBI taxonomy): domain Eukaryota; kingdom Viridiplantae; phylum Streptophyta; class Magnoliopsida; order Myrtales; family Combretaceae; genus Lumnitzera; species Lumnitzera littorea. The sequence goes on from JAMXBB010000007.1 coordinate 93,218,473, forward strand.
AGCTAAGATTTGAGGGCAAATCTTTAACAACCCTAGGGAATTGATGAGTTGCTGACCACTGGTTCTCTTACTCGCACACAGCTTCAAGGCCTCCAATTCCTCACTTGAAGAATTCTCTCTCGATAACCTACCAATGACGAGAAACTCTATGCAAAAGGATGGTTGAACTCCTTGATAACTCCAGAAGGTTACACCTTGCTTTGTTCTCTCTCTTATGCCAACGCCGACTATTCTCTTGCCAAAGGCTCTATACCGAATGATTAAACTTTCAAATGCCAAGAGAATCTTGCTGAGTGACGAGACATTCTTCTTCAGGCTGATTACTTTTCTTTTAACTTCTTACCAACACTTGTTGTACCCCTTTCCTCATCTTGGTAATCCCTAATGCCACCGCATCTTGATTTTACTCAACTGCTATACCCAAAGAATCCTTATACAAGACTAATGTTGTGATGCTACCTGTTCATTTCATCTAATACTGTATTATTTTTCCCTTTTGTCATTTATCCTTTTTACCCTTTTTTTGTATGTATTAGGAATCTCCTTTTTATATATACCTTTTTGTAATTTCTTTATTTGTCATGTTGTCTTAGGGACTTACTATAAATAGTCCCTTCTCCTTGTAGTCTGGAATCATCTTAGTCTCCAAAAAAATAGACATTGAATATTTTGCTCTTGTAAGATAACACTCTTCAAGTCCTTTTTCATACACTCTTATCTAATGTTACAGAGTAGCTCAAGATTAGTGGTGAGTAAACTTTGACATTAACTTGTGCATCGTATCAAGTGAAGTGTCAGGTTGTGTTGTGTTCATAGGTGAGTCATATCCTTCGAGTAGCTTTACATCAACTACTTTAGTCAATTCGGTGACCTACTCACTATAAGTTTCTTCAATATTTCAAAGGACCTATTGGTTCTAATGTGCTATGGTAAGTCATAGTGATAACTGAGCTCTTAAGCACATCACTTAGAAACAAAGCTTGATTATTTAGAGCTTATCAAATGTTTGAGGTCTAGCCTTAAGTGATTTACCCAAATTTTCCCCATTGTTTTATATAAAGTTGTACATAAATTGATTGGTCGGAAATCATTCAAATGATTGGCCCCTTCTTTTCTAAGGATAAAGATGATAAGGGTTTGGTTGATTTTTGTTGGGATGGTCTCCTTATGCCAAATATCATTTATGCTATCAAACATAGATTCACCAACTATCTACTAACAAGTCTTATAGAAAAGGGAATGGAGACCATCAATACTTAGGGATTTCGATAGGGATCAAGGACCGATTATACATTCCTAAGCCCAAGGGCTTTCTCAGGTGGTCTACTAAACTATCCGAGGTGAGTTAAGTACCGAGGAGCAATGTTTGCCCTAGTCCGATCTACCGAGTTACTTTGCTCTCCATGCCGTCCAAGATATTGCCAAGGTGATCAACTAGCATACTGAGTTGAACTCTCCACTAAACCATAGTCCAAGCACTAAATCTAAATACAGTGATCTTCATTGTATCGAGGCCGAGTAGAACTGTCAGGAGTCAACCATCTGAGGCCAACCCTAATGTGAGCTGTCCTTGAACCAACCACTGTCCAGCCCCTTTTAATGTTGAATAGGCCCGAACTGAGGTCTACCCTTGCTCGAACCACAAATACTATTACAATCACAATAAAAATGCTTGTGCACTGTCCTTTATTGACACCCGTACTGTCCTTTTTGACAAAGGACGTCCACGTTCCTTCTTTTGCACGATTTCATAATTTCCTTATAAATTATTCTCTTTTGTTTTTAGCAAATAAGTACCATTCTTTTATAATTTCTATAACTTAAGATTTGCCTTAACGGGATGATATAAATACCATCATACTGTAAAATTTGATGTCAAAATACATAAAGTATACTGAACTTTTCAGTCTCTTGAGCTAAGTGTCCCTCTTACTCTTGAGCTACTTTTATCTAGCCCTTTTGAGCTTAGACTAGTGGCGAGTGACCTCTAACCATACTTATACGTCATATTAAGTATAACTTGAGCTCGTGTGAGATGTTAGTGCGTCATATCCTTCGTCGGTGCATGAGAACTGGTGTGAACCGTGACCAAGAAAAGATAAGGCCGATCACTGGATGGGTCTAAACTTACAGAAAGTTAAAAAAAAAAAAAGGCTAATGGGGGAAAGGTATGAAAAGAGTGACAAAGACGAATGGAGCAGTAAGCAAAAACTCACAAATAGTTTTAAAGGATATGATGCATCAAATGAACTTTTGAGGACTCACAGCATAATTCGATATGAAGCACAAATCGGTCCAGTGAGGTTACTCACCACCTAACTTGGCTTAAGGAAAAGGATAAGAGTGATGCCGAGAGTAAATAAGTAGTGTTTATGCAAGGAAAAAAGTACTCAAGTGTATTGAAGGTAACCTGATAATCTTACAATTGTAAGTATAGGAGTATTTATACCCACAAACTAGGGCAACTTACCCAAAAGGAAAAAGACAAAAAGGGCATTTCTTAAAGAGGCAATGTACATGTTACAAAGGAGTAAAAATTAATATATAAAGAAAATAATCATTGGTGCTATAGATTCTACATGTGATACTGTATACGTGGCGATGTGACATTGACGGGGTCTTTAGGAGATGTGGACAAAAAAGTACAGACAAATGAGCTTGTCTGAGCAAGGATGGCTTAATCAGTCTAGATTCACTCTCTCGGCTTCTCAGCAAAGATGATATCAAATGATTGGGCGGCTCAACAATAGAAATTAATCGTCAACTTGGCATGCCATAGAATAAAGGGTAGTCATATGACACGACATTAGAGGTGACTCGGTAAGTAAGTACTCGGCCTCAGCAGGGGTTGTTTGGAACATGAAGATTCGTTGTGCCAACCCCTCCTTGGGTTCGGCTGTGGGTTAAGGGTCCCGTAGCTTGATTCCCATCATTCCCTTTAGGTTGTTTTGGATTTTGAATCAAATCCAAATGGTATTCGCTCAATCTTCCATCAGGGTGGTATGGACTGAGGTCAGCAATATTGAAGGCGTCAGAAACCCCATAGTCCTTAGGTAGCTCCAACTTATAGTCGTTGTCACTAATTTTTTAGAGGATTCTGAAAGGTCCTTCTACTCTTGCAAATAACTTGTTCTTCCTTTTATTCGGGAACCACTCCTTGCTGAGGTGTAGCCATACTAAGTTTCCCAACTGAAATTGTTTGGTTGACAAACCCTTGGTCTTTTCATGCATTCTTCTAGCAGTCTAGACGATATGCCGAGTAACCTTGTCATAGATGTGCTGAAGGGATTGTGCTTTGACCGAGGCATCGGTGCCCTTTTGTGTGGGTGGGGGTACAAGGGTGTAGTCGAGGGGTAACTCGGGATTGAATCCATAGACCACTTCGAAGGTAGTCTACTTGGTGATATCATGTATAGTTCAGTTATAAGCAAACTCGACCACTGGTAGGCAAATATCCCAATCAGCCAAGTTCTTGCCCACTGCAACTCAGAGCAATAAACCTAAAGTATGATTAATCACCTCTGTTTGGCCATCAGTTTGGGGGTGACATAAGGTGCTAAAAAGTAATTTGGTTCCCAACCAACGCTATAGGGTTCTCTAGAAATGGCTTAAGAACTTGGGGTTTCTGTCGGAGACCACACTTTTCGATATACTATGTATCTACACAACCTCTTTTAAGAAAAGAGAAGCAATAGCCAAAGCGTTGTTAGTTTTGGTGCAGGGTACGAAGTGTGTCATCTTACTGAACCGATTCACGACGACTATTGCAGAATCTTTTCCCCGAGTAGTTCTTGACAATCTGAGAACAAAGTCCATGCTTATTTCAGTCTACGGCTTTGTCGAGACAGGTAGGGGCATTACTTTCCCTTGTTTGGCTTGGTACTTAGCCTTTTTGCGCACAGCATAGCTTTCGACCACTCAGTTTCCATTCTCGGCTAAACGAATCGGCCATTCAATAGGTCACAGGTCCTCCTTTCTTTAAAGTGTCTAGAGAGTCCCCCGTTGTAGGTTTCTCTAATTAATAATTCCCGTAGGCAACAAGGCAGCACGTACAATTTCCCCCCTCGGAACAGATAGCTATCCTTTACATAATACTCATCCACTGTCCTTCCATCTACACATCTCAAAATTATTGGTCCAAAGTGTGGATCCTTGAAGTATTGTTCTTTGATACTTGCTAAACCAAACAGTTTGATCTGCAGTTTTGATAAGAGTGCATGCCTCCTCGAAAGGGCATCTGCAACTAAGTTGCTCTTTCTTTACTTGTATTTAATCATAAAATTGAATCCTTCAAGGAATTCAACCCATCTCACCTACCACTTGGATAGTTTAGTCTGACTTCGGAGGTATCGCAGTGATTCGTGGTCGGTATATATGACAAATTCTCTCGACAGTAGATAGTGTTGCCATACTTGTAATGCTCGAATTAGTGCCAAGAGCTCTTTGTCATATATAGAGTAATTTAACTGGGGCCCTCAGAGTTTCTCATTATGGAAGGCAATTGGTTGGCCTTCTAGCCTTCTTACATTAGGATAGTACCTATTCCAATGCCTAACACCTCGCACTTTAGCTCAAAAATTTTATTGTTGAAGTCAGGGAGCACTAACACTGGGGCGGAGGTCAACTTCTTCTTTATCTCGGCGAAACTCCTCTCCACTCTTGCTCCTCATCGGAAGTCGGTGTTTTTCTTCATTAATTTAGTAAGGGGTGTAGCGAGGGTACTAAAATTCTTGATGAACCTTCGGTAAAACGAAGCCAGTTCATGGAAACTTTTCACATCGGCATAAGTAATAGGGGTTGGTCATTCAACAATTGCTTAGATCTTCTCATCATCGACTTACAAGCCTCTCCTACTGACTACATAGCTAAAGAATACCACTTCCTCCTAGTAAAAGCAACATTTCTTTGGGTTGCTAAATAATCTCTTAATATGGAGAATATTCAAGATTGCTCGGATGTGTTCACAATGACTCGGCATGTTAGCACTGTAGATCAGGATGTCATCGAAGTACACCACAACACACTTCCCATGGAGATGTCTCAGTACATGGTTCATAAGCATCATGAAGGTGCTCAAGGCATTCGACAAGTCGAAAGGCATGACCATCCACTTGTAAAGTCTATGTCGAGTCTTAAACGCAGTCTTCCACTTATCTCCGGGCCTCATGTGGATTTGATGTTAGCTAGACTTGAGATCAATCTTGCTGAAAATTTAGACTCCATTTAGTTCATCCCACATGTCTTTTGGCCTTGGGATTGGATACTTGTATTTGATCATGATTTTGTTTACGACTTTCCTGTTAACACACATCCGTAAAGTTCCATCCGCCAAGTTCCATCCTTCTTCAGCACTAGAAGTACAAGCACAGCATAAGGGCTGAGACTCTCTCTCACATATCCTCTTTCCAACAACTCATTGACTTGATATTGAAGCTTAAAAGCTTGCTCGAGATTCATGTGATAAGCTGGCTTGTTTGGTAGTGTAGCGCCGACTACTAAGTTAATGTAGTGCTCTATGCTACGGATCGGGGGCAACCCTTCAGGTAACTGCTCTAGGAACAGGTTGGCATATTCATCTAACAGCTCCTCACCTCCTAGGGTAAATCATCTCACTACTTCATTTCCAATAGTCACCTGACCAATAGGAGGGCCAGCTCATTGGCATTAATGGCCTCTTAGAGCTCAGCTCTACTCATCACCAGAGCTTTCTTTGATCTGCAAGCAAATTTCATCTATAACTTGTAAACTTCTCTCGACGGCATTGGATTTAACGTAATCTTTCGATCATCCTTCTCGACCATGTAGGTATTCTGTAATCGTCGTAGATGACTCTCCTATCAAACAACCACGATGTTCCTAATAACACGTGGGAAGTGGACATGGGTAGTATGTCGCAAAGAATCTAGTCAAAGTAATTGCCGATAATGATCGGTAGCAGTATTTACCAAGTGACGTGTAATACTCCCTTCTCACTCAATCGGTGCAACTTGTACGGCTTCGAATGTGCAATAGTCGACAACCTCAGTTTTGAGACTAGGTTGGCTGACGTTACATTGGTGTAGCTTTTACTATCTATGATGAGGGCGTACGTCTATTCATTCACCTTGCAGGTGATATGAAATAAGTTCTCTCTCTGCTCCTCTTCTTGTGAGGGTTCTGTGCTTATAGTACGTCGGACAACCATGAGTAGCTGGTCTAAGTCCTCGACATACACATCTTTCTCAATCAACTCTTTCTCGGTAGGAACCTCCTCCTTTTTGGGTTCCTCATCCGTACTCTCTATGTCTAACTTCGAGATGTCTCCTTTAATGACCATCGTCCTTTGGTTCGGGCACTAAGCAGTCATATGTCCGAACCCCTGACACTTGAAGCATTTGATCTGGCTGGTCTTCCTATCAAACCCTTGCCCCTTTTCATACGTTCGAGTTGGCACTACATCTTTAGGTTGGGTTTTTTGCTTGGCTTTGACATCAACCCTTCTGCTTAACTTGGCACTTGGCAGAGTCCGATTACTTGCTTGTCTTAGTCGACTAGTTAGCATTCGAGTTGTTGCTTGGCTTCCTCTTTGCCTCTCTATACATTGGGCAATCCTAATAGCTTCATCCATCATGTCAAATCGTTGGAGTTTCACAATGTCTCAGATGTCTCCTCTTAACCTACTAACAAATCTTGAGACTGTTTGGGCTAGTAGTTCCTCTACTTCGCATCGCATCATAAGCATTTGGAATTCCTGAACATACTCATCAAAAGTTCGACTTACTTGTCTCAGCTCCTGAAGTTGAATGAAAGTATCTTGGAGATATGTTTCTGGTATGAATTTGTTTCTAACCACTCTCTTTATCTTAGGCCAAGTATTAATCTCTTGGTACCCCTCTCTCCTTCTTATGGCTTGAAAGTTCTTCTACCACATGGTGGCATATCTGGAAAATTCAATAGCAGCAGTCCTCACTTTTTCGTAATCCTCATATTGGTAATAATTAAACATATGCTCTACCTTCTCTTCCCAATCCAGATACTCATCAATATTCCCAGATCCATTAAAATTTGAAATCTAAAGCTTCATATGGTCAGATGCTCGGGGGAATCGTACACGTTTTTCTTCAAAATACTCTTCTTCCTCCTCATTAAACTCTCTCATGTTTATCCTTTGCCTTACTCGTCTGCCAACTCCTCCACTTCGAAATGGTCGAGTTGAGTTCTGACCTCTTATAAGTTGAGCAACTTGTAGAGTGTTTTGCGCGGCCTTAATGGGTCAGTAAGACAGTGCATGAATAGCTCGAGTCAGATCTATTAAAAGGTTAGCTACCTCATTGAGCCTCTCGTCAATGCTTCTAGAAGTTTCTTGAGATTGATGCCCATGGCGAACAACTCTACCATTATCACCAGTACCATAATTTATATTTGGGTCTGTCATTTTTTTCTCATAGATTCAGAATTTAAACAAATATTTCAGAAAGTGAACAGCTAATAAAACAACAAACAAATGAACTCAATAATTGACTTTGTTTCACATAGGCAAAACAGAGCACAATAGAAATTCAAGAAGAATTAATTTTAATTCACACAAAACCTTTACTCTAATATCAAGATGGTGTGAATCGTGACCAAGAACAGATAAGGCTAGTCACTGGATGTGTCTAAGCTTGCAGAAAGCTTAAAAAAAAAAGGGCTAATGGGGGAAGGTACGAAAAGAGTGACAAAGATGAATGGAGCAGTAAGTAAAAACCTATGAACAGTTCTAGAGGATATAACGCACCAAAGAAACTTCCAAGGACTTACGGCACAATTCAATATGACACACGAATTGATCCAATGAGGTTACTCACCACCTAACTTTACTTAAAGGAAATGATAAGAGTGATGTTGAGAGTAAACAAGTAGTATTTATGTAAGGAAGAAAGTGCTCAAGTATATTGAAGGTAATCTAATGATCTTACAACTACAAGTACATGCGTATTTATACCTATAAACTAGGGAAACTTACCCAAAAGGGAAAAGAGAAAAAGGGTATTTCCTAAAGGGGCAATGTATATGTTATAAAGGGGGCAAAAATGAATATACAAGGAAAATAATCATTGGTGCTATAGATTTTACATGTGATACTGTACATGTGGCGATGTAGCATTAGCGGGGTTGTTAAGAGATGCGAACAAAAAAGTACGGATAGATGGGCTTATTTGAGTAGGGATGGCTTAATCAGTTTGGATTCACTCTCTCGGCTTCTTAGCTTCTCTACAAAGATGATGCTGAGTGATTGGGCGGCTTGACAATAGAAAGTAATCATCAACTTGGCATACCACAAAATAAAGGGCGGTCATATGGTACGGCATTAGAGGTAACTCAGCAAGTAAGTACTCAACCTTGGCAAGGGTTGGTTGGAATATGAGGATTCGTCATGCCGCCCCCTTTGGTCTTCGGGATTGACTGCAAGTTAGGGGTCACGTAGCTTGATTCCCATCAGAAACCCCCTTATTCAAACTTTGATTATCATTTACTTTTCAAGCCATCTTACGGTTTGGACCCACCCCTTTGGTTATGCATGATATTGAGTTCGTATATTCATCTACAAGTCCGTATCATCTTGGTATCAGAGCTTGGCTACGTTCGAAGCGAGATTTTGCTAATGTGTTCTTTTAATAGTTTGTTACTGCTCTTGTGTGATGGTGATTCTATTGTTATCTTTGAAGTTTAGTAGTGAGAAGTGTTTTGTACTTTATTTTCCCCTGTTTTTTATACACCAAAACAAAGTATAGTTAACTGTATGTTTGTTGAGAAATTGTCATTGTGAAGTAAACATCAATGTTGAATTCAAGTGTGCAAGGAACTTTGGGAAACCAAAAAAGTGGTACTCAACATGGTTAAAGACAGGAAGGAAGCTTATCACCTTAATCAGTAGGTGATTGCTTGGATAGGCTTATCGATTTGGTAGTTAGTCTAGTGACTGTCATACAAGAAGATAGATAATGAGTTAGGATTAGCCTCATTAGGGCATATAAGCAACAACAATGAGGCATTGGCCAATTTGGCTAAGTTAATACCCCAGCTCAATCACCTCAAGCTAAAGGAGTTGGTAGGGATGCTAGACGTAGGTTAGTGCTTAAAGAGATCGAGGAAGAAGTTGAAGGATATGATGATGCAAAAGAGTACTATAAAGCTGAAGAAAGAAATGTGTAGGCCCCTAGGGTCGAGGGACTCCATATGCGTATCTAAGTTTTTCTGGAAGTGGTGATACCGAAGACTACCTAGATTGGGTAGATTAGATTGAAAAGTAGTTTGAATGCTACGAAGTGCCCGAAAATGCAAAGGTTAGGCTAGTTGTGTTAGAGTTCACCAACTATGCCACCTTATGGTAAAAGAACTTGCAAGCCACCAGAAGAAGGGAAGGAGAACGAAAGATTAGGAGTTGGGATGATATGAAGAGAGTTATGCGGAGAAGGTTCATGTTGAGCTATTATCTACAGGATGCCTTCAAGAGACTACAAGAACTGAGACAAGGAGGATCAAGTATGGATGCTTACATCAAGGAGTTCCAAATGCTAATGATTTGGTGCGAAGTTGTGGAGCCGGAAGACTGAACTGTGTCTCGATTCACTGGCGGATTGAAGTATGAGATTGGGAATGTCCTAGAAACCTTGGACATTAGAACTCTCGATGATGCAATTTGAGCCGCTAGAGGATAGAAAGACACCGAAGAGGAAGATTCTGACCTCCCGTCAACCGTCCTGGCAATAGTCGACCTGTTCCAAGCAAACCTGTGCGAACGAAACAGAGCAAGGTCACCGAGACCCGACCTGCTCAAACTACCTAAGCAGAGGAGAAGGAACCCTCAAGGAAGTTTGAGAAGGGCTGGAGTTCAGGGAGGAAGACGAGTGAGATCAGGTGTTTCAAATGACAAGGATTTGGACACATGGTCGCTTAGTGTTCGAACAGGTGAACTATGGTGATTAGAGGCAAGGCACTGACTATAGAGGTCGACTGTACGGATGAAGAAGTAGAAGAGTTAAAAGAGGACAAACAAGCCGAGCTATCTAATGAGGAAGTCATCTACAGTAATGAAGACAACTTCATGACAACTGCTCTAGTGTTGAGGAGGACAATGAGTGTCAATCTTGTACCTGAAGATGAACAGAGAGAAAATCTCTTCCATATTGTGTGCAAGGTGAATGAATCACTATGTGCACTGATTGTTGCCAATGGAAGCTGCACCAATGTAGCCTCTGCATTTATGGCCCAGTAGCTAAAATTGTTAACCATGCCCTACTCAAAACCTTATAAGCTTCATTGGCTCAGTGATAAGGGAGCCCTACAAGTGAACAAATAGGTATCTATGCCAATTTATATAGGCAAGTATCGAGATGAAGTGCTTTGTGACGTGCTGCCCATGAGTGCATCCCACCTTCTACTTAGACAACCATGGATGTTTGACCGACCAGTTATATATGACAATAGGAAGAACACATGTTCTGTAGAGCATGAAGGGAGAAGGTTGAAATTAGGTCCCATGACTACCGAACAAGTAAAAATCATGCAGTTCTAGCTTAACCGAACCTTAAAGAAGGAGGCTTTAACTCAAGTTGAACTGAAAGAGAAATGGAGTTAGAGGACTGACTTATCTGCTTGTCAAGAGGCTTTTGGAGATGAGACTCGAGGAGGAAAAGCTATCGACCAAGGTAAAAACTCTACGGAGGACTTTGCCAACCTGTTTTTGAAGAAGCTACCGAAGGGTCTACCTCTAATCCAAGGCATTGAGCATGCGATTAGCCTACAGCCAAGGGCTACCTTGCCGAACAAGCTTACCTATAGGATGTACCCTGAATAGGTTGCCTAGCTATAGAGGCAAGTAGATGACCTCTTGAAGAAAGGGTATGTACGCGAGTCCCTGAGCTCCTATGCTGTGTTAACCCTATTAGTACCAAAGAAGGATGGTTCTTGGAGGATGTGTGTAGATAGCCGAGCCATCAATCGAACCGCCATCAAGTACAGGTATCCCATACCTAAGCTTGATGATATGCTAGATGAGTTAAGTGAAGTACGAGTGTTCTCCAAGATCAATCTCAAATCTGGATACCTTCAATTCCAAATGTGTAAAGGAGATAAGTGAAAAACTGCATTCAAGACACGACGTGGTTTATATGAGTGGCTTGTAATGCCATTTGGGCTATCCAATGCGCCAAGCACATTCATGCGACTTATGCATCACGTGCTCCGAGAGTTAATGGGAAGGTTTGTTATGGCTTATTTTGATGACATTTTAGTATACAATCCTGACTTGGAGAAGTACCGATAACATCTTTGACAAGTGCTTGCAAAACTCTGAGTTGAACAGCTTTACGCCAATCTAAAGAAGTGTGATTTCTACCAATCCGAGGTGATCTTCTTAGGATTTGTTGTGAGCGAAGGTGGCATCCAAGTTAATGAGTAGAAGATAAAAGCAATTATAAAATGGCCCGAGCTGACTTGTTCTACTGATAGGAGAAGTTTCCATGACTTGGCATCATTCTAACGACAATTCATAAAGAATTGCAGTACGACTGTGGCCCCACTCACCGAACTCTCAAAGAAGAATGTTGAATTCAAATAGGGTGAGAAAGAGAGGAGGTGTTTTGAAGATGTGAAGGAGAAGCTAACTACAACCCCTTTCTTAACTCTACCTAGCTTTGATAAAGTATTTGAGGTAGAGTGTGATGTGTTCGGATTAGGCATAGGTGCTATACTAACGTAAGAAGGCCTACGTATTGCTTACTTCGGCGAGAAACTTTAAGGAGCCATACTCAATTATTCCGTTTACGACAAGGAGTTCTACTCCTTAATCCGAACCCTAACAGTGTGTTAATATTACCTGCTGCCCAAGGAATTTATGATCCACACCGATCATGAATCCTTGAGATATCTAAAGAGCCAATCGAAGTTGTCCTAGAGACATGTTAAGTGGGTTGAGCTCATGGAGGGTTTTCGTATGTCATAAAATATAAGAGTGGAAAGAATAATGTAGTGACTAACGCTTTATCGAGACGACATACCTTCCTGATCAAACTGCAAATAAGGCTACTTGGTTTTTCGACCATCAAGAATTTGTATGTCGAAGACCCATACTTTGGCCCTATCTACATTCGTTGTAAGGAAGGATGGATGCTAGATAACTATTACAGGGAGGATGGATACTTATTCAGAAAGAGAAGGCTATGTATCCTAACCTGTTCCATGTGAGAACTGCTAGTGCATAAGGCATATAGAGGGGGATTGACAGGAAACTTTAGCCAGCACCAAACTTATGAGGTATTATCTTCTAGATTATTTTGGCTAAGAATGAAGAGAGATGTCTAATCCATGCTAGGAAAGTGTGCGACCTACCAAAAAGTGAAGAGTCAAGCCAAACAGGAACACTACCAACCCTTGCTAATCTTGACCAAACCATGGTCCGAGTTGAGTATGGACTTCATGTTAAGATTACTGAAGATGTCTTGAGAGAAGGACTCTATCATGGTGGTTGTGAATCGATTTAGTAAGATGGCATATTTCGTACCCTGTTCCAAGACTAATGATGCTTCGACTATCTCTCTTCTTTTCTTGCAGGAGGTAATTAAGCTTTACGATATACTTAGAACCGTAGTTTTAGATTGAGACCCCAAGTTCATGAGCTACTTTTGGAAGACATTTTGGAGGCGACTAGGAACTAAGTTATTGTACAGTACGTCCTACCATCCATAAATCAATGGGTAGATTGAAGTTGCCAATTGAAACGTAAGAACTTTGTTACAGGTCACTGTCGGATGAAACATGGCTGATTGGGATCTATGTTTTCCTATCATCGAATTTGCCTACAATCGAATCACCCACAACATCACAAGCATGTCTTCATTCGAAGTTGCCTATGGGTTCAACCTCGAGCTCCCATTAGACCAAGTACCTCAACCGAGAATTGATGATGATGACCAGCTAGCCGTCGAGAAAGTTGAAGCCATCAAAACCATATACTAGAAGGTTGTAGAGCAATTGGGTCGAGCTACTATTAAGCTTGAGAAGTAAAGCCAAGGATGGAAGAAGAGAGAATTTCGACTAGGTGATTTGGTCTAGATACACCTTAGTAAGGAACAATTCCTACACTTGAGGAAGAGCAAGTTGTCTCCCAGAGCCGATGGATCTTTTAGAGTGTTTAAAAAGATCAATCCTAACGCCTATAAGATCGAATTACCTGAAGGATACAGAGTTTCAAACTCTTTCGACATTACTGACCTCTAACTTTACACTCCCGAAGACGAGCAAACTGGACCTAAACCAAATTTGATCCCACATCTTAAACAACCCGAAGGGGATGATAGGGATCAAGGACCAATTATACACTCCTGAGCCTAAGGGCTCTCTTAGGTGGTCTGCCAAGCTATCTGAGGTGAGTTAAGCATCGAGAAGTAGGACTTACCCTAGTTTGATCTGCTAAGCTAATTTGATCTGCCGGGCTATTTTGCTCTCTATGCCATCTAAGATGTTGCTAAGGTGATCAACCAGCATGCCGAGCCGAACCCTTTACTAAACCGTAGTCCAAGCGCTAAATCTGAATATAGTAATCTCCACTGTGTCAAGGCCAAGCAAAACTGTCAACAGCCGACCATCCGAAGCTAACCCTAATGTGAGCTATTCCTGAACCAACCACTATCCAAACCCCTTTTAATGCTGAATAGGCTTGAACTGAGGTCTACCCTTACCCGAACCACAATATTGTCAAAATCACAGTAAAAACACGCGCGTGCACTATCCTTTACTGACATCCGTACTGTCCTTTTTGACAAAGGATGTCTGCGTTCTTTCTTTTACACAATTTCATATTTTCCTTGTAAATTATTCTCTTTTGTTTTTAGCAAATAAGGACCATTCTTTTGTAATTTCTGTAAATTAGGATTTACCCTAATGGGATGATATAAATACTGTCATACTGTAAAAGTTGATATCAGAATATGGAGAATATATTGAACTTTTCACTCTCTTAAGTTACGTATCCCTCTTATAATTGAGCTACTTTTATTTGTCTCTTCTGAGCGTAGACTAGTGGTAAGTGACTTCCGACCATATTTATGCATCATTCAAGTGTGATCTGAGCTCGTATGAGGCGTTAGTGCGTTATATCCTTCGTCGGTGCACGGGAATCCCCTGCTTAACCTTCGACTATTATTTATTTTTCAAGTCATTTTACGGCTTGGACCCACCATTTTGGTTATGCGTGATATCGAGTTCGTGTGTTCATCTATGAGTCTGTATTAGGGAGAGTCCAGACAAACTAAACCATCCCTGCTCGGATAAACCAATCTGTTCATAATTTTTGTCTGCATTTTCTAATAACCTCGCCAATTTAGTATCACCACGTGTACAATATCATGTGTAGAATCTGTTGTACCAATGATTGTTTTTCTTGTATATTCATTTTTATCCTTTTGTATCTTATATATTACTTCTTTAAGAAATACCCTTTTTATCTTTTTTTTTTTCGGCAAGTTACCCTAACTTATAGATATAAATACCCTTATACTTGTAACGAACATCAAATCATTCTTAATACACACTTTTTGAGTATTTTTTCTTCTTTGCATAAACACTGTTTGTTTACTCTCGGTATCAATCTTATCATTTTCCTTAAGTAAGGTTAGGTGACAAGTAATTTCACTGGATTAATTCATGCGTTATATCGAATTAAGCCATAAGTTCTCGAAAGTTCTATTGATACGTTATATCTTCTAAAGCTGTTTATGGGTTTTGCTTATTATTTCATTCTTCATTTTTATCTTTTTGTACCTTTCCTCATTAATCCTTTTTGAGTTTTTTGTAAGTTTGAACGTATTCAGTGACCGGCCTTATCTATCTTTTGTCACGGTTCGCAACAACGTTCCCCCTCAACTAACCATTTTGATCTAGCTTTAGTTGCCCATAGTTTCTTTACCTAATTCAAAACCTCTTTAAAGGCTTCTTAGAGGAATAGCTTTCTGTTTATCAAATATTGGCTAGGATCACTTTTGATTCTATCTCTCAATTCTTGAATCTTCTTTTGGAGAAGCTTCTTTTTAAAATGTACTAGACCAAACACATCCTCATTCTATTCTTGTAATTTCATTATGAAGCTCTCCAAGTCTTCTTCAATATTATTTGAAGATAATGCCAATGTGAACCGACAAACTCTTTAAAAGACAGGTGGTCAACCCACATGGGTTGAAACCAAAAAGATCTTTGTTCCCGAGTACCCATATTAATAGCAGGCAGGGCATTTAGCAAAAGAGGACAATGATCTGAACATGACGTTGATAGATGGAACACCTTGAATTCCAGGTAAAGGCTCTGCTACTAATAGTTTGCCTATGCACTACCAATGCACGATTGAATAAGATCTGATATCTGTTTGGAGTGCATTGACCAAGTAAATCTTCTCCCTACATATCCTAAGTCTAACATCCCACAAGCAACCATACACTCCTGATAAGCTCTAGCTTTAGACTGGCATATTACTCTTCCACCCCATTTCTCATCGTTTGAAAGCACCTCATTAAAATCCCCCATCATGATCCATGGTGCATTTATATTACAAGAAATATCTTTAAGTTCTTGCCGTAACAAATATCGATTGGTAACAGAGGGCTGTGCATAAATGCCAGATATGCACCAAGTACGATTGAAAGGGATTAAGCAAGACGAAGCCGCAAGAGATTAGCTACTGCAAATGGCCCTAAACAATAAGATGAAGACAGGAAGAATGATTCAACATTGACTAATGGGACATCAAACCTACGACGACTGTCTTTTAAGGATACCGGGCATACGAGAAATTTTGTTTTCATTCCACAAAGACTTGTGCCCAAATGGAACATGATGAGGATGCGAAAACTTCAAAGCATGAAGAAGATATGCTAAATCAAAAGGCGGAAACAGGGATCTGATATGTTAATTTTTCAAAAATAGAAAGGGACATTATATATGCACTATGGAACGATGCCCTAATTGAAAAAGTAATGGGGCCAAATCCGGGGTTTAAAAATCTTCATAAACGATTATAAAAAATATGGGCATCGATCTCTAATGTCAAATTGATTCGCTCGGGATCGGGATACTATATCATATCATTGAAGTGTATAGAGGACTATCAATGGATAATTTGCAATGGCTCGTAATTTGTTAATGGGTACTATTTGGCATTAAAATAATAGGAGCTAGATTTCAGACCAGATATATCAGAATTTAACTCCATGGCAATATGGGTGAAGATCTGTGGATTGCCTATTGAATTATATTCGCCATTAGCAATACGGAGAATTGGAGAAAAAATAGGACTGATTTCACAGTTTGATGCAGTGACCATTAATAAGGATAGCGGAAGATTTGCACGTATTTATGTCCAGGTTGAAACGAATAAGCCATTGAAACATACAATTATTGTGAATCAGATATCCTACAGAGTGGAGTATGAAGGTCTACCACGAGTCTGTGAAAATTGTAGATGTATAAACCATTCTAAAGCATACTGTCGGACAAGGAGGACTATTGCTGAATCAAAGGGTTCACAAGTTGACCAGGCGGATTACCCAAGAATGGGAAAAGAGACGAGCGAAAAAATACCTAACAACCCAGACGAAAATAATGCTGGGAATACTGAGGGAATTGAAAGCTCAACGGCTGTGATAATGAGGAAGTGTGGGATTATCAAGAGGGTGAAATGGACAATTTAGGCTGGACACAAGTTAAAGTCAAAAAGGAGGGGAAATTTAAAGCTAGTGCATAGAGAGGAAACCGAGGAAAAGTTTCAGATATTAATCTTGGTGCAAAGAATGATAGTATTAATTTTACGAAGCACCCGATTGACAATAGTGAAGTTGAAAAAATAGTGTATCGATGGAATTAAATGGGGAAATTTTTGCTCCGGCTGGTGATAAAGGAAACAATAAAATTAAATGGAAGGACAAGATACAATCTGATACGGGATCTTTGAGTATATCTCTTCCACCTCAATCCGAAACCACTCTAAAAGATATCACAAATAAAGTGGGACATCAAAACACCTCCCAATCCCAGGTTTTCTCTTTTGGACAGTCGAGAAACTTTGCAAAACCAAAATCCCTGAAAAAACTTACAAGACAATATGGAGGCAGTACCGGACATCAAACTAGTGCTGCTACAACTTCGCAAATGTGCTCCTCTACTGATAATGCATGTGGACTCGAGGATTTGGCAAATCCAAACCCCGAGCAGTCTAATCAGAATATATGCGGAAGTCATACGAGTCGAAGTAGCTCAACTTCAATGGAGAAGGTATAGAGCACCAGAAGTAACTTATCGACTGAATTTCCAAAATCACCTAGTTTATATGAGCGAACAGGGATCGGTGGTGGGACGGAAGGAAGCATCAATCCTCATCCACATGGCAGTACAGAACCTGTAAATTTCCAATTTGGAAGCGCTAGCCTATGTAGAGGCAACATGCAAGTTGATGGGGGGGGTACCTAATGGCGTCGAGAGGAGAGAGGCAAGATATCCGGATGGTACCATTAGTGATACCAGCATTGGAGGAGATCAGGAATATTGTGCTACTATCGATGGCGGAAACTGCAATGGTATTGATGAAAGCAGTTGTACGACCATGCGAATGGAACGTACTAATTCAGTGTGAGGGAAGCTTACCGCCAGTGAGCCTTTGGTATGAACTTGGTTGTATGTTATCTAGTTCGGATCTTATGGACACCCTTTCATCCAATATGCATCCACATCCTTTCAAAATTTTTGCTTGGATTGCCCGAGAAGCATCTTCATGTGCTAGTCAACAAGTCATATGGGAGCTGATTGGGAAATATAATCTGCAAGTCACCATTATCACCGAAACAAAGCTCAACCATAATGGGGTGAATGAACTAGGACGATTCCCAGGATATGGAGATATGCTTTGCGCAGAATCAAATGGCCAAAGTAGAGGGATTATTATGTTATGGCAACCTAATACTATTAGAATTAGAAGCCACAGGATATCTCAGCAGCAAATTCTAATTCATTGATTGTTATAAATATATTATGGATTCTATTACGTACTGTTTCATCCAAAAATATAAGCAAGAAAGGCTCCTATTTGTAGCTTTTTGCATAGAAAAGGACCTAAACTTTTTAACCATACATTCAAAGACTAGTGATTATAAATTACACTTGTTTAAGGGCATTCGTTTATGACACATCAGATCTCATTAATAGCAAATGGATGATAATAGGATTTGAACTACCGATCTAACCAAATATCAAAGCCTAGCTCATATACTCTTCACCCGAACATCTCATTTGATTACTTATATTTGCTTATTTTATTTAGACTTTCTATTTCTTGTATTTTTCTTAAATTACCCTCATATTTATTTTGTATTAACGGAAATGTCGCTAGGACATCCTTTTAATCCTTTTATTTATTAGTTTGCTACTATGTATAAATAGAATACATGTATAGAGTTTTAGTAGATTTTGACATATTAATAAAAAACCCTTGAGATTTTTCTCTTGAAAAACCCTTCTCTACCCACTCTTATTCTTTTAGCAAGGATTGTGGTAAGCAACCTTATTATTCAGATTGGTGCATCATATCCAGCAAGTCATAGACTATGTAGGATCTTGTTTCTAGCTAGATAGTTTACGAATTTGCTAAAATCCCCTTTTATTTTATTGTTCTTGTTTGTTATGGTGCCTCTATATATGTATGACTTTAGAGACGCATCAGCTTCGTTGGTATTAGACCTTAGTTTTGATGAAGGAACACGTTAAGTTTTGTGAAGTTTTTTGTTCATGCACCGTTGGTGGCTACTATATTCCTCTCATAGCTACCACACTGAGTATGTCAAGTTTCAGAGCATAAGTTTTGGTGATGGGTTTGTCTCTCCCTAATATCAATGTTGAAATTCTTATCTAGGTCATCCTATGGTTTTTGACCCAAGAACTTAACATATATACAGTATTATCATTAATGAGAGGATGCCTCATGTTTTGGTGTTGAATAGTTTATTCATGCATTTGATGTCTTATACTATAAGAAGTATTGAGTAAAGAATATCGAATTTGAGTCCTCGCATTTCATAACATTAGCTATGTGTTAAAAAAAAAGTACTAGATATTCGATGGCAACAAGGACCGTGACTTAGGGTTTGGGAATGAATGATTAGGTTTGTGAGTTTGGCTCTAATGGTCATCGGAGTTGAATTATGCAGTGGACTTTGTTGTTACAGCAGTAGCAAATGGTAATAGTGATGGTTGTCATAGGTATTGTTGTCGACATTGTAGCCATATGGTGTTGTTGTTTACCCAGTAGTGGCCATTACAATCAGTTGTTGTAGGTAGTAGCTCCTTGTGTAATCGTAGTTATGTTAGTGGTTTGAACTTACCGGTTTGTTTGTATCTTGACTATAGTTGTGATTGTGTCAAGTGTGGGTCTGTCTATTTCATGAGTTGTGCAGCAGTGCGTGAAATGGTGGTTGTAGGGTTGCTGTATGAGTTTTTACTAAATTTTGCAATTAGGGTTTTTGTGTTGTTACAATAGATTCTTGTTGCAAATAGAGGAAAGTGGTGCATTGTATGCGTGTAAGTCCATGGGTTTCAATTTGTTGGTTGCCGGAGTTTGTATGTTAATGTGGTGGGTATTGTTACGCCTTGAAGTCACAGAGTTGCAACAGTTTCGCCGTGTAAACTATTCTATGATAGTAACTAGCCTCACAGTACTTACCATAGACATGACCTACACAAGGCGTTGACGACTCTTTACTTTGAAATAAATAGTCCAATTAAGAATTTAGCTAAAGTTATAGTAATTATTGAGAACTTTAGGTTAACATATATAATTACATGTACATTTTATAGAATTTCTCAGAAAATTCTACATCAAATGTAACAGTCAGCTAATTTACATATCAACTATTAGTCTTTCAGTCTTAAGCTACTAAGGAGACTCTAGATATATATTAACTACTAAGCGAATTGATCCTTACACCCTAGGCTTCAAGGAAACTAACCTTTGGATAGTTGTAAGGCAGCATATTACTCAAAGTATTCAGAGATCAGGAGCTGTAAAAGGATCTATACGGGTATAAGTAACTACAGCTCAGTAAGTTGAATTGGAGACTCGTAAATGTATACAAATACAAACAAGATTATCAAGTAATTATTTTCATGCAATATAACAAGCAAGTGTCATTACATAACGTAATCCAGTCCGTTGTGAAATCAGAGAAATTTCACCCGCTCTAATCCAAGTTAAAGAGTTTTCATGTTATACAACAACTTACAACCAAACCCACATTTGTCCAATTGAGACACTACTCTTCCTAAGACTATCTTTCGAACCAATGCCCTCATCCTCACCGCGACCTCCTCTTCTATCACTTAGTTCGGCTAAGGATGAGGAAAAGACTAATTTGCTATCCAGCGCTATCTTTTTTTAAGGTGTCGGTGTTTGGTTAAAGAATCCTAATGATTTCCTAAAAGGTTGCAATGCATGACAATTTAGGGTATTAGAGTCGATTAAGATTAAGTTCTATTTAGGGTGTTTAGATAATTTTACACTAATCCAATCATAATAAAGAATCAATCACAACATAAATTTTAACATGAATTCAGATAACAAGCACGTGCATAAACTACTTATAATTACAATCATACACAATCCTAAGTCTACAAGCACCTTAAAATAGTACTTCAATATAGTTAAGTAATAAACCCAATTTACTTGGAATTCTTAGTTGCCCAATCACTTAATTGCAAGTCGGTTTCTCTTTGGATATCATATAATACAAATACGTCTTTTTAGTACTTATGCTTTAATGATACATATTCTAAGTTATAAGTTAACTCACTTCTCCATGTATACCTACTATTTACTAATGATTCACTTTACCTTCGTTCGAGACTTGGTTTTTAAATTAATTCCAATTTTGATTCTATATTGTCTTTGATTATAAGGAATCTTAAATACGCTTGAATTCTAATGTGAAATTAATCATATTAAGCTTAAGTATTCTAATATCACACTGGATCTTAATTTAGTGTTCTAATATATTCGGTACACTCTAATCCTAATTAGGGTATTGGATTTTCTCTCGATGTAAGAAAATTTTACAATTTTTTTATCCAATTACCTAAAATTAAATTTTGTTTCAGATTTATTATGTACTAATTTTATTATTATATTATCTAAATAAACCTAATTTTTTTCATATTTATTAAAATTCCAATTCCACATATTCCTAATTTCCTACAATTACCACATAATTCCTATATTAATTACACTTAACACTCTAAAGACTATGATTAGGTTTCCACATCAGAGATTAATATCCTTAAACATTTAATTACCTTCTAAATCAGTAATTAATCACTTAATCACCTAATTAACTCAAAATTATCCATTTTTTTCATTATTTTAGGGATAAAAAATTACTTAAAATTTTCGAACAATAATTTTTAAAAAATGGCTTTAAAGCACTATTCTATATCACTTAAGCATTCTACAGAAAAAATTTGAGCTCCAAACTATACTCCTAAGCCTATTTATTTCTAATTCTAATCATGTTCGATTTTGTCTAAGTTCTTAAGAACCCTATATTTACAAAAGTGATTAAACTTAATCACTATTTTTCCCTAAATCTACATATAATAAAACCTCAAAATAATAAATTTCATAATTTTCTAGACAAAATAAATAATTTTAAGAAATTTTACAAAATCGGAGAAGATATGAGATTCATCTGGTTCGATGACTTTTTGGCCTCCAACACCGGCTTAGATGTATCAGCTAGTCTAGGTAGTGGGTTTAGAGTGGGGTGGTGGTTTGGTTTTAGGTAGTAGTGGTGTATGGGTTCGGCCTTCTTGCTCCCTTTGCACAGTTTGGGACAAATTTCTAAAACCCTAATTTTTTTCTCTCAATTTCAATGCTCTCAATTTTTCCAAGCTTCTAACTATCTAAATGAGTTTTATAAATTTTCTTGCTATGCATAAATTAGACAAGATAACGCACAAATTTCTTCTAATTTACCTTTTGTATTGCTTGTTTTTTATTGGTTAATTTTTGTTCGTTACTTCCCTTGCTGCCACGACCAAATATGGATCATTCCTTATTCCTTGGATTTTTCCTTAATTATTTTATAATTTTCTTTAATTATTTTATAAGTTTCTAGCTAATTTCAGGCAATTTAAGTAATTTTGTGTATTTTTATCAATACGTAAATATATGTGGGGTATAAATAAATATTCTTAATTATTATTTAGGTCGTTCTATAAATTTTAGTATACATATAATTTATCTGTAGTAATTTATTAGTTATTAGATTACACTTTTCGCCTTTCTATCTTTCCGATAATTAACAAATAATATACTTAAAATTAGAAAATTTTATAGTCTCTTATTTTATTACTTATTTTTTTTAATTTGAGTTTACGAAGTTATTTTTACTAATATTTCTAAATATAATTTATAATTTAGGTTTGATCGGATTCTTTAACCGATCGCTATAAACTTTGTGTACTAAATTCGATCCTACGATCATTTAGTTTATCTTTAGGGCTTATAGGTATTAACAATGTGTACAATTGTAGAGCTAATTTCAAGAGTGTCGAGTGGATGAAGTGATTCCTTGCTGCTCTTGTATGTGGTGTATTGTATGCCCCTCTTGTTTTGTAATTGGCGCTTGAAAGAAGCTTGCGAATAGTGGGCCGAGTGCGTGTTTTTTTGTTTAAGTTGTAGCTGAGCTGAGGTAGTGATTGAACCGACCTGACCAAATGCAACCTTGTAAGCGAAGTTGATACTTTAATTGTATATCCGAGCTAAACTGAGTCGTGCAACTGTCCTTATTTCCCGAGCTCTTTAAATTGGAGTCCAAGCCGTTTGGTGTAATTATCGAGCTAATTGTTGCTAAGCCTTCTTTGTATGTGTCCAAGCTGATTGAATTCCTACTCGCCGAACTATTGTGTATGTACGTGAAGGAGCCGAGGCCTTGTGATTGTGTGTGTCAACGTATGCAGAGTAAAACTGTACTCGAGTTACTACTTGGGTTGGATTGATTGTGACAAGCTTATGTTTGTTAGTGTGCTAAACTGTTAGTCCCATAGCTGCCGAACTAGCTACTATCTGATCTTAAAGGCTGAGTTGTTACATGCGCATGTGCTGTTGTGTCGTTGAATTGAAATGTTTGTGCCATGACCATGTTATACTGCTATGTTGAAGTGTTCGAGCTCAAAGCTATTGAAATCTGAAGTAAATAACAAGCTGTGCTGTAGGTGAAGAAGTATCGATAGTGGTGTGAACAGAGCTAAGTTACTCGGAGCCATAGTCTAGTTATTGTCGAACCGAGCAGTGCGTATACGAAGTTATACAAATTGCAAGATTACCGAGCTATACAGTTCTTGTACGAGCTGCTATGTACTTGCGAATTAAAGTAGCAGACGATTGCATATATTTGCTGTGCTGTTTTCATAATTGCCAAGCAGCCGAGCATGTTGTTGTGTGTAGTGTAAACAGATACAGGTTGAACGAATTGCTATTGCATCCAGTTATTTTCTAAGCTGCTGAACTTCAAGTTGTTGAGCTGATTCTAACTTTGTCCAAGCTAATTTTTTTTTTTTTTTTTCCAATTTCCAAGCTAAATTAGTTAGCATAGTGGTTGGTGTTAGTGCTATCAGCTATTCTCCAAAATTGCCGAGCTCCTATAAGATCTAAGTAGATTTGTTAATGGTGCAATTCAAAAGCCAAGCTGAAGTGTTGTGCGTCTAGTCAATTACCTAGCTGTTGTTGAGTTGTTTACCGAACTGAATTGTTTCTGAGTTGTTGAATTGCGGTCGAGTCGAGATATAATATTGTTCTGTCTGAAGCTATCATTGATCTGATAGAGAGATTGAGTTGTTGTTTTCCTTACCTTGCCTAGTTGAATTAAGTGCAAAGCTTAATTGTTGCGTGTGTGACGAAGAAGCTTCTAAGCTGAGCAAAAGTTCGCGCTACTACATTCCAAGTTGTTGAGTCGAATTGCAATCGTTGTTCGAGCTCCAAAACACTGCAATTAAGTGCCGAGTTGTGTTGATCTGTTAGATCACTATCGAACTGAGTAGAAAAGGGGACTTACGTATTGTGATTGGACTAAGCAATTGCCGACCTAAGACATTGTTTTTGGGAGTCATTAGTCTTATTGAACTGTCGAATAGCTCTATCCAATATGTTATGTACGTGGACTGTAGTTAGTGCTGCGCTGAAGCATGAGCATATATTGAGCTGTTGTTGATCGAAATGTGGAACCGACCTGAGATCTCATAACTGAATTGTTGCTGAATTGGACAAATTTTGCTGAGCTGAAGTTTCCTAACTACAATACTCGTTGATCCGAACTAAGTTGTGAAGCTCTTTTCAAATTAGCAGAGCTGTCCTCTTGGCAAATTGCCCAGCTGCTATGAACTATTAAGATTGAAGCTATTTGCTTAAAGGTGCCAACTTGAGCCGCTACAATTCAAAGTGCCAAGCTATTTTATTTAGTATCCAAACTGACAAGGTACTATAACTTGGAGACAAAAGTGCATGACCCAAGCATCAAGCTTATGATGTTGTATGTGTGTGGCTTTAACTTTCATGGATAGCCGTAAGGAGCTCTTGGGTGTAGAAACTTTCTCACCGAGCTGCTCTAATCCAAAGTGCTAAGCTGCTTTATCGAGTACTAAACTGAAGTGTATGTGCCGAGGAGTAAGATTTGCCAAGCTCTGACCTATAAAGACCAAAATTTGGATTTACCTAAAGTGTTGAACTAAATTGAAGTCTAAGTGAGTTGCTGTGAAGAAATCTAAACATAAACTATGATTAGGCTGCTAATGTGCTCCTACCATATTGTCTCTACTATGCGCCAAAGTACAAAGTGTTATCTCGCCAAGTTACTATCAAGAGTTAAATAACTAAGCTACTTCTTATTGGACAATTGAGAAAGCTATACTTATTTTGGCTAGTCCGAGCTGTTCCTTTTCAGAAGTGTAGGAAGGTAGAGCATTGATCAGTAGGGTGTCCACAATTTCGAACAAGTACTGCAATATATGCCGAGCTAGATTACCTTATGGTGCGTGGAGAATTAATTGGATTGTTGGAGTGTGAGAAATATTTGAGTGTTGGTTGTATTGGTATCGAGCTCAACCTTTGCAAAATGGCAACGATTAAATTTTACACCAAGGGAAGACTTGAGCAAAGTATTATATTAATTCGGGTTAGTCACTATCATGTGAACTTTATCTCTAAAATTGTTGTTGGAAGATCGGGCTATGAAACTATAGATTACTCAAATCCGTATGGTTTTGTTTATAATGATGAAGTGATTAGAGCGACGAAGCAAGCAAGAATGACATTCTCCATTAGCAAATTTCAAGATGAAGTTTTATTTAATGTTGCCAACATTGGAGATTGTTAAATGTGTTTAGGTTCTCCGTGGAAAA
This sequence comes from Lumnitzera littorea, assembly GCA_024138015.1. Lineage (NCBI taxonomy): Eukaryota > Viridiplantae > Streptophyta > Magnoliopsida > Myrtales > Combretaceae > Lumnitzera > Lumnitzera littorea. The sequence goes on from JAMXBB010000007.1 coordinate 93,243,916, forward strand.
TGAGTCATAACAGGAGCTATATGCCTTTAAAGAATACTTATTCCTTCTATGACAAAGAATGAGTTGTGCTCCATCCTATCTCCTCGGCTAGTTTGGAAGACGACTTAAAAATTGTTAAGACTTTAGTAGAGAGATGGAGGACCGAAAGAAAAACTTGTGAAGAGACTATCAACGAGGAAGATGATGAGGAAGTTGATGAAGGAGTTGTTATACCCTCCATGGTGACTAAAGAAGAAACAAGTTATGAGGAAGTAGATGAGGTAATAACTATTTAAAATGAAGTACTTGAGTATGAGTGGAAATTTGAAGTCTTACAAGTTTAGATCCCTCGAGCTCATGTCCTCTTTGAGCCTGAAATTGTGTTATTCCCCATGATTAATAGCTGCTAGAGCCATTTTGGGGTAATTGATAGAATACATGATGAGTGGAAGAAAGGGTGTCTAATAAAGAGCATGATTAATTGCACTCATGATGAGTAAAAAGAGCGCCAAATTGTGTTTGCTTTGATCATTGAGTTGAGTTCTTGTAGTTTATTTTTGTTTTACTCTTATAGATTTGTTTTTTATCCATGTAGAAGTTGGAGTAGTCAATTGTCAAGTTTCGGGTTGAAACTTTTTCAAGAGGAGGATGATGATAGGATTTAGGATACTGACCCAACAATATTAAAGCTCAACTCATCTATTCCTTACCTAGATATCTCATTGGATCACTTATTTTTGCTTATTTTATTTAGACTTTCTATTTCTTGTATTTTTCATAAATTGCCCTCATATTTATTTTATATTTATGAGAATGCCAATATTTTTCATAAACACAAGTATAGGGTTTTTAGTAGATTTTGATATATTAATGAAAACCCTTGAGATGTTTCTCTTGGAAAACTCTTTTCTACTTGCTCCTTATCGATCCCTTTAATAAGGATTATGGTGAGCAACACTATCATTCGAACCAATATATTACATTCGACAAGTCGTAGGTCATATAGGACCTTATTGATGTATTATATCTAGTTAGATAGCTTACGGATCTGCTAAACTTCCTTTTTATTTTATTGTTTTTATTCGTTATGCTGTCTCTTTGTGTGTATGACCTCGGAAACGCATCAGATGATGATCTTGAAATGAGCATAATTTATAAACACATGCCATTAAATATGTCATTACAAAAAAATTTAGGCAATTTATTGCGAAAATAGTACAAATACGAGTCCTTTCTTTGCATATTTCCATTTCCTGTTTCTTTTTCCCTTCTTGATTCTCACATATTTCTTACTTTTGAAGACTTCGTAAACTCTTTTCTTTCCTATCTCTTGCTTTTGTCTTTTCAAACCTTCTTCTAGTTTATGTTTCTTAGGTTAAGCAGTAAAAACATTGCTTGGCGGTTAAAGGAAGTAAAGGAGTTTAAATAAAAGCTATATTCTAAATTTAGTTTAGTTTTTCAGTTTTATACGTCTTCTATCATCTTTGTGAGGTTTTCTTTTATTGAAATAATAATGCAACGCTCTAGATTTTAGAACACTAGAGCCCATCATAACTAATATGTCTTTACCATCTACTAATACGTCAAGTGTAACCATTTATTAAATTCTCCAAATATCTGTTGAAATCTCCAAATATTTTCAAATAAATTTAATCTTCAAATAAAATAAAATAACCATTAAGTAATTTCATAAAATCCTAAACAAATATTTACCAATTGTGAATTAAACTATAATAGTCCTTATCTTAAAAATTATTCTCTCATTAGAAATACCAAACGCCACTCTCCAACCTAGCAATTTGACATTCTTAACCAAAATCTACAAATTTTGAAGCTTTTCACTCAAGAACTTGCACTTGAAAAATTTATATTGGGTGAGCTGGAGTTTAGTACAGAATACGGCATATATATGCACATGATCATACAAATCAATTCAAACACAAATACAGAACATAATAAATGCAACAGCCATGTATTTAATTATCTTTAATTTAGTTTGTTAAGCAACATATGGGTACTCATAATTCCGATACACATATATAAATAATACCATGTATGATGATGTTGGATCCTCCCTAACATCTTGGAAACCAAGAAACTTCCTAAATTTATCCAAATAATTTCTATGGGAACTTTCTTGAGGACAACATCGCGCATGGATAATTAGGGTGCTACTCCAAGATCAATGGTCCTCTCAATCTCTTGAACCCAGCTAAGCATATGCAACACAAAATTTATTGTCAAATATTTAATTATCTAATAGTATCTATATCAAAGATCTTTTCAAGATCATCACCTAAGATACAACGCAAAGATAACAACTTTTAGAATTTATTTCCAAGTTTTCTTATCCTAACTAGATTTTCTTATTTAACTTACTAGATTCTTGAGTCCAAATTTAACATTGCCTAAGATTTTAGAACCAATTTAGACTACTAAACTAGTTAAAGTTATGCTTTAGGAGGATAGGAAACAAGAAACAAGAAGAAAAAGAAATTATGCAAGTTCATGCCTTAGAATCACGATCGTGAATCTTGGTAGTGTTTCTCTTTTTGATAAAACAACAAGATCATGCTCTGGATCATGGCCATAAACCTTGGTCATGATCCTCTCGATCACTAATTTCTTCAATTCCCTGCACACTCTTCACTCCAACAAATACGTGAGAATCACAGTTAAGATCACGCCTATGATTTTAAGCCGTGATCTCTGATTTTATAAATCACTACAACAAAACACCTCTCCTCACGCCCAAACTCTATCATTATCACAACATGTCTTCCTAATCAATCTGGTCAAAATCTCCAACTTCAACAAATATAATTTCTCTTCACATTTAATATTCAATTACTATCAATTGTCAAATTTATAATCCAACTCTTCTCCATACTAATTATCCCCAAACAACATCTCCAATTTAATAAGCACCATTAATCTAATGTTTCAAATCTCTACAAAACCTTTAATCATCATAGTTTTAATATTAGATTCAAGCACAAATTACCCTCTTAATATTGAAAACTTGACTCATCCTTGATCTTCTCCACTGATCCAACTCTCAATTTCATTTTAGCACTTGAATTGTAACACTCTTAACTCCTTTAAAATCTAATCCCTTTTACACTAAGAACTCTTAGAAACGAAAAGTACTCTAGTGTACTAAATTTATAAGAATTGAAACATCACGTTTATCATGATAAAGATCCAAATCATACCTTGATTGATAATTTAGTTAGAGCTTTAAATTAAACAATGATGTAAAACTTTTGCACCATACTTGGACAACCTTAACATAAACCTCCATAATGAGTTTTAATTCCCTCAAAATCAATTAATTTAGGAGTTAAGTCCTATCTTCTAAATACACAGCTCTTGTGTTAATGTCAATATTAACATAAGTTCTCTCATCACCAATAAAAAAATCAATGATTAAGAGGATGTTAAAGAGGCATTTAAATGAAATATTTTTCTAATTTCCTCCTTCTTCAAAACTGCCCTTTCTTTAAAAATCAATTAATTATATTCTATTGAAAATTTTGCAGGATTTTACAAATGAATTTTTACTCTTAGTTGTAAACGAATTATATCCGTTTTAGCTCGTCTTTCTAGTACCCGTTTGTCTAAGTGGATCGATTATTTTTCAACTTAGCTGGCGTCAATTTTTGTCTTTATATCACTTGGCAAGGACAATAAAACTATAAAAAAGAGTCAGTTGTTAGTCTTGCGTAGGGATTCAAACATGATAGGTCCATCTTTAAGCAACTGCTCATTAATGAAAGTGACGATAGAATACCTCAAATTCGACGACCGTCACGTCTTTGGGTCTACATAACTTAACTCATGACTAGTTAATGTCACCTTATTTTATTAAAATATTGTGGGTTTGGTTAGGATCTATGTCATTTGTATTAACAATTTGACACTTCAACTATTTTAGCTTAAAAAACAATCTCTCTCTCTCTTTCTTGAATTATGGATTATATATGACTTCTCATTTTTTATTGTGACTATCGACTTGAGTTGTAACTATTGACCACAACTGTGTTTTGAGGCAGGTTATCTATTTGGATCCAATTTGATATTATTTATAATAGGATTTAATTTATTTTATCTAAATGTATAGAGAAAATGTTAAGTGGATTTTTCAAGATAAATTATTAAGGGCTAAAATATAAACTCTTATATATTTATACAAAAAATTGTGTTTTTAGAAAATATGTAATCTATCTTAGATATACAACAATATACGGGTAATGATAAATGACACTCAAATATATAGATATAATACAATATAGATTTCTCATATTGAAGTAATTTTCTTTAATTAACCTTTGGTATAAAATCTAAACTAAGGCATTTAAACGAATCAAATTGAATTGTGTTATATTTGAACAAGATTTGAATAGATTTTGATTCTAAACAATACTATAAAAAGTTCGAGCTTAGCTCATTTTAAGTTCAATTCTATAGAAAATTACATATTTAATTAATGAACTTTATATTAAGTTAAAATTAGACTTTAGTTCATTAAAAATTGATATTTATACAAAGATACTATTAGATTTATGAGTTTATCAAGTTCTTCATGTTTTGAACTTCACTCAATAAGCTATTTAGGTAATGTAACAATTGTAATTACACCCATTTGGAGCAAATTTCGAACCGGAATCGAATTATTCGGCATGATCTATTTTACACGCGTAGTCCGAACTTTTGACCTCTCTTCTTTTGACTAATATTCAAGTCCTCCTTCGATGCAGATGCAATAATGTCGATAGCAATTTTGTGACATTCTAGGCAATTACCAATTTGGCGTTTACAATGTACAAACTTGTAACAATGGGGAATCTAGTGGACCCAGTCCACGTTGGCTTGTCACAAACTTTCTCTCCCCATCACATTATATAGACTTCCATGTTCGTGCCTTGTAATCTTCTCTCTCGTAGAGGCATTTTGTATACATGATTTAGAAGTCGAAACGCGTGGTTAATTTTTACTCTGGATGATTAATTTTTATTTTGTATACATGATTTATAAATTAATCTTTTTTCAGAAATGAGAATAAATGTTTAACCTTTTGGTTGTACAATAATTTTATATTTTTTAGACATTGGTATTATGTATGCATTATCTTTAACATTTAATTAAAATATTCTGAAATTCAAAATCATATGTAACATAAAATATTATGGATAAAATAAACATCTTATTGATAGGATGATTGAGATATAATCATATCAAAATTTATTTTCACGAATGTAACATGTATTACGACCTGATGAATATAATATTAAATAAAATTACAAACGCGGAACAAAATGACATCACTAAAAGATAAACGCATTCTTTTAATTTATATAAGTAATCCTTCAAAAACAAGACATCACTATATTGCTTTTAGGCTTTTAAAAAGTCAACAGATGGCATTAAACGGATCGGTGATATAGGGTATCAAAGACATGTCCCAGTTGCCCAAATCATAAACGTTCTAGTAAAATTGGAAGTGAAAATGTGAAATATTACCAGCATTTTAAATGTTTTTCTAATTTTATTGTTGAAATTTTATATTTAAAATTTAAAGTTATTAAATATCATATTCAATGAAATATTTAGTTAGTAAATATTAACTCTAAAGTTTGAAATTGTTAAATATTATGTCCAATTAAACTTTTATTTATCAAACTTACTATTATTATCATCTTGAGAAAGATAATGTGGTAAATATTCATTAGACAAAATTTATGAGCATAAACAACTAGAGGCAAATCTAACATTTGATAAGAAAAAAGTTTGATTTAGTTTAAATTTAGTAACTTCAAATTTTAGGCAAGGAAATAAAAAATACTCAAAATTTATATAACGATATTAATATTGTCCAAAATGCTAATTACTACATATATATATATATATATATATATATATATTATACATGAACCTTAACGAAAATTACTAGCTTTAATCTTGCCTAACTCGTTAGTTTCCTCAATGATTTTAGGATCATTAAAATGGATGCATTAGAAATTTAATACCCAATGACAAACACAAGAAGAACCCTCAGTTGTGGAAGAGAGAGTGTAACAAAGCGAAAGAAATAGAGAGTAGATGAAACTAAAAAAATGAGTTGTGTTAATTAATTGAAGTTTGCTACATTTGCTTGTATACATATGGACTACTCTTAACCAAAACACTAACTAACTTACTGACTAGGACCCACACATTAATAAATAAAGGGCATGTGTAAGAGAAACACCTAACAACCAACCCCTCCTACCCCCCCTTCCCCCCAAACTAAAGTTAGAGTCGCTTGGAGGCCTAACTTGGAAAGGAATAACAGATGCCAAGCAACAGAAGCTAACTTGTTGAAAAAGTTAGCAACTTGATTACAAGATGAGACATGCTTTAATTGAAGAAAGCTTGTAAAAATCAAGTCTCGAACAAAATGAATGTTTATATTTATATGCTTCATCGACTTGTGTCAACAAGGATTAGTTGCAATAAGAATGGTAGACTTGTTGTCACAAAAAACTTAGATAGGCAAGGAACAACAAACACATAAACCCTTCATGACATAGGAAATCCATAATAGTTCTTTAGCCACAGTTGCAAGACTACAATACCTAGCTTCTGTAGTTGAAGCACTCACAGTAAATTGCTTTTTAGACTTCCATGAAAGCAAAGAATTCCATAGAAACACACAATAACCACTTAAGGACTTCCTATCAAACATAGAAGGCCCCCAATCAGCATAAAAAAAAGCTTATAAAACCAAAGAATTGGCAAAAGAATAGAAAATACCCAAATGAGCAGTCCTATTCAAGTACTTGAGCAAGTGAAGTGCAGCATCATAATATGGAATACGTGGATGAGAAACATACTAACTTAGCTTTTGAGCAACAAAAGAAATATCAGGATACGTGATAGATAAGTACAATAAGTACCCAACAATTTGTCTATAAGGTTAAGGTTCAGTAAGTAAAACACCTCCATCTTTGCATAAAGGCAACAAGACAAGTTTGCAAGCAAGAGGACCAGTGATGAGAATCGAGCTACTGGCCATTTAACCCACAGCTAAGCCCAAGGACTAGAAGGCTTGACGAGACGTATTCTTCTACTCCAGCCGACTCTTACCGAAGCTGAGTACTTCCTTACCAAGTCACTCCGTATGCCATGCCGAATGGCTACAAATCTCTTGTAGATAGAATGTTGAGAAACGGATGGCCGAGGTGATGTCCAATCCTCCCTCATGTCTAATCACTTACTCGGTATCACCCTTACCGCCATGTCGAGAGAGATAGCCTAAACTACATAATCTATCCCTACTTGGATAAGCCAACTGATCGTACTGTTTTGTCCACATCTTCTAGCAACCTCACTAATACAGTATCCCCACTTGTACAGGACTACGTGTAGATTCTACCCTACTAATTATTGCTTCTGTAAACATTCATTTTTATCTTTTTGTATTGTTATATATTACTATTTTAAGATAAGCCCCATTTTGTCTTTTTTCTTTTTAGGTAAGTTGCCCTAAATTCTTAGGTATAAATTCCCTTTGTATTTGTAAGCTGCATATAGAACAGGCTATAATTAATACACTTGAGTATTTTTTTCTTTCCAGTGTAAACATTCTGTTGTTTTACGCCTGGCATCACTTTTATCATTTCCCTTAAGTAAAGTTAGGTAGCGAATAACCTCATTGGATTGATTCGTGAGTCATATCGAATTGCACCGTGAGTCATCAAAAGTTCTATTGGCACATCATATTTTTTAGAGCTGTTCATAGGTTTTGCTTACTTTTCATTCACCGTCCATTCCTTTTGTACATTTCCTTATTAACTCTTTCAAGTTTTGTGCAAGTTTAAACCCATCCAGCGACCAGCCTTGTCAGTTTTTTGTCATGGTTCGCAACATTTTGGTATTAAAGCGAAGGCTTTGTTCGAGTTGACATATGTTTTCGAAGTTCTATTATACTCTGTTTTGTGTGTGTAAAACGGAGTAAGTTACTGTATTTCATTTGAGCGTTATGTTGTTAACTGTTAATTTCCCGAAGTGTTTGTTTGAGTTTGAATCTGTAAAGAAGAATAATTGACTCAAATATAAATGTTGGTACTAGCAATAATAGTGGAGTTATCCACCATGGATGATAGTCTTAAATAACTCCTAGAAGTACTAACGAGAAACTTAATGAGGTAGCTAACCTCTTGGCGAACTTCACCTGAGCTGTTCATGCGTTGTCTTACTAACTTACTAAGGTCACGTAAAACACCCTACAAGTTACTCAGCTTATTAGAGGCCAGAACCTAGCTTAAACTGTTTAAGGTAGATGAGTAGGCGGACGAGTAAGGTAAAGAATAGACCTAAGAGAGCTTAATGAAGAGGACGAAGAAGAACGTGTTCGAATCCCTAAGGCATCTAACCATGTGAAGCTTCGAATTCCGAGTTTCAATGGATTTGGGAATACTGATGAATATCTAGAGTGGGAATAGAACGTAGAGCGTGTGTTTGACTACTATCAGTATGAGGACTACGAGAAAGTGAGAACTGCTGTTGTTAAGTTCTCTGGATATGCCCCTATGTGGTGGAAGAATTTTTAGATGATGAAGAGACAAAAGGGCTATCAAAAGATTAATACTTGGCCCGAGATGAAAAGAATACTCAAAAATAGATTCATGTTGGAAACTTATCTTGAAGATACCTTCACTTGGCTTTAGGAGTTGAAACAAGGAGGTCGGACTATTGACGAATATGTTCAAGAGTTTCAAATGCTCAGGATCCGTTGTGAAGTAGGGGAACCACCAGCTCAAATTGTGTCAAGATTTATTACTGGACTAAGAGGTGATATTTGGGACATTATGAAGCTTCAACGATTCACCACAATGGATAAAGATGTTAGGATCACCCAATGAGTGAAGAGGCAGAGAAAAGGCCGAGTGTCGATAAGAATGCCGACTAGTTGACCTAGATAGGGAAGTCACCGAACTCTGCTGAGTATCGAGCCAAGCAGAAAGGTTAATGTCTAAGCCCAGCAAAAAGGCCAACCAAATGGTAAAGCATCGACCTAAACTTATGAGAAGGGGAAAGGGTCTAACAGGAAGACGGGTTAGATCAAGTGTTTCAAGTGTTAAGGGTTCGGACATATAGCTACTTAGTGTCGAACCGAAGGACGATAATCATTAAGGGAGACATCTCGAAGCTAGAAGTAAAGAGTATGGATGAGGAACCCGAGGAGAAGGACGTCCCTATTGAGAAAGAAAATGCTGAAAAAGAGTTGATTGAGGAAGACGTGTTTACTAAGGACTTGCACAAGTTACTCATGGTTGTCTGACGTACTATGAACGTAGAACCCTCGTGAAAAGTGGAGCAGAGAGAAAATTTATTCCATACCACCTATAGGGTGAATAATCAAGTGTACACCTTCATTATAGATAGTGGAAGCTACACTAATGTGGCATCGACCGATCTTGTTTCAAAACTGAAGTTGCAAATTGTTGCACATCCGAGGCTGAAGAAGTTACACTGGTTGAGTGAGAAAGGAGCATTACATGTCACTTAGAAAATATTATTGCCAATTACCATGGTTGTTTGTTAGGAAAGTTATACATGACGGTTATAGGAACACATATATGTTCGAGAAGGATGACCGAAAGATCACGTTGAATTTGATACCACTGAGAGAAGTTAATAAGTTGTAGACGAAACTTCCTTGCGAGTCAAAGAAGGCTCTAGTGATGAGTAGAGCCGAGCTCCGAGAGGCCATTAATGTTGAAGAACCGACCCTATTATTGGTCGGGCAACTATTGGAAATGAAGAAGTGGGGTAAGCTTCCCTAGGAAGTCAAGAAGTTGTTAGATGAATATGCCGACCTGTTCCTAGAACAGTTACCTGAAGGGTTGCCCCTAACTTGCGACATAGAGCACTGCATTGACTTAGTATCTAGTGCCGTAGTGTCAAATAAGCCATCTTATCGTATGAACCCTTGCGTTGTGTCGGTGCTTCTAGTGCCAAAGAAGGATAGAACCTAGTAGATGTGTGTAGACAACCACGTCGTAAATAAGATCACAATCAAATACAGGTATCCGATCCCGAGGCTAGAAAACATGTTAGATGAGTTGAGTAGAGCCAAGATTTTCAACAAGATTAATCTTAAATTTGGCTACCATCGAATTGGCATGAGGCTAGGGGATGAGTGGAAGACTACGTTCAAGATTCAATAGGGACTTTACGAATGGATGGTCATGCCCTTCAACTTGTTGAATGCCCCGAGTACTTTCATGAGACTAATGAACCATATGTTGAGACATCTCATAGGGAAGTGTATCGTAGTGTACTTTGACGACATCCTGGTCTACAGTGTTGACATACTGAGTCACTATAAACATCTCAGAGCAGTCTTGGATATTCTTTGTACTGAGAGATTATTTGACAATCTAAAGAAAATTGCTTTTGCTAGGAGGAAGTAGTATTCTTGGGCTATGTAGTCAGTAGAGGAAGCTTGTGCGTCAATGAAGAGAAGATCTGAGCAATTATCAAGTGGCCAACTCCTATTACTTATGTCGATGTGAGAAGTTTCTACAAACTGGCTTCATTTTATAAGTAGTTCATCAAGAATTTCAACACCCTCACCGCACCACTTATCGAGTTAACAAAGAAGAATACTGACTTTCAATGAGGAGAAAAGGAGGAGAGGAGTTTTTTCGAGATAAATAAAAAAAAAAAAAAAAAGATTGACCTCCGCTCCGGTGTTAGTACTACCTAACTTCGACAAAATTTTTGAGCTAGAATGCAACGTATCAGGCATTGGAATAGGCGTTGTCCTAATGTAAGAAGGCTAACCAATTGCTTTCCACAGTGAGAAGCTCCGAGGACTACAGTTAAATTACTCAGTATATGATAAAGAACTTTTGGCATTGATCCAAGTACTATAAGTATGGCAATACTATTTATTGCCGAGAAAATTTATCATATATACTGATTATGAATCACTGAAGTACCTCTGAAGTCAGACTAAGTTGTTGAAGCAACAAGTGAGATGGGTTGAATTCCTTGAAGGATTCAATTTTGTAATAAAATACAAGCAAGGAAAGAGCAACGTAGTTACAGATACTCTTTCAAGGAGATATGTGCTTTTATCTGAACTGTAGACCCGGCTGTTTTGGTTCGCAAGTGTCAAGGAGCAATACTTTAAGGATCCTACTTTGGACCCATACTTGCACAATGTATTGATGGAAGAACAATATATGAGTACCATGTAGAGAATGGTTACTTGTTCCGAAGCGGGAAACTATGTATGTTGACTTATTCCTTACGGGAGTTGTTAATCAAGGAAGCTTACAGTAGGAGACTCTCTAGACATTTTGGACAAAGGAAGACTTGTAAAATGTTGAATAGCTAATTCTTTTAGCCGAGAATGAGGAGAGATGTACACCAAGTTGTTGAGAGCTGTATCATGTGCAAGAAGGGTAAGTGACGAGCCAAGCAAGGGAGAGTAATGCCCCTACCTGTCCCAACGAGACCATGGACTGAATTAAGCATGGACTTTGTTCTCGAACTGCCGTGATGCTCGAGGCAAAGATTTTATAATAGTTGTTGTAGATAGGTTCAGTAAGATGGCGTACTTCATGCCCTGCATCAAAACTAACGATGCTTCGGTTATTGCTTCTCTTTTCTTACAGGAGATTATGTTGATACATGGCATGTCAAGAAGTGTAGTCTCCGATAGAGACCTAAAGTTCTTGAACCATTTCTGGAGAACCTTATGGCGTTGGTTGGGGACCAAATTACTCTTTAATACCTTATGTCACCCCTAAACTAACGGCCAAATGGAGGTGGTTAATCGCACTTTAGGATCATTGCTCCAAGCTGCAGTGGGTAAGAACTTGGCTAAGTAGGATGTCTGCTTGCCAATGGTTGAGTTCACCTATAATTGAACAGTACATGATACTACTAAGTAGACTCCTTTCGAGGTTGTCTATGGATTTAATCCCGAGTTACCCCTCAACTATGCCCTTATACTAGTACCCATGTAAGAGGACCTTAACGCTTCGGCCAGAGCATAATCTCTTCAGCACATATACGATAAGGTTACTTGGCACATCGACCAAGTTATTAGAAGAATGTAAGAGAAAACCAAGGGTAGGATGGCTAAGTAATTCTAGTAAGGAGACTTGGTGTGGCTGTACCTTAGCAAGGAATGGTTCTTAAGTAAGAGGAAGAACAAATTATCCGCATAGGTTGAGGGACCCTTTAGAATCCTTAAGAAGATCAATGACAATGCCTACAGGTTAGAGCTACCAGAGGATTATGGGGTTTTTGACACCTTCAGTATTGCCAATCTCAGTCCATATCACCATGATAGAGAACTAACCAAAGACCATACGAAGTTGATCCCAAATCCAAATCAACCCGGAGGGAATGATGGGAATCGAGCTACTAGCCCTTTAACCTGCAGCCGAGCTCGAGGAGTAAAAGGCTTGATGAGACGTATTCTTCTACTCCAGCTGACTTCTATCGAGGCCGAGTACTTCCTTGCCAAGTCATTCCTTATGCTGTATTAAATGACTACCAATCTATCGTAGATAGAATGCCGAGAAACAGATGGCCAAGACAACGTTCAATCTTCCCTCATGTTTAACCACTTACTTGATATCACTTTTGCCACCATGCTAAGAGAGATAGCTCGAACTACATAATCCATCCTTGCTCGGACAAGCTAGTCGGCCGTACTATTTTGTTTGCATCTTCTAACAACCTCACCAATACAGTATCCCTACATGTACAGAAACATATGTAGATTCCGCCCCATTAATTATTGCTTTTGTGAATATTCATTTTTATCCTTTTGTATTGTTATACATTACTACTTTAAAATAACCCCCATTTTTTCTTTTCCCTTTTAGGTAAGTTGCCCTAAATTCTTGGTTATAAATACCCTTTGCATTTGTAAGCCAAATATAGAATAGATTACAATTAATACACTTGAGTATTTTTCCTTCCCAATATAAACACTCTACTATTTTACGCCTGCCGTCTCTCTTATCATTTCCCTTAAGCAAGGTTAGGTGGCAAGTAACCTCACTGAACCGATTCGTATGTCATATTTAATTGTGTAGTGAGTCATCGGAAGTTCCATTGGTATGTCATATCCTCCGAAGTTGTTCGTGGGTTTTGCTTACTTTTCATTCATCGTTCATTCTTTTCGTATATTTCCCCATTAACTCTTTCGAGCTTTCTATAAGTTCGAACCCATCCAGCGACTAACCTTGTTAGTTTTTGGTCATGGTTCACAACAACCAGCATCATTCAAAATATCAAAAATAAACTTTCATTGATGAACCAAAATCCCTGACGAGGAATGATAGATTTCCATACCTAAGAAGAATTGAGCTTCACCAAGATCTTTGATGGTGAAAGCTTTATCTAAATCAGTTTTAAGAAGCTCAATAACAATAATGTTAGTTTAAGTCAACAGCATTTCATTAGCATACAACAAAATAACTAAAAAACCATCGAGACTAAAGCTAGTGAACAAAGAGTGATTACTAGAAGATTGCAAAAAACCACAGCAAAAAAGAAATTGAGATATCTCTTTGTTCCATTGCTTAGAGGCTTGTTTAAGCCCATAAAGAGAACTTTTTAATTTGCAACTTAGTTAGGACCCGCTTTAGTATACCTTTGAGGAGGTATCTTATAAATCTCTTCATCTGAAGAACCATCCAAAAAGGCATTATTAATATCGATTTGATGAAGTGGCCAATGATATGCACTAACTAATGCTAAAAGTATCCTAACTGTACCTAACTTAGCAACGGGAGAGAAAATATTATGATAGTCTATACCTTCAATTTGAGGGTACCCTTTAGCAACTAACCGAGCCTTATATCTCTTAATAGAACTATCAAATTTATATTTAATCTTATAAACCCACTTAGACCTAATATGCTTTTTGCCACTAGGCAAATCAACAATCTCCTATGTATCATTAATCTCTAATGCTTCTAACTCCTTTTCCATGGCAAGAACCTACTCTTTATGTTTAGATGCTTGTGAGTAATAAAGTGGTTCTTGAGTGTTGAGAACATTGGCTAAAGATACAACAAAGTCAAAGGGATAATTGGTAAAGGTGGTAGAGGAGAAAAAAGGATGAGGAATAGAAATGGTTGAAGATGTTGCTACAGCATGGCTACAAGCATGGATGTAATCAAGTAACTAAGCAAGAGACTTATGGATTCTAGTAGACCGTCGAACTTGTAGTGAAGATGAAGGATAAGGAAAGGATTCGATAAAAGGAGGTACAATATCAGTAGTAGACTCATCAACAAAGGAAAAGGAGGATAAGAATTAGTAGCAAACGAAGGCTAATCTCTAGTCAAAATAGAATCTGAGGTGTTGAGAACACAATAAAAAAACATAGAAAGGAAAAATTCTTTCATGGAAGACTACATCTCTGCTGATCAATATATGTTTAGTAGCCAAATCACATAACTTCTAGGCCTTTTGTCTAGCGACATACCCAATAAAGACACAACGAACAACCTTGGAATCAAACTTATCTTTGTGTAGAAGTGTGTTTGAGGCAAAACATAAACAAACCATAACTTGCAAATGATCATAAGAAGCTTTGTCACCACAAATGACTTCATGAGGAGATTTCCAATTCAATTTAGGCATTGGCATTAGGTTGATCAAGTACGTGGTAGTGAGAATACACTCATGTTAAAAGGACTTGGATAAAGAAGCTTGTAGTCTCAAAGATCTAGCCGTCTTAAGAATGTGTCGATATTTTCTTTCAACCCAACAATTTTGTTAGAGAGTATAAGATGTGGATTTTTAGTGAATAATTCCAAGGTCAGAAAATAAACTAGCACAATGATGAATAACAAAATCACTCCCATTGTCACTTCTAACGTACTCGGATACAACACCAAATTGAGATTTTATTTGTTTAAAAAACTTCTCTAATATAAAAACAACTTGTGACTTGTTATTGAGTAAGAAAGTTTAATTACAGCAACTACAATCATCAAGGATAGATAAGAAATATCTAGCTCTAGAGATAGAAGGAGTAGCATAAGGCCCCCATATATCCATATGTAAGAGATGTAGCATAGAATTAGAATGATTCAAGCTAATAGGAAAAGTAAATCTATGACTTTTAGCATGATGACAAATTTCACAAACAAAGTTGTCCTTAATAGCATCACATGAAATAAGATGTGTGAGTTTGGACAAAGATATATGTCCTAATTGCTAATGCAACAAGTGAACAAAAATGTGATCTTTACTTTAATAAAAAGAAACAAAAGCTGTGTTTGAATGAAAAAAATGAATCAAGAGTGCTACTAGAATTGCCAAAAGCTGTAGATTCCAACACATAAAGCCCAAACAAATCTTATGTTGTAGCAACTGGTTAGTTAGTTTTGAGGTCCTGAAAAACAAAAAAAGAAGCATCAACCTTTGCAAACAAAGTGTTGTGCTTAAGGATTTGTGGTACATAAAGAAGGTTATGAGAAAAATCTGGTATAAAAAGAACATTGGTGAGTGTAAGGTAGGTATTAATATGTATAGATCCAACTAACTATATAAACTTTGTTTATCCATTAAGTAGTTTCACTATAAGAGGTTGTGATAATGTGTGTACATAAAAAAAAAGAATGGAATAAAAAGGTGTTATATGATCGGTTGCCCCTGAATCAACAATCTAAGTATTACTTTTACTATTCATAACGTTAAAACAAGCAAGAGTTCGAGAATTACCAGAAGTATGTGTGATGCATCTCTGGTTTCGAACATACGGAGAGGTACCACAACAAAGCGAACCGAAAAGAAGCAAGAAAAAGCTAGCAAAGTTCGGGCAGCTACTAAATGGATATGATACACCACCTGATCCTACTTAACAAACAATCTACCAGATATGACATACTGGTCCGAATTGAAGAGTCACTCGCCACTGCTTCTTACTAAAAGAAATATATAAAAGTTGAATGATAATGAAAACACTAGGGTTGCTCAAAGTGAATAATTCTGTATTGAAAGTTGGATGATTCCGTATACAAGAAAGTGGAGGTTTATATACCTATGCACTAGGGTTGCTTTACATGTATGAAAAGACAAATGGGTATTCTATACTAGGTTATATAAGACATACTAAAAGGAGTAAAAGAGACAAAGAATATTCAGTATAGAAAAAAAAAAGAATCATTTTAGAATGTTATGTTGAAGACACGTATCACTTGGAGGTTGGATATCAGGAATATGATATAATGTAGGCGAAAACAAGAATGAGTTATAGTCCGGGGTCGACTTGATCCAGATCAAGTTGGGAGCCATTCAACTTAGTAAAAAGGTCAGCTGTCTTGAAGTCAAATGCTAGTGGATCAGGTCGGGAGCTCGGCTCAATTGGTTTTGGGTTATCTTCTGGATTAGGACTTTATTGTTAGGTAAGAGCATGTTGAATACACATAAGGATCCAATAGACAGGTTGGTAGAAGGTCGAATTAGGATAAGACTCTCCATCTCAGTTATGACTTAGAGTTAGTATTTTCTGTGCGAGCCCTTGAAGTCTTCTTGCTCAACTTCTTATGATCAATTTAGGGGGTTGATTCCTGTCATCTGCCTAGGGGTCGAAAAGACTTGTCCTCAAATCTAAAGCGGTTTCTGTTTGTACTTTTGGGGCACTTGTAGTGTCTTCTTCTATTGTTTGATGGGGAATCAAATAAGACACATTAAAGGTAAAGGAGACACCATAATCATCAGGCAACTCAATTTGGTAGGCATTACGATTGATCTTCTTTAAGACCTTAAATGGGTCGTCAGCTCGAAGAGATAGTTTATTTTGTCTTTAGTGCAAGAATCACTCTCAATTAAGGTGAATCCATACTAAGTCTCTTAGCTAAAAGGATATAGTTCGGCTACCAATCTCTTATTGTCTCTTATTGAACTTGGCGATCTTTCTCGTGACAAACTTACGTAGCTTATGCAATTATTGGGCTCGGTCTACTCTAGATTGACTTTCTTTAGTAACTATTGGGGTGCCGATCATATCTAAGTGAATAGTAGGGTTAAGGCCATAGACTACCTTAAATGGTGTCTTCCCTATAGTGCTGTGAACAGTTTGGTTGTATGCGAACTTTACGATTGATAGGCATAGATCCCAATCCCTCGAGTTCTTCCTTACAACAACTCTAAACAGATTGCCTAGCATCCTATTCACCACTTCAATCTGGCCATTAGTTTGAGGGTGGCTATTAGAGCTAAACACTAGTTTAGTCCCAAGTCTCCTCCAAAGAGTCTTCTAGAAATAGCTTAAAAATTTTGTATCCCAATCTGAGACAATAGTCTTTGGTACTCCATGTAATTGAACAACCTTTTGCAAAAATAAATCAACAATGTATAAAGCATCATTAGTCCAATGGCATGAAATGAAGCGTACCATCTTGCTGAAATAGTCTATTATTACAAAAATAGAATCTTTCCCTCTAGATGTTCGGGGTAACCCTAAGACAAAGTCCATGCTGAGGTCAACCCATGGTAAAGCAGGCGTTGGCAGAGGCATGTACTCTCTATGGGGTTCTCTTTTCCCCTTAGCACGCATATACACTTCACAACGACCGATTATCTTATGGACATCCTTAGCTAGTAAAAATTCTTTTTTAACAAATTGGCTATTTTGACTTCCCCAAAGTGGCCTGATAGTCCACCACTGTAAGCTTCCTGGACCAACAATTCATGTGTGAAGCAGTTTGGAATACATAGCCTGCGGTCCTTAAATAAATGGCCATCCTTGAGATAATATCCCTTGACAGCAATTTCATCCTTATACTATTCTATGATAGGGATGAAATGAGAATTATAAGCATATTGCTCGGTAATTAGTGAGAATCCCAATAATTTTGTTTGCAAAGTGATTAGCAAGGTTTACTGTCATGACAAAACATCGGCGACCACATTTGCACTTCCTTTCTTATGTCGGATGACGTACGAGAAAGTCTCCATGAACTCCAACCACTTGGCTTGCCTCTTCGAAAGCTTATTCTGACTCCCCAGATGCTTTAGAGACTCATGATTTATATAAATAACAAACTCCCGGGGTAACAAATAATGTTGCCAAACAGTAAGGGCTCGAACAAGGGAGTATATCTCCTTCTCGTACACGGAATAATTTAGGGTTAGGTTACTCAGTTTCTCACTATAATAAGCGACAGGCCATCATTCTTGCATTAAGATAGCATCAATTCTAACTCCCGATGCATCATACTCCAATTCGAAGGGCTTGTTAAAATATGGTAGTGAAAGGACAGGTACCGAGGTGAGCTT
This sequence comes from Lumnitzera littorea, assembly GCA_024138015.1. NCBI lineage: Eukaryota > Viridiplantae > Streptophyta > Magnoliopsida > Myrtales > Combretaceae > Lumnitzera > Lumnitzera littorea. The sequence goes on from JAMXBB010000007.1 coordinate 93,262,207, forward strand.
CTCCTTGATTTCCTTGAAACTTCACTCAACTTGATCATTTTACCTGAACATTTCATTCTTCTTTATCAGCTCGGTCAATGGGGCAGCTATTGTACTGAAGTCCTTGATAAATCATCTATAGAAAGAAGCTAAGCCATGGAAACTTCGAACTTCAGTGACATTTTTCGGCATCAACCATTCTAGAACAGCTTGGATCTTCTCCTCATCTACTCGGATTCCTTCCCTTGACACTATAAACCTTAGAAAAATCACCTCGCTCTGGTAGAACATGGATTTCTTTACATTCTCATACAACTTTTCAACCCACAAAATATCGAATACTTCACAAAGATGTTGAGCATGGTCATTCAGGTTGGTACTATATATTAATATGTCATCAAAGTATACAACCACACATCTTTTAAGAAAAGAGCACATCACATGGTTTATTAACCTCATGAATGTGCTCGGCACATTAGTAAGTTCGAATGACATAACCAATCATTCGTAGATCTTATGCCTAGTCTTAAAGGCAATCTTCTACTCATCACTCGGCCTCATGTGAATTTGGTGGTAGCCACTCCGCAGATCAATCTTTGAAAATATCTTTGCACTGTGAAGTTCATCTAACATGTCATCAAGCCTTGGTATCGGGTATCTGTACTTGACAGTAATTTGGTTGATTGTTCGGCTATCGATGCACATGCGCCATAAATCATCCTTCTTTGGAACGAGTAGAGCTAATTTAAAACAAGGGCTCATGCTCTCCTTTACATACCCTCGCTCAATGAGTTCACCCACTTATCTTTTTAGCTCGATAACCTGCTCAGGGTTCATCCTGTACACAGGTCGATTTAGCAAAGTGGTACCTAGTTAAAGATCAATGCAGTGCTCTATGCCTCGAACAAGTGGCAATCTTTTAGGCAATTCTTCTGGAAACAGGTCAGAAAACTCATTTAGTAAGTCTCGGATTTCTTCTGGAACATTCTGTAACTCCCTCATCTTCATCAGTCTCCTAACCAACAAAAACATCAATTTATCGGATCTCTTAGCAGATCGAAGCTCTCTACGGCTCATCATTAGGGCCTTTTTCTTGTTAGCTTAGGTAAGTTGATTATGGGCTTTATTTACTTAGGATGAGGTTAGGGGTTGTAACACTATCCTCCTTCCATCCTTAACAAAGGCGTAGGTGTTCTTATACCCATCGTATGTAACATGTCGGTCGAACAACCAAGGTCATCCTATCAGTAGATGTGAAGCTCCCATAGGAATAACATCGCATACTACTTTGACTCTGTACACGTTCCCAACACTGAACCGTACAATCACTTGTTCAGTTACATGCAAAGCACCCTTATCATGAAGCCAATGCAACTTGTAAGGTTGGGGATGCTTTGAGGTTAGCAAACCTAACCTCTGCACAAGGGATTGCATAACAACATTTGTACAACTTCCTCCATCCATTATGATCATATACAATTAGCCTTTGATGGTACATTTGGTATGGAATAAATTTTCCCTTTGGTCCTCCTAAAGGTTTGGCAAGAAACTCAAGACTAGTCTCAGGACTAGAGTCATTACTTTTCCTTGATCAATGTAGACACAGGTTTCCTCCTCTTCTGCAACATCAAGCTTCCCAATATCTTCTTCCTCGAGCTTACTCTCGTTGGTACTATCCACCATGTTTCCTCGGAGTACCATGATACGCCGATTTAGACATTCGGCAACCATGTATCCAAAGCCTAAGTATTTAAAACACTTCACCTCACTAGTCTTCCATCTGGATGGCTAGCCTTTCTCATAGGTTCTCAGGGTCGACCTAGCCTTGGGTCAGCTTAATTATCCTATTCGGTGCTCATCAGGTTGATCATTCCTTTCCTCGATTTAGTATGGCGTCTTAGGTTTAGCTTGAATAGGTCGATACGTACGGGAGCTTAGAAGAATGTTTGTCCAGGTCAGCTTGGAACATTTCTCCTCTACTTTTCAACCCTTTACACAATTTTGATCGCCTCTTCTAAAGTATAAAACCTTTGTAGTTCTACGACATTACGAATCTCATACTTGAGTCCAAAAATGAACCTAGATACCGTATGGGCCTTTAGTTCTTCTACGTTGGCTCAGATCATTGACATCTAGAATTCTCTAACATAATCGTCAATAAATTGGCCTCTTTACACAAACGTATCTTGTAACTTTACGTCTCTGGCACAAATCTACCTCTTAATAACCTTTTCATCTCATCCCAAGTTCTAACACCTTGTCTTCCATCCTTAGCTCGTGCTACATTCAGATTTTTCCATTACATTGTTGCATACGCGGTAAACTTTATTGCAGCAAGTCGAACCTTAACAGCATCCGCATATCCGTAACAGTTAAATACCTTCTCGACCTTCTCTTTCCATTCCAAGTATTCATTGGCATCTCTACTCCTATCGAAAGGTGGGATTTGAACCTTGATATTATTTAGCCCTTAAGAAGCTCGGCACCCTCATCCTTGTGCTCGGTAATAATCTACTTCTTTTTCTTCACTAAAACCTTCAACACCCAACTCTTCATCATCTTTCCCAATCTCCTCTAACTCCAGTCTTCGTCTAGCAGCTTGGTCTGCTGCTCCTCTAGTTTGTAGTGGTTAAATTGGGCGATTGGTGATTGCCTTGGCCATAATGTCTCTCAGGGGTGTCTTCCTATAGGTTTTGTTGCTATACACATTAGGGTTGTCGTTTGTGAACTTACATTACGGTGACTAGACTCTCAACAAGGCTTATAAGTCTATCAAGCTTGTCATCAACCAACCCTGGGGTATTACTACCATTAAAACCATAACCAAGTTGAGTATCATTACCTCAGTCACTAATAACTCCTTAAATACTTAAATCTAACATAGTACGACACTTCTCAAACCAATTAACAATTGGCTAACAACTTCAACACCTAATAGTCACTCAAATAAGATAGAAACAAACTTGCTATGTTGTCGCAATGAAAAATAAAGAAAAACTGAGTAACAATAAAACCACTCTTGCTATCACACCAACACATTGTAGCAGCTACAGAAGGAACATAGCAGCTACTAATAGTAAAGCAAATAAAAACTTCACTATAACTTTATACACTCCCTTGCGAAACTGTGCTCTAATACCAGCGAAGCCGATGGGTCTTCAGGGTTAGACACATAGAGAGGTACGATAATGAAGCGAATTGAAAAGAAGCAAAAAAAAGCTAGCAAAGTCCAAGCAATTACTGAATGGATATGATACACCACTCAATCCTACTCAGCCAACAATCTACTAGATATGACACACTAGTCCAAACTGAAGAGTTACTCACCACTACTCTTTACTAAAGGGAATAGGAAAGAGTTGAATGATAACAAGAACACTAGGGTTGCTTAAAGTGAATAATTTTGTATTAAAAGTTGGATAATTCCGTATACAAGAAAGTAAAGGTTTATATACTCATCTACTAGGGTTACTTTACATATATGAAAAGACAAAAAGATATTCTACACTAGGTTACATAAGACATACTAAAAGGAGTAAAAGAGACAAAGAATATTCAGTAAAAAAAAAAAAGAAAGAATCATTCTAGAATGTTGTGTTAGAAGACACATGTCGCTTGGAGGTTGGACATCAGGAATATGATACAATGTAGGCAGAAATAGGAATGAGTTACAACCAAGGGCTGACTTGATTTGGATCAAGTCAGAAACCATCCAGCCTAGCAAAAAGGTCAGCTGTCTTGAAGTCAAACACTAGTAGATTTGGTTAAGAGCTCAGCTTAGCTGGTTTCTAGGCTATCTTCTAAATTAGGACTTTGCCGTTAGGTAGGAGCATATTGAATACACGTGAAGATCTAACAAACAGGTCAGTAGAAGGTCGGATCGGGATAGGAGTCTCCATCCCGGCTATAGCTTAAAGTTAGTATTTTTCGTGCGAGCCCTTGAAATCCTCTAGCTCAGCTTCTTGTGATCGATCCGGAGGGTTGATTCCAATCAATATATGGCATTAGCTGATGTAGCAATGCCTTGACTTGCTTGAAAAGCCTTCATCATCTCTTGATACATTGCAAAGAATTGTTAGGGATTAACTGAGGGAATTGTAACATTGGAAGAACTAGTAACTATTGTATTTAAACAAGGCCCAGCTGAATTATATCGCAAATCAAAAGCATCCTTTGCTAACTCATCAAAAGGAGTTGTCATATTAGTACGAGAATGATCAGAATGAAAAGATCCTAAACCAATAATGCAATTTACCATACGACCAGCATTTGATTTATTAATTGCAACTTTCCTCCCTTTCTACCAATTTGGATAACCCACTAATTGAAGACAATTTTCCATTGCATGACTTTCTATCTTGCAATATTGTCAAGTTATCTTCTTTCCCTTCCTCTTATCAATCTGGTTTTAACCTTGAACAATCCTTTCAATCCTCAAGGCTTGAAAAGCCAAGGCATCTAACTTAGTCCCATTCATGGAAGTAATATGTTTTTGCCTTTTTACTTGTTGAACTAAGTAAAATGCCTCATGTGTGGAAGGTAAAGGCTCCATGGCTAATATCTAATTTCTTACTATTTCATATCCTTCATTAAGACCCCTAAGGAATTGATTCAACTTGGTTTCAAACTCAAATTCAATGATCTTTTCCTTCAACTGACAAGAACAACTATCAAGAACACCATACGTACATGTAAGATACTCATGAAGAAGTTGTAATTCATCCTAACATTTTTTTAACTTGTTATAATAAGCACTAATAGAATGATTCAATTACTTTAAGGTTGCTAATCTCATGCTGGAGTTAAAAGATAAGAGGTGCATTACTCTGACCATATCTCTCATGAATCTTAAACCACAAATCAAAAGTAGAGGAAGTGTACAAAAAATTCTATGCAATTTCACTCAATATCAAATTAATTAGCCAACACCTTACCATGTAATCACCTCTCTCCCATCGAATTAGATTAGTAGAATCAGAATTAGGTTTTGATACAGATCCATTTATAAATTTGATTTTAAGTTTTACTCCAAGACCCATTCTAATTGATCTGCTCTAAGCTAAGTAGTTTAATCCATTAAAAACAATATTGCCTATCAATGCTAGGGCTATCCAAAGGTGACAAGTATAGAGGATCTTCAATAAATTGATCTACAAATTTAGATCTATTATCTATCATTTTCTACAAATTCTCTATTGATTTTGTTTCAATTCCTTCTAGATTCATGATGAAACAATTACTAAATTACTAGAAAAAGAAAAATTCAAATCTTACCATGAAGCTCTATTACCATGTGGACAAACACAAGAAGAACCTTAGGTTGCGAAAGAAAGAGTGCAACAAAGCAAAAGAAATAGAGAGTAGATGAAACTGAAAAAATGAATTGTGTTAATTAATTGAACTATGTTACATCTACTTATATATAGATGGAATACTCTTAACCAAAACACTAACTAACTTGCTAACTAGAACGTACACACTAATAAATAAAGGGTACGTGTAAGAGAAAGAATTATACAATTCTACACATTTGAACCATATTATTTGATTTCAAGTTCAAAACCTTTGAAAGCAAAACTTCTTCTCTATAGAAATATTTTAGAATCTATACTCTATAAAATCTGCTTGTTTTAGAATATCACATTAAACCTATATTTTTCCTTTACATTTTTCATCTAAAATATTATAACTATTCATATTTGAATTGAAAATCAACATTGCTTTTAAATGTAAATTGCAATAAATATAAAAATGCAATGTGTTCTAATAGAATATAAAATAGTAATAGAATACAAGAAACACAAACCAAAGTACTGACTTAAATTGGAAATGTGATAGAGATTAAACCAAGTGGCAACCTAAAATATTGGTTAAGTTTTGTTGACTTAGTTTTTTAGTCAGATAGAGATGCAAACTTGATAAGTGTATCTCAAATAAAAGTGATCAAACATGATTTATATTAAAAATAGAAGTTATTATTAGAGTTAGAAACGTTTTTTTTTTATTTTCATATCTTAATTTACTAAAGTCTAGTCTTGTCACTTAAAGTGTATAAAGTGATGTATATAAATTTTTTTTTTTTGTCAAAATGAAAAAAAAAATTACTAATTTACTAGAATTAACTTTGAACTATTTGTACTATGAGAAGCATACTTTTAATTTGAAGAGTGATTGAGAAAAATGTATTCATAAAAATTTAATTTTTGAGAAGTTTGATGCCAAAGCTAGTCTCCTACACTTTAATGTTTGTAACAAGTGATACACTTGCTTCAAAAATCCTTGTTACGGAAAATGAAAATAGTAAACATAAAGTTTATCATAATATTTTAAAAGTTAAGGCAAATGTTATATAGAAAATTTGAAAAATAAAAACATTTTAAATTTTATAATTATCTGTAAAAGGAGCCTTTGTAGCTTAGCCCATGATATTTTATCATATTGATAGTAGTACTAAACATAGTTCAACTACTTCATTAGGTATCTTAACAAAAATAAATAAATGAAAACTCTATAAGATCTAATTTTTGTATTCTTGAAATTTCTTAATCCCATTTTGATAAAGTAATTGCTCATACATTATAACTTTTCACACCTTGAAAAAATTGTAGAAGATAAATTATTGGTATGTGGTTCAAGTAAATTGACATAATGATAAAGATATTATAATAAATGACATAAAATGTGAAAGTATACAAAAATTGAACATTTGAATCCGTACTTTCAACATGTCTAAATGTCATGAAGATTAAAAAAAAATTATCAAAAATTAAAAGACATTATGTAATTCACTTTCTATTTATATTGCAAATATATAAAACTTATTAATAATATAATAATTTTGATTAGTCAAAACATATAATAAGAATGTTGAACCGAATAATACTATTTTGAATTGGAAAATGTTAGCATTTATTAGTTTCTCTTTTATTAGTTATAAATCTTAGGAAATATGATGTTTCCTTAAAAATCAAAAGATTTATTTGAAAAATAGAAAGGAAAACTATTTATATACATTAAGAAGATAGAAAGAAATTTTATCAATTCATAACAACAGTAACATGTAAATAAATAATACAAAAGTAAGATTAAAAGTTTACATTATATACATAAAACTTGTTTGTTTAATGGGCTGTGGAGTTCATAACTCAAGTTTTGGCTTAATATAATAGAAAAAAAAATAAATGCTTTCTTTTAAAAAAGAAATTTAGTTGTATTTATTGTAATATTTCACTAGTATATACATAATAGCATGCATACATTGGGAAATTACTTTGTATCATAAGATTAAAATACCTAATATGAACCGGAAGTGTTCATGATGAGTAGGAGAGCACTCTTTACACCTTATCTCATAAATATGGGTTTTAAAATTTTGGGATAAAAAATCTATCCTATAATATTTAATATCCATTGTAAAACTTATCAACCATTTGAGCTGAGTTGGATTTCTAAGATAGGTTTCAAAGTTTAAAGTTGTATAAGTAGATTTATAAATATGCAAAGTACATAGATTTCTGGATCCAATAACTTCTAAATGCTTCAATTATTTCAGGGAATTTTTTTTTTTCTAAATTAAATGTGAACAAAAAAGTAAAAGAAAAGGAAAAAAAATTCGCTTGAGTCCACAGATGAGTTTGTCCTTCTTTACTTTCAATATTAGCGAAGTTAATTTTGGTTGGTAAATTTCTGGGAATTGTAAGGAAGGAGAGAGACAGAGAGAGAGAGAGAGAGAGGTTTTATAGGAGAGTGTTGACTTGGGAAAAGTCTGAATTACCATTTTGACCTCTCATCTGACCACTTTCCACTAAAAAAAAACCAAAAGAATCCAATATTCCAATCAAGCCGTACGCTAAACTAGAAAATCAACTCATCGAACGGCTGACACATCACCTTGAACACTCAGTCAAAAATACCGCTTACCACGTCGTCGTAATATCCCCAGGTTTGTTTCAAAACACACTCTCTCTCTCTCTACACCATTTTCCAAAGACTAAACCAACTTCTAGAGAGAGAAAGTTCAGCAGAAGAAGAAGAAGATGGCTAGAGTTTGCTCTTCCGCTCTAGGAATCATTCTTTCTCTATCAATTTTGGTGATTCACTCTCAGTCTTTCTATCTTCCCGGAGTTGCTCCTCAAGATTTCAAAAAGGCAAAGCGTTTAACTTTAATCGATTCGTGTAGCTTTTGATTAATTTCTATTTGAAGTTGTGATATTTTCATCAAACAATTAATATTCGTATACTTTTTTTTTTCTTTTTTATGTGCTTATATGAGGAACCTTGTTTGCCCGAATATTATATTAAATAGGTGATTATATAATCTGTAGCCGGTAGTCGGTGTCGGTTTGATAACTGTGTGCATGTGATATCTATGTTGGTTTGATTTCTTATAAATATGATCTATATTTTATTAATTTTTTTTCAATTATTATGATTTAAGCAATCAATTAAGAGAGTGAAGCTCAAAACATTGTTTTTTTTTTTAATGAATGTTTATGTGTTTTGCGTTCATAGATGAATGATTATTGTGCTTGTTAAAGAGAGAATTATTTGTGATTGATAAAAATAACTTTATTGTCTTGCTAAAAATATATTTTATCGGGAAACTTGAGAGATATTGTACTCCTAGGTTAGTCTATAGTCAATCCAATGGATGCGTGCTCATGATCTTTGCACTCAATTTATCCATCGTGACTGATTGGACAGTCCGGTCGATGGAACCCTAGAAGTCTCCAATACTTCTAGTGCCAGTTAACTGAGTTTCCATCATAATTTCCCGTCATTGATATTGTAAATCGGTTGGGGAGGGAATAAAAGAAATTATAAATCAGTTTATAATTTTCTTTTTTAATATATCTAGATGTTATTTGCACACTGATTGTCTAAGCTATAATGAGAAAGAGGCAGATCAAGATTTCATTGAGTAAATTTAGGACACAGGGCAGTTTAGGACAATGGAACAGTAAAATTTTCCATAACTAAAACTGTTATTTGACCACCAGCAACCACCAGAAATGTTAGCCGCCACTTACCACCAATTAGGATGACTGGCATCTTAATCTTGAACCACGCTAGTTTGATTAGGAACTCTGAAGACCTTTTTTTCTTTTTTGGATAGGAGTAGTCTTTATAATCTACATAGTAGTTATTGAAAATTTATCATTCAACTTGTGTGATGTTTATGATGCAACCTAATGGTGAAGGAGGATCCATGACCCCAACCAGTGGAATTAAGGCTTGGCTGTTATTATTTCTTGTATGAATGTTATGAAGGCATAGAGAATTGCATAGAGACGGTGGGGTTGGTGCACAGATGCTTGTTGTATCTACTAACAATTCCTGAACTGCAATGGTTATCCATCCGAAAAATTTATTCCTTATCCACATCATTCAACCCATCGATATAGTAAAATACTGGCTGATGAAATGCAGGGGGATGAATTGAATGTGAAGGTGAACAAACTCACATCTACAAAAACACAGCTTCCTTATTCTTATTATTCTCTAGATTATTGTCGGCCAGGGAAAATTGTTGACAGTGCTGAGAATCTTGGGGAAGTGCTTCGTGGTGACCGCATTGAAAACTCTCCCTATGTTGTAAGTTAGAATGTGGATTATTAATTTTACGGTTTTGCTTGTCTTTTGTGCTTTCATATACACAAAGTGCATTCAGTAACTTGTTTCACTGTTGCTTTTCCTTGATAGTTTAAAATGAGAGAACCACGAATGTGTAACATTGTATGTCACAGAGTTCTAGATGCAAAAACTGCCCATGAATGGAAGGAAAAGATTGATGATGATTATCGAGTGAACATGTAAGCTTTTATGAGTTGAAATAGACAAAAAATGACTTGACTGTATGATTTCTACTAAGATCAAGTTGCTTTGGTAGGATATTAGACAATCTTCCACTTGTTGTCCCCATGGAAAGGTCTGATCAGCCAAACACCATAGTGTATCAACATGGCTTCCCTGTCGGTTTCAAGGGACGGTATTCAGAAGTAAGCACATGCTGTTTTACTTCCTTTCCTTGATAGTGTAAGGCGGAAGATTTCGGAACCTATGCATTACATCATGTCAAAATGAATTTCATTTCTAACTATTATATATTTTTGAGTTGCAGACAAAGGAACAAAGGCATTTTATCTATAACCACCTGTCTTTTATTGTCAAATTCCACAAAGATGAACAATCAGACACTGCAAGAATCGTTGGATTTGAAGTCAGACCTTTCAGGTGATGCTTTACAAGTTATATGGAATCTGTTGTGTTGTCGTAGGATATTGCTGTATTCCCCTTTGCTTTGTGATATTGACATGGAATCTGGTTCTCATTCAGTGTGAAACATCAATATGAAGGTGAGTTGACTGAGAAGACACGTCTAACAACCTGTGATCCTCATGCTCAGCGCATAATTACAAACTCTAACTCTCCTCAAGAGGTTGAGGATAAGCTGGAGGTTCTTTTTACCTATGATGTCGATTTCAAGGTTAGACCCAAAAGAATTTGGTCACTTTCACGTTCATGTTCTTTTTGTCTTTGTTAATGATTGTCAACAATATATTAACCTTACAGGAGAGTAAGGTGAAGTGGGCATCTAGATGGGACACGTATCTTTTGATGTCTGATGATCAAATTCATTGGTTCTCCATTGTCAATTCATTAATGATTGTCCTTTTCCTGTCGGGAATGGTAGCTATGATCATGTTACGTACTCTTTACCGTGACATCTCAAAGTACAACCAACTGGAAACACAAGAGGAAGCCCAGGAAGAAACAGGGTGGAAGTTGGTCCATGGAGACGTATTCAGGCCTCCATCACACAAAGATTTACTATGTGTCTATGTTGGAACTGGTGTTCAGTTTTTCCTCATGGTTCTCATTACCATGATCTTTGCTGTCCTTGGGTTCCTTTCTCCATCAAATCGAGGAGGTTTAATGACTGCTTTGCTTCTGCTCTGGGTCTTTATGGGCCTCTTTGCTGGATATTCTTCTGCTCGTCTTTACAAGATGTTTAAGGGAACAGAGTGGAAAAAGATTGCTTTGAGGACAGCTTTTATGTTTCCTGCGACAGTCTTTGCTATATTCTTTGTATTGAATGCACTGATCTGGGGCCAGAAATCTTCAGGTGCAGTTCCATTTGGAACGATGTTTGCTCTCGTACTTCTATGGTTTGGCATCTCACTTCCTCTAGTTTTTGTGGGGAGTTATGTTGGCTTCAAGAAGCCTGCAATTGAGGATCCTGTTAAGACTAATAAAATCCCCAGACAAATCCCAGAGCAGCCTTGGTACATGCAACCTGCCTTCTCGATCCTGATTGGAGGGATACTGCCATTTGGTGCTGTGTTCATTGAGCTTTTCTTCATCCTTACTTCTATCTGGCTGAATCAGTTCTACTACATCTTTGGTTTTCTCTTTATTGTCTTTGTCATCCTCATCATCACCTGTGCTGAGATCAGTGTTGTCCTCTGCTACTTCCAGTTATGCAGTGAAGACTACCAATGGTGGTGGAGATCATACCTAATTTCTGGTTCTTCAGCCCTTTACCTCTTCCTCTATGCAGCTTTCTACTTCTTCACAAAACTTAATATTACCAAACCAGTTTCTGGGGCACTGTACTTTGGGTACATGCTCATTGCATCATATGGCTTCTTTGCACTGACTGGGACGATTGGTTTCTATGCGTGCTTTTGGTTTACAAGGCTAATCTATTCCTCAGTAAAGATCGACTAAACCTAGAACATGTATTCTTCAGTTCTGCAAGGATGACATAAGGTTGCATAGGAGTGAAAGAACTTTAAATCAACCCAAATCACGAAATGGATTCTGGGTTCATTTTTGAATTATGAAAACATCTGGTATAGCCTTCCAAATACAGGTATTACGGCAATTTTAGTTACCTTTTCATTTGTTTCAATCTTTATCTTTGTTGTCTGTACGAGGCATAAACAAGTCTCGCTTTTTATATCCGACTGTTGGTATTGAATATACTCTCTCTCTCTCTCTCTCTCTTATATAGTTATTTGTGCTCTGATGGATAGATATACGCCATTAATTTCCGGTTCGCCGTCGTTGTGCTCTTGTTAGTTGCTGTTATTTCATCCTTTGGTTTCGCATGTTCAGCAATTCCGGATATTCAGGTTTCAATTCTTTTTCTACGGATGGTACTGAACTAAATTGGCATGACGTGAAAGCAGTGCTAAAGTTGAAAGTTTTGAGGGTGTCTGGTTTTCAAAAGGATATTAATTGGCAGTATAATGATAGAAGAGAATACGGACCAGATATCCAATGAAGATATGAAAATGTCATTCATAGGACGTGTTCGCACGGGTTATAATAAGGTGACTAATCTGTTCGATCTGTTAAAAACTTTATAAGGTTTACGAGTTACAGAAAGTGATTTAGTAAGTGATTTAGTATTTGATAGTAATTAAAGTCAAGTTATGAGATTTGGAAAAAAAAAAAAAAACCTAATGAAAGATCTGATCTAAGAAAAATAAATAAATAAAATAGAAATATTAATTTGATTATTATTGCTGAAAAAAAAACAAGAATGTCTCTATGTATAGTGTAAGTGTAGAGAATTATTGTGATATCTTATTTTTTCCAATTTTTTTTTATCATAAAATACTATTATAATATTTTGTTTGAGTACGAAAGACTATTAATATGATATTATAATTTGAAGATATTTAAATAATCAAGTGTATCATTGGAGAATTTTGAAACATCATAGTCTTTAAGCAATGGATTTTGTTTCTTTAAATATAATATTACATATTTTAAGTACAAACATTAAGTTCTAATTGTTTGTTCGCAATATTTGTTTTATTTTTTATTTTTTAGACTAAGACTTTATGGAAATATAGATTATGGTAAGGATAAGTGTATCGTTTTTTCAATCTAAAAACTAATTAATGGTCATGGCCTTATTTATTATAACTTAAAGTATACTATGATTTGTGAATGCTGTATAGATTTTCATAATTATGTTTGTAAAGTTATAATTATACATTTTTTTTATATGTTTTTTTGCTATCATTAGCATTTTCTTAATTTTTTTTTATGGGTTCGATCCAGTTTTGAGTTGGCTTTTTTTTTTCTTTAATAGGAGCAAGTCACGGGTTACTTCTTAAAAACTCTATAGAGTTTTTCATCGGTTTTAAAAAACAATTAATGCAACTAAGGCGGGTTCGAGTTATATCAAACTTGTTCTAAATTTGCTTTAGTTGCATCATTAATTACCTACTAAACCACTACTTTTACGGTGTTTACTTTGAGGGAAAGGAATTATTATTCCCCTTCTATTCCCTTGCTATCATGTTTGCTTCATTTTTCTCCTCAAAATCGTAATACCGTGGAATTTTGATTCCTAAAAATCTGATAATGGAGATTCCTATACCTGTTCACGGAATTCTCGTTCTTAACTCGTTTCCTTCTCTTTTTCCCAATATGCTCATGAGAACTCAGAACCAAGAAAGTGAGGCTATTCCCAGAGCACATATCATGGGAGCAAAGTCTTCCTCTACATCATCTTGAAGAAATCATTGGACATATACTTCTCTTTGATGAAATCTACACCTTCTGTCACCAAGGCACTGTAGGAAACAACACTTTTTTTCTCTAATAGAGTAAAACAACCTCCTTGAATCCCTAAACTCTTTACATTTGACATACATAATAACCAAACTATTCACAACAAACTCATCCAAAACAAACCCTATAACCACTACAACACCATAAACCTCCTTCCCTAACACCAAGTCCTCCATACCCGTGCATGATTTGAGTACACTTGAAAACATATACTCATTATACTTAAGACCTAATTTATGCATTTCAGAAAAAGTGGATATTACATCTTTCTTGCGTCTGTTTTGGGCATACCCAGAAATCAAAGCAAACCAAGAGACCAAACTTGGTTCTGGACTTTCCTCAACAGCATATGCTTTGTTTGGTTCAAAGTCTTGTTCTCCATAGAAGCTTTGCTGAGTGTGATTTTGAGCTCATCCGCCTTTGATATATTCCATTCACGGCTTTTGGGTTTCAATTTCATCATCGTCAATTTTGATTGGGTTTCAAGATTGAATTTTTTTTCCCATTTAGATTAGGTTTCAATCGTAGAAAGAAGATGCAAGAAGAAGATGGAGTGGTTTTATTTTATTTTAGATGAATTTTTTATTTTATTTAAGAAGATGGAAGAAGAAGATGCAAGTTGCAGACAATTTTTTTTTTATTTTATCATTAGATCAAATAAGATTATTTTAGGAATTTCACATTTTATTCATATCTTACTCCCTCTTAAATACTAAACACCAACTAAATCTTGTAACATACATTCACTACTTATTGTAGTCATTTCTATTCTCGAATAATTATTATTCTATTCCTCTTTGATTCCATTCAGTGAACTAAACTAATTATTAGTTATTTTCTTATGGAAATTCAAAAGAGATTGGAAAGAAATTATAATTAAGAGGCCTTATCAAATAAAATGGAAGTGAAAGTTTGATTTTAACTTCATTTAAAACTTTCGCAATTTAGTCATGGTTTTATTTTGTGGTAGAAATGTTCAAAGTAAAAAATGCATACACATTTATACATTTATATGTATTCATCCAAAGAATACATACACACACATATATATATATATATATATATATATACCTGCAAAATAAAAAAACAGCTATGAGAGATACCGGAAGGTGCTCTGATCAGACCACTCCAATGTTTGAGTCAATTCTTTAATTTTGTGGAGAGAATTATTAAGTGATTAGAAAAATGAAAAAATGGAAGAGAATCTCTTATTTGGGGGTTTTGTTTAATATTTATAGTAGGTTATTAGATATGTGTACACTAATAAACCTTAAGAGTCAGGTCAAATCTCGATATGATCAATTTAAACTTTTGGCCTATTTATTAAAAATGTTATTAATAGTTGCCTCTTATTCTCTTTAATGATAAAGTTAGTAAAGAGAGTATTTAGAGAGGTTGATTTTGTGAGATCTCTGAAAAAGCTTGCAATCTAGGGTTTGAAAAGATTAGAATGTTTAAAGGAGTAAAGGCTTAGAAAAGTAGAAGGCGAGAGTGGTCGAAGTACTTATAAATATTAATATGCTTAAAAAAGCGAAAGCCTAAAGAGGTTGAAGTGTTTAAAAAGGCCAACATGCCTAAAGAGGCGAGGAGGCATGCAAGTCGTCTAGGCTAGGTATGACTTGTACTAAGTAAAGTCGTAGAATGGGCAAGTTGGCCTCTCGTCCATTAAAGTATAGGATTTTAGTTTACTTACTCATTGTCTATACCAATTGTAGGACTTAAAATATTTTATCTGTCATAGCTAAATAGCTTGAGGTTTTCAAAAAGCTCACTATTTATTTATTTGATAGAGCAATTGAATTTATACTAGCTTATCATCCGTTGCATATAGGACTTAGAGCTATTAAGAGTTACTCGTTAGTGGATTCTGTTTGCATAGGCTTAAAATAGAGGGTGTTTGTTTAGCCTTAATTTATTTTGAGCTCTTGTTCTCGTTTTGAGAGGAGGTAGAAATTAACTTGCTCAAATTTCAATAAATCGCTATAAATGTTGAATGGTTGACAAATCAAGAATAAGTAAGGATAAGCTTTACTTATATTTAATCAATAAGGACCAGCATATGTGGTTTGACTACTAGCTTGTATCATAGGCGTGTATCTAGGATTTTCGCCACATGTATATGCGGCTTGCTATGGGACAAATTGAATCAAGCCCCCTGCTGTTAGTAGCATATTGGAACTTCGATTGCACCATCACGATGGAATGAAAGAGCTTGGCTCAATAATTGCTGAGTGCCACGATTGCTACGATTGCCACATGACCACGTGGTTATTGGATAGTGAAGTGTATTGTTCAGATCGAGGTGCAGCTCGGCAATTTGAGCGCGCGTAGCAGTTGCTGATCAGCTCTTGCTATACGTCAGTGGAGTTTCTCGGTAACTCGACATGGAACTTGGGGACTTGGTATGACTCGCACAAACTCGGCAAGTGGAGAAGTTGTTCGGCCAAAAACTGCTCGGAGCTTCGCCTAATAAATAATGCATGCTCGGTTCTTAAACGTTGTAGCAGCTCCTCGGTAACTCGGCACAGAGCTCGTGAACTTGATATTACCCGGATGCCATCGGTCTCTCGGCAACTTCACAGGCCGATAGAAAGGCTCGGCGTTAATGTCCCTCAGTATTTGGCTATCGACAGCTCGGCGGATTTTTGAACTTGAGTTATTCGGTGTTAATAAGACAAAAGTCTCGGCAACAATTACCTTAAATTGTTTGATAATGCCTAGTAAAAGAAGAGCAGCTCGGGCTAATTTGTTGTGAAGCTCGGACTTTGAAATTTAGCTCGGATTCGCTCTCATGACGGTTCTCGGGAGTATGTTGGCATTGCAGTAGATAGCTCGGTAGAATTCCTATTCATATGCGAAGTTGATTGGTACAGTAATAAACAGCTCAAAGCTCGCTCTTTTGTTCAATCCAATGTACTGCATTGACTTGCTCGGCTAATTGCGAGTGGCTCTCGCACGCGTGGTAGGAAGGAGTTTGAACATTGCAGCTTGCAAGTGCCATTCGGATGTTTGCTGTAACAGTTCGGTAAGGCTCGGATTAAGTGCTTGCTGTAGGTGCTCACATCGTCTTCCACAAGTGCTTCTCAATTTGTGCATACTGCTAGTAAACGTATTGCTCTACTCGGCATATGCAGATAGCCGCTCAACCGTTGAGATTTGCAAGAGTTCGGACTGTGCTGTAGTGGGATTACTTGACAAAGTGCGGTGGAGGGCTCAAATTCGCATCACTTGTTGAGGATCTACCCGTAGAGTTTAGCTCGTGGAGATTAACTCGGCTCAATTATGATGGGGATGCTTGAAATCCGTGCATATTGCTGCTTAGTCTGCTGTCACATGCAACTTCTAATTTTGGCATGGAATACAGCTCGACTTTCGGTTACTCCATATTGCAACTTGCCTACTCGATGGAGCTAGCTCGGCACATCTTCGATCTTGCTCGAATTGTTAAATAGCTTGCTGTATGTACATTCTCCAGTCCATTGAGCAGCTGTTCAACTTTCTGTGAAATTGACATCTTGGCCATGAAATAGCAGGTCAAATTTGTGGCTCCTGTTGGCTACAATTTAGCTCAGGTTGGGTGTTCCCCATTATAGTATAGGGCTATTGTTCAACATGCATACGATTGCTCACTTCTAAGCTCATGTCAACAACTCGTAGGGATCATCTTCCTACTATTAAAATGCTCAGAGTTTGCTTTGAAGCTGCAGTTCATGTTTGCTAACGTGAAGCTCTGGAGTGTGTCCAAGGAAAATGCACACGGCTGTTTTGGGCAATGAAGAGCAGCTCGACATTATGGAGCTTGGCAATTTCTTTTAGAAATTGGATAGCACACTTCAATACCTATAACAATTCGGCAGCTATGGATTATAGTAGCTCGGACACAAAGGTTACACCTCGGCTTTTAAAACAGCACTGCGACTGCACAATTAGCTTGTCTCCTGGACTAGTTAGTTTAGCTCAGCAATTTCTGAAATAGAAGAGCTCGGTAAGTCTTCACTACATCGGTCACAACGCAATAAACAGTTCACTTGCACTATTCGAGATAGCTCGGTACAAACTGTTCAGCACTGTAAAAACATAAACAGCAGCACTCTCGTACTTCACGAAAATGAAGAAGCTGGCCTGATCAACTCTCGGACAACTTGGTATTTCGGTTTTAACACAACAGCTTGGCAGCAAAATTTTTTCTTTAAACAAAACAACACGGCTCTGTCAAGCTTGACCATTTTCAGCTCGGCACAAATACTACAGCTCGTGGGCAGCACCAAGACCAAGATTAACATGCAACTAGTATGGCACACAATTACACACTTCACACTGGTCAATAACTTGGATCATAAGAGGACAAATACAAAACTGCAACTGGGATGTATTGCCTGATTAAGCACTTTTGCTGTTTGTATAGTTCAACACTTGGTCTTTGAGAAAGAAATGTTGGTCCAAACTCCAACCTTGGCTTGGTGTCGACGGCCGCAATTCACTCAATAATTTAGGCCATTTGTTCGTAACAACAAACGACGACATCCAAGCAAAACTGCTGCCCATGAAGAGCTCAGTCGGCATGCATGCTGTTGGCTGCTACGGATGCTGGCGCAGCATGGATGATTCTTCGATGCTGATAATCTGTCATGATTCATGGAGATCAACTAGTAAGACAAACATCATTGGAGAAGATTTGAAAAGGCCGAAAAGGAGAAATTCTTGGTTTCCACACATTTGTGTTAGGGGATACGATAGAATCAATCCTCGGATCTGTTACAGGTGTGTGTTAGTTTTACGTGGACGAAATCCAAACCTCTTAGCCGAGTGGAGCAATGGCAGTAACACGGCGGTTTTCAATTTTTTTTTTAGGATAAATGAATTTTACAGAACAAACACGTTATAGGTGTTTGGCTGGTTTTTTGTGTAGGCAAAGTCTGAACTCCCTTCAATGGCGACAAAAAGTGGTTTCATAGTGGTTTCTTAAAACTTTTATGTTAGCGAACAAATTTTTAAAGAAAGAAGAAACCGCTTAATGGACTAGTGCATTCAAACTAAAGCACTACCAGACATCAAAACATAAAAGAAAGAGATAGGGAAAGAGCAATCCAATCAACGAACTATAGGCATATTCACGAGGATCCGAAGACAAAATAAGAGAATGAAATTGCGACAATCCAAACCCAATAAAAATCTATAAAAGGAAGAAATGTTCTATCACAAAATCTAGTGATGAATTACTTATTTCCATAGACAATATCAATTGTTGTCAGTTGATTTTCGTTCCAATACGCAAGTACTTACAAAAAGAGAAAATGGCTATTAGAGGCACCGAAGAGTACTCTGGTACAATCGCTTTAATACTTAAGTTAGCCCTTTAGTTTTGTATGAAGAATTGTTAAGTGATTAGGAAAATAAGAGAATGCTAAAGAATACCCTTACCTAAGGGTTTTGTTTAGTATTTATAATAGATGATTGGATATGTGTACATGGATAGATCCTAAGAATCGAGTTAAGTCTCAATATGATCAATTTAGGTCTTTGACTCTTTTACTAAAAATGCATCAATATATATATATTTTCAATGGGAAGATGAGTGCTTAGAGAATTATGGTGGCAAAAAAAAAGCCTCATGGAGTGCTTGAGATACATTGACCTAATTCAATTGGCCAAGTTTCTTCATTCAAGAGGTTTGAATAGCATAGTTAGTCTATAAAAACTAACAACTTCGAAATCTAAAGCAAAATACAATTGTAAAGAGTTAGGGCGACAAAATGAGACTAATTTTATGATAGTCTACAAAAACTAATAAGTTTGAAATTTGATGCAAAATACAAAACCAAAAAGGTAAGGCTACAAATTAAGACTAGTTTTATGACTCCACTGAATTAAGCGGTGAACTTTCAATTGTAAAGAGTTAGGGCGACAAAATGAGACTAATTTTATGATAGTCTACAAAAACTAATAAGTTTGAAATCTGATGCAAAATACAAAACCAAAAAGGTAAGACTACAAATTAAGACTAGTTTTCTGACTCCACTGAATTAAGCGGTGAACTTTGTGCTTAATACAAAAGCTTGAATGCATTATATACATCTATTCACTTAGAGGAAATGGTTATTCTATTTCCCCTTAATTCCTTATGAATTCCTATTACGGTGCTCATTTCATTTTTAAACATGTGAAGAATTCCAATTCCACATTTTGCTAAATTAGGATTCTTATATTAAACCTAAGAATCCTAATTCACCAATCAAAGTATACCATTGCCCCTGTCTTCTCCAAAATACCCCCATTGTACACCATCAAAACCCAAGCATCAACATACCACCACTACTACATCGTCCTATCCACCACCTCTACCACCACTAGATCATACTCTAACAACTGCCATCACCACCACCAAACTTCAGCAACCCAAAATCTGTAAATCAAACCACTAAACTTCAATGCAATTCTCATCATCTTTGTAATAATATCTTAGAGAATAGGGATTTGGGAAAGTGGAGGGAAGTGATGGAGTTAGGGTTTAGGTTTAGATTAGCAAATCATCAGTAATGGAGCTTGAAGTTTGTTTTGGATCTATTGATAGTTGAGCGAAGTAGGTAGTTAGCATTGAAGAAGATGGAGCTTGCTGACAAAGTTTGGGTCTTCACTAAAGATCTTATGAATCCATAAACAAGTTGAGCATACTCTAGATTTCATTTCATTTTCTTTTATTTCTCAGTCACATTGTTATGAGAAGCAATTTTTGTCTTTTTCATTTCCTTAGAAATGGTTTCTTTTCTATCGTTTTCCATTGAAGTGGTAGAAGATGAAGGTAGTTAATTCATTGTACCTATGTTATGAGTTTATTCCTTATGTATCATTTTTATCAAATGAACAATGTATTAAAGATTTTGGGCTTATTAAATTCCTTGAAAGTTAGGATTTCATTATGCATTTATTCTATTCAGTAAAGTGAATGAGACATAAATACATAGATTGATTGTGCAATACACTCACAAGAACCCAATAAAAAATTGCATTATTTCTATCCGTTTGAGCCTTAGTGACATGATGGAAAACTTGAAAAAGAGAGAGAAAGGAGAGATGTTGCACTAAGATAAAGAAGAAAATTTCAATTTTATTTAGCTTGGGGTATAGTCCAAATTCAATTTTTGTCTTGTGCCTATTTAATAAAAATCCTTGTCTACAGTTAAGAGACAAGAAAATCAGACACAGACGAAGCACACCAGTCATAGTATGACCAAGTTCAACGGACAAGTTAGATGGTCCACCCAGCTACATTCCATGTACTAAATTCTAACATCGTTAATACCAAAGTCTTTCCTGAAACTGATCTGCCACCTAATTTTGCTAGTAACGACCATTGAAATATCATATCAATCTTAACCAACCCCCAAACCAGGTGATGCTTCGTTTTGAAAGATAAATGACCTTGTAATTTATCTTTCTAGAATTATGCCGTAGATACTCTTAACGCGATTTTCTAAGATCTTAATTCGAGTAGACAGACACAAGCCAGAGACATAAAGAGAGAGGGAGGGAGAGAGATATGCAAACGTACACAACCAACCAACTACAACCGAGTTTGAGTTGATTCACCCACTTCAAGGTCCAATTACAGGGAACAAAATACCGGAGAAAACAGACATCTCAAGGTGAAAACAAACAAGTACATAAGCAAAACAGCCATGCTCACTTCACTTCAGAAGGGTCTTGACAATAGACTTCACATTCAGTTTCTTGAGATCGGTGTAGGACTGACCACAACCAACAAACATGACAGGCGCACCTGATATGTAAACCATTGAAAGCGCTGCTCCAACCTATTTAAGGCATAAAATGAAGCAAATGAAGTGATCAACCTGTACTGCCAATAAAATTTCATGCAGGTTTGAGTTGATTACCTTGTCATCAATAGTGTCAAACTTCGTGAGCAGAATTCCATCTATCAATCTTGGAGGGTTAGAAGTAGACAGGTCAGCCAATTTCTGCAGGAAAGAAGAAGCCAAGTTTCAGAGAAAATTGCAATGCATGTAAACAAAGAGAATGGCGTAACCCATGCCTTTGGGAGAGCAAGAATGTCAAACCTGATTAAACTTTGATAGTTGATCCACAGCATCATTACCAACCAATGCCTCACCAACAAACAAAACAAGATCTGGATTGTTGAGATTTACAAGCTTTGAAAGAGCTCTCATTAACGGCTCATTATCCTGACAAAGACAAGGATCAGCATCTGAACTGAAATTCAACAGAAACAAAACTCATTCATTAATAGAATGAAGAGAGTACTCCACAAAATATTCTTTTCTCATGGTTGTTTTTTTATAGCTTCTTTTATCAAGGCATTTGGAGCTTTTACCCATCCATAAATCCAGGCAAATATTGGAATAACCCAATTCTTACAAAAGATGACACTTTTATCCAAACAATAAAGAAATTCACGGCAAAAATTTAGGTCCATTTTCACGGAAGAGGATGAGTTTGACAATTTTTCCATGTCTATATGCTCCTCATAGAATAATACCACATTCAGAAACCATATAAGAAGAATGGAACTGAAAATACATCAGCAAACGTTAAAAATATGTGCCACTTTGCAATAAGCTTGCTTTAACCAGAAATAAGAAGATAAATTCCAACATCGATTAACTAGTTTTTACCCCTTGGTTCGGCAGTGCCATTGCCCATTGAGTAAACCACAATCTACTGGCAAGTAAACACAATGATTTCTACTCATATAAAATGTAGCAAGAACAACATTGTTTTAAACAATGTAATCATTGAAAGTAAATGTGATATGAAAAAATAATTTATTGAAAGCTTGTTTATATATTCCCATCAACCAATAATCAGATAAATTGTGAAATACCTGCATTCGGCCAGCAGTATCAACAAGAACAACATCAGAGCCATTGTTTTTCGCTTCCTGGATTGCTTCCTTGGCTACAACAGCAGGATCTTTCTCATAACCTTTCTCAAATATTGGGATCTGAGGCAGATTATCAAAATCAAAATGTAAGATGTTATATTATTCATTTACCCATCAAATCATCATTCTTTAAGTTCCTATGACATACCTGGAGCCTACGTGCATGAGTGCGCAGCTGCTCAACGGCTCCAGATCGGAAAGTGTCACAAGCAGCCATCATGACACTAACTTTATGCTGCAGAAGCCAGTAAGCGACCTAGCAATGGAAAATAGAACATTGACTTGTCAACTTAAAGGCCTCCAAGATATATACCCTAAGAAAAACATGCAAGTCAAAATTCCTATTCACCTTGGCTAGATTAGTAGATTTTCCAACTCCATTTACACCAACAAAGACAATAACATAAGGTCTCTTCTGCTCTCTGGCTTGGATCACATCCAACAGTATATCGATAGATCGTCTAGGAGTCAGGATACGAACAAGGGCATCTTCCATTGCTGCCTGCAGTTAGTCGTTTCCATCCTTCATCATATACTATCTATCTATATCAATATCTATATATCAATCATTCTCTAACTCTCTCTCAATATATTAGATAGATATTATGTAGTAAAGAAATGAAGCTCACCTTCACAGTTGTTGACACCCTAGTGAATGAGGCCAGCTTTTTACCCTCGA
The DNA here is from genome assembly GCA_024138015.1 of Lumnitzera littorea. Lineage (NCBI taxonomy): Eukaryota > Viridiplantae > Streptophyta > Magnoliopsida > Myrtales > Combretaceae > Lumnitzera > Lumnitzera littorea. Next base: position 93,285,378 of record JAMXBB010000007.1, read on the forward strand.
GGCTTGCTGCCACTGATTCACAAAGCTTTGCTGCAATCTCTTCTGCCTGTAAATGCCAGAAGCACCAAAACACATCATAAAATTTCCTTTAAAACATGTAAAATATCAGCAAAAAATGAGACAACAGCATATTTTGAATCAGAGATGAATATAAAGTGCAGAGATACATACCACATTCTTGGTCATGAGCCTGTCCTTAAGAGCCTTCAGTGCAGGTTCTAGATCAGCCTTTTCCAAGTTTGCCTTCCCAGCAATGCTGAAGGTGAAAGATCACACCACGAATGACTCAGAAATGTAAAGTTAAGAAATATATGAAAAGCATGAACTCAATGGACCATTGGATAGCATATTCAGCTATAGGTTAATGGAAGTGCTGATTCCTGGCTAGATAGGTAAGATGTAAACCAAGCATGTTGAAGTGAGGGCCGCGTACATGACTAGCATGGTAAAGTTAAAACAATCACCATGAGAGGAAGTAAGATCAGATAATTACAGGCCAATTAACTCACAAGGACCAGAGAAGGATCCACACACCGAGGGAAGTACATGTACGAGATAATTTCACCCTTACAGGTACCTAAAAGACAAATGGACAATGACCTAGATCTTCCTTAACAAAATATCCCATATTCACTACATTTTATGCCTTCCAGAAAATTCCTTAAGCTTCTCCAAGTAGGCAGGTATGTGAAAAAATAATCCATGGAAATCTAAGACACAAAAATTCTATCCCATAGCAGCAGAATCTATGAAATGGATGAGGATGTAACCTAACTGCAGTCCGCAAGAAACAATCTGTAGGTCTGACTAATAGGTCTATTTCCACAACAATAACATGACAAGATTTCACAAGAAGCAAAATATTCTTCCAACTTCAGTGTAGTCAGAACAAAATCACAGAATTAAACTCATAACAGTTCTATTAATGAGAAGAAAGTCCTATAGACTCAGTAATTGATGCAGGAAACAGTCATTACAAAGCAAAACAGAACTATACCTTTGGACCATTGATGAAAACCACCCTGTCTTCTTATTCTCAGGCTTGCTGTCTTTTCCCACTTCCTCATCTTCTTCAGATTCGCTTTCACTACTAACAATCTCTTCCTTGTCCATCATACTTTCACCTTGATCTGCTGTCACCACATGTACCTTTGCATCCCCATTCTCTTCTGCAGGATCAGTAAAATCCAACTTCTTCTCAGCAGGTGAATCATCCCAAACTCTATTCTTTTTTACATTTTTCTTAGGGTCCACTTTGGAACCCTTGTTAGTGACCTTATCATTTTTCTTTCCACCTTTAGCTTTAAGCCTAAGCTTATTTACATCAAAAGCTCCATTTTTGGAACTCTCATTCTCCTTGCCACTACAACTAGTTAGCTTGGGATCTTTGATCCTCTCATGGTTACCATTGGCATAGCCATTCTCTACTTTGTAGCTTTTTGCATCACTGTCTCCACCATCATTCAACCCACCTTCACTCTTCTTCCTATTTCCTCCTTCTGTGCCACTCTTTTTCACCTGCCCTTGCTTTTTTCCATTATTCACAGGCTTAGCAATCATCTTTGATGTCTTCAACTCCGCAGCTCGAGCCTCAGCTTCTTCCCTCAGTTGCCTAAAAGTTTCATCAAAAACATCCTTGTACACTACCCGACTGGGATCGTATATCTGCACAAATTCACGCTTCACCATAGAAAGTAGATCATCCACATAGAGTAATTGGAGAACTCGCTGATAGACAGCAACAAATACAAGGCCAAGCTCATTGTGGAAGGTCCATTTGAGCGTATAAGCTGTGCCAGGAGCATCATAATTATACAAAGCAGCACCAGATCGTTCCTCCAAAAGACAGGAACGGATCAATGCTTCCACAGGAGTCCCCCTCAGAGCATTTCCCAACTCTTTACACGTCCAAAGGATCAAGCCTCCCCTTGTAAATATAAGTAACTGTTCTAACATCTTGAATTCCTCCTATTTATCCTACATACACAATCCAATCATCAAAGGACTCGATTAATATGGTTTTGCACAATAAATCCTGCTTATAAAAACTATTATAGAGAATAATAATCAATTTAATAACAAAATGAAAAACTACAAAGCAAACATTTTACAATCCATTTTTCATGGATATCGCACCTTTTTTTCATCAAATGAACAATTCTCATAGAATGAATAATCAATTTCATTACAAACTAAAAACACCAATTCAAGAAGCAATCTGTTCCAATCCACCGTCAATAAATAGACGAATTACTTTTGTTCATCAAATCAACAACTTTAATATCATTAGCTTTCGAGTTCAGAGAAACAGAAAACAACAATTCAAGAAGCGATCCACCATCAACAAATATCGCCACTTATTCGTCAAAAACAACCACCTTTATACAATTAACCACCAGATTGAAGAAAACAATAAAAAAAATCAAGAAGCAATTATTTAAACATTCCACCACCAACCAATATAATAATTTACTCATCAAAATAAATCAGTAACCAAATTCAGCTAAACAATATTAAAAAAAAAAAAAATCCAAGATTCTTATAAGGAAACTCTTCATTTTATCAAGTAAACTCAAGAAACCAACAATCAAACATAAACCCATCAAGAATTGCGAAGAAAGACGAAAACTTGAAACTAAATTTCATGAATCGAACACAAACCCCAGAAAGTTGAACCCACCTAAATCATATCTCACATGCAAACCCTAATCCTAACTTTGCACAAATCTCCGATCTTAAGGGGGGAAAAAGGAATAAAAGGAAAAAACAGTTGAGATCAGTAACCGAACATACCTGCGTTTGTCGAAACCTTACAACAACGTAAAGGGCAAAAAAGAAGGACTAAAAAAAAATCGAGCTTGAAAGGGAAAAAATAAGAAAAAGGAGAGAGGAAAAGAGATAGAAATGAGACTCTTGGGACGTTTTCAATATTTATATGTTGCTAAAAATTGAGGATATATATATATATATATATATATTTTTTTTTTTTAATTTTTTAACTTTTTTGGCCTTCGGAGTAGTCCACAAATTTGACTTCAATTTTAGGAATGAAAATTCCGACCAAATACACGTTTTAGATTTGCCTTTTTTTGCGTTGCCCACTAGATTTCCTCCAATTTGTGCTATTGGTCGTAAATTAATTCAAATCGAATTTCATTCTATCTTTTTCCTTAATTGCTATTGTATATGTGGAATATATTGTTTTGTTTGATTTTTATCTATTTTAGATTTTTCCCCAACTATTTTCTATTAATTCAAATCGAATTCATCATATTCTATCGCATGGAAAAATACTTTTGTACTATTTCGAATTAAGGAGCTGGAAAACATTGCTTATTTATTTTGGATCGACTCCTCATCTAATCTAATGTATATTTTGTTTATATTGAGTAGCAATCGTGTTTAACTATCACACCAAATTACAGCCTATAATAAAGTGCAATTCAAACCATTTTCAATCATATTGGTGTTGACTTAACCTATTTTAACTATCCTCATAGCAATTAGATATTATATTCTAACGAAAAAAAAAAAAATCTACATCCCTCTTTAGGTATAATTCTTAAATAGTGTTTAATTGCATAATTTTTATAATACTGAACTAGATAAAAAGTTTTGTCTTATGTTTGGTTTGTAAATTTACTTGATGACTAAACAAAAATACCTAAATTTTGTCCTATCTGAATCATAGTATAAAAGTGAAATTTACTAAATAAAAATAAAAAATACTTTGTATTTCTAAAAATAGCTCTCTATGTTATAATATTAAATTAATAAATATTATTTTTATTAAATATTACAAAAAATTATTTATTTTATAATATAAAAAAATAATTTTTTAAAATAAATTTTATATTCAATACTATACAAACTATATATAGTATAATAAACCTATACTATTTAATCCTCATTATACTGTCATGTCCAGTTCTCCTTATTATGTTCTATCCTTACAATCAAATATTACCTTAGCGTTATAAAATATAATCTATGAATCGACTGGTGAATGTGAGATCTAATTTTTGCATGATTAGTGAATTATTTTTTTTCTCTAAAATTCTTAATTCCAACATTTAAAATTTCATTTTGATACCTTCTAACATTCGGTTTATAAATAATATAACTTCTATCAAAGAATAGCTATCACTTAAGAATAATATTGTTTGAAATATATATAACATTGGGTGTCATTATAAATAGTCATTACCAAAAAATAATTATTGCAATATTTGGTTTATGAAAACCTCGAAGAATGTATTCTAAAATACCATTGAATAAATTAAGATTCATACATAACATTTGAAGGACAATAGATGTAATGTAATACATTGATTAATAATGGTATATTTGGAAAATGACTTGCAAACGATATATTAATTTGATAAGAATAAAGGTATGTAAGTAGGTTAAACAGACCAATTCGATTCGACCTACTTTGGCTAATGAGTTAAAGGGCTAAGCTCATTTGGTAAGTTTTTTAAATAAGTCAAAAAACCTCGATCTTAACCTTTATAAAAAGCAAGTTAGACGAGTTGGTTAGCAGGCCAAAGATATAAATATATTAAAAGGGGCAACTCACTTTAGTTCACTAATTAAACGAGCCGGGCTTATTTAACTTACTTTTCAAATGAACAAAAAAGATTAGTCTAAACTTATTTAAAAAAAGAAATTAAACGGGTTAACCTGTGGGTCAAAACCCACTTACACACTTATAGACAAGAATAATAATTCACTATAAGTGTCTTGGTAATTATCAAAGCTAATTGAACCAAATAATAAGGTAAATGTTACTCTCTCCAACTCCAACTAAACACAACTTAAATAATGGGGATAACCACTATTTTCTTCTAGAGAAAGGGAATATTAATATAGTTTTATAATAGTAGCATGCTTACACGTTGTAATGATTGTCATTTGTCTTTTTTAAAAGCGTAATTCTTGTTATTACGATGCAAATTTGGTGGTAATTCGATACTTATTTCACAGCTATTTATTTAGTTATTTTCTTAATGTTATCTTTTAGATTTTAGAATTGTCAGTATGCTAAATGAAACTAAGGCATGTAGAATAAATAGTATATAGAGGGTGAATGAGTCAACATTTCATATGTTGTGGAAACTTAAAGGAAAGAGAATGATAACCAAATTAATTACCTAAACTTACAAGTAAATTTCATCCTCATATTTATGAATATATTAAAGTTTTTTTTTTAAATGTGAAATACTATGACGCATTAATTATATAAAGATAATTATATCATTTGGCTATGATTTAGTATAATAGTTTGATCACGATGCTAGATAGTTTTAATGCCTTTAGGAGGTTGTAATAGAGAGATCCTCTCTCACCATACTTATTCATCTTAGTTATGGAAATTTTGAGTTACATGATACATTAGTTGGTACAAGCAAAGGAATGACTTCTTATCAAGATCAAGGGTTCGATGATAAGCTCATCACATCTCTTTTTTGTTGATGATATTCTACTAATGGGGGAGGTGATAAAGAGTAATGCAAGCTGCATGTTGAGAACCATGGAGGTCTTCAATAATCCGTCGAGCTAAAAAGTAAATTTTGATAAGTCTTGTATTATTTTCTCATAAAATATTAGCAATGAGTTGAAGAACAAACTATGTGATATGCTAGGTGTGATGAAATGGATAGAGCAAAAACAAAAGAGAATGATTGGAGGTTTTTTTAGGTGTTTGCGACTAAGGGAAAGAAGGAAGCACCCATAATATCCAATATACTAGTAGTATTTGAGTTTTTGGATATGTTTCCAAAGGATTTGTCGAGTCTAACTCCACATCGAAAACTAGACTTTGCTATTGAATTAGTTTCTAGAACTGAGCTTATCTTTAAAGCTCCATATTGAATGTTACCTATGGAACTTCAAGAACTAAAGAAACCACTTTAGGAGCTATTGCATAAAGGGTTTATCTGCTCGAGTGTTTCACCACGAGGAGCTCCTGTATTGTTTATAAAGAAGAAGAATGGTATTATGAGATTGTATATAAACTACTAGGAGATAATAGGGTTACTGTTAAGAATAAGTATCCTTTACCTTACATTAATGACTTATTTGATCAATTGTAAGGTGCAACTTTGTTCTCCTGAATTGACTTAAGGAAGTGATATCATTAATTGTGAGTTAAGTCAGATGATGTACCTACGATTGCATTCAAGACTCAATATGGTCATTATAAATTCTTGGTGATGCCTTTTAGGTTAACTAAAGCATCGGTTGTATTTATGAACTTGATGAATTGCATATATTAGCCATATTTAGATAAATTCATTATGGTATTTATTGATGATATTCTGATTTATTCAAAAACAAAGGAGGAGCATGTAGAGCATTTACAACTGCCATTGTAAAAGTTAAGAGAAAATAATATGCTAAGCTAAGTAAATGTGAGTTCTGGTTAAATAAGATTTCTTTTCTAGGTCATATTATAACTGGTGAAGGAATTTTTGTAGACCTTAAGCAGGTTAAAGCGATAATGGAATGGAAGCAGCCAACAACTGTTTTAGAGGTACGAAGTTTTCTAGGTATAGTTAGATATTATAGGTAATTTATAAAGGATTTCTCTAAAATTGCAAGATTATTGACATAGAAGGATGTCAAATTCTACTGAAGTAAGGAATGTGAGCAAAGTTTTCAAGAATTAAAGAAATGACTTGTTACAACACCAATATTGACATTACCTAATCCAAATAAGCTATATAGTATATATGGTGATGTTCCTTGAAATGGATTGGTTTGTGTGCTGATGCAAGATAAAAAAGTCATAGCTTATGCATTAAGTCAGTCAAGATCACATGAAAGGAACCATCAAACTCATGATTTGGAATTGGCAATTGAGCTTATCGCTTTGAAAATTTCAAGACATTACTTATATGGACAGCGGTGTGACATATATACTGATCACAAAAATTTGAAATAGTTTTTTACTTAGAAGGAGTTGAACTTAAGACAAAGGCGATACTTAGAGTTAATTAAGGATTACAATTTAAATATAAATTATCACCTTAGAAAAGCCAATCTCATAGTTGATGCATTGAGTTGTAAGAATTATGAGAAAGTTGCATTACTATTAACTACACAGTGTGAGTTGTTACGAGAATTGGAAAAGATAGAGATCAGATCTAATTGGTGTGAACCTTATAGACAAATGATGAATTTGGTTGTATAACCAACTATATTGGAAAGAATTAAATAGCAACAAGAGGAGGATAAGAACTTGAAGGAAATAAAAGAAAACTTAAACAACTTCATCTAGTGAAGCAACTTCTCCTAACTGCAAAGTAATGAACAAACGCTACTTAAGCCTTCGAAAGACGTACAAAGCAATGCGCATTGTGGATTCTCTTAATGTTGCTTCCGCTCCAAAATTTTTCTGTAAAACATCTATTATACTTATTAAATTACTATGAACAATTTTTCATAAAAACTATTTTTCATATTTTTATTTGATTTTTAGGCCCTGAAATCCTATTAAATAGCTATTTATCAGCATATATTTAGTAATTTTTCGAGGAATTGACCTAGATTTTGATTTGGCATGCACTCTGCTATATTGTAATATTAAATGATATTGAGAGATGAGTCTTATGGTGTTAGGAGCATTTGATTTAAATATTGTAGATGTAGTGTTGGTATATGTGTAATATGTAAAGCATTCAAATGATAGAGTTAAGTGTAATTTGGTTCAAACTGAAGTGGAAATGAGTTGTATGATGTACTTTAAATTTAGTTGTAAGTAGAACTTATGAGGATTTATGCTATTATGTAGTAAGCAATCTGAGAAGAGATTAATTCAAAAGCTAGATTAAAGACAGGGTATATAAAGTGAATTAAGTAGTTGATCAAGACATCAATTAGAAGCTTTATATACTTGAGACAAAGTTAGAATAACTCTAGAGAATGGATTAGTAGATGTTTTAGGGCTTATAAATAAAACTGTAATCAGGAGCTAAATTGGAAGTTGATTTAAAAATTGATTCAGAAGTAGAATCAAAGACTAGTGTAGAGCGAGCCTAATTATAAGAAGCATAAAACCTAGACAACTAAGTGAAGTACAACTTTACACTAAAGATAATAACTTGAGTTATAAAATTAAGCCTATATGTAGAAATTGTATAAATACCCAAATGATATTTCTATTTTAAGGACAAGCAGCAAAGGCACTATGATGCGCCTCCGAGGTTGAACACACGAAGGGGCACTATAAAGTTAACGAACTGAAAGGAAAACAAGAAAGCTAACAAAAGTTCGAGTAGCTACCGATTGGATATAACACACCAATAGTTCCTACTTAGCCTACAATCCGCCAAATGTGACGTACTGGTCCGAACTATAAGGTCACTCATCACTACTCTTTGTTAAAGGGAATAGATAAGAGTTAAAGGTAAATAAGAACACTAGGGTTGCTTAAAAGGAAAACTTGTATATTCTGATGATCAAAGAGTTGTGTTTATGTACAACAAATGGGGTATTTGTACTATCCTCACTAGGGTTACAAGCATATATGGAAAAGACAAAAGAGTAATTTATAAGTGGGATACACGAATGATACTAAAAAATATAAAAGAGACAAAGAATATTTTGTATGAAAAATTAAAGAATCCTTCTAGAATGTTGTACTAGAAGATACGTATCGCACGATGGTTAGTCATTGGTCACTTTGAAATAGAGTACTACTTGGATGAAGTCTGGAAAAAGAAGGTATGTGGTTGAGCTAACCTGATCTAAATCAGATCAATTCTCAGCCAAGCAATCACTAATGAATATTTGCCTTAGATTGGGGTCGGATCTTGGTCGTTTTGAGAGCTCAGCTTTGCACAATTGTTGAGGCTAGTAAGCTTAGATGTTGTCATGATTATGGTACGGTTGCTTAACAGGTAGGCATGCCTACTTGAAGGGTTGGCATGTTTACTTAGTAGTTCCATAGACAATGTTAGTGTACGAGAGAGCTTGATACTCAAGTTGGCAGTCAAGTTAATCATGGAGGTTGGAATAGGAATTCTTGTCTTAGATAGGGCTATAAGCCATTATTCTCTTCATGAGTCCTTAGAGTCCTCCAACTTGGCTATATTGTGATCAATTCGGAGGGTTGATTCCTATCATATTACGTAAGTGTACCTTGAGTAAGTGAATAAGTTAGGTAAGATTGGGATCAATATGTTATTGTACTTCGGGATACTGTTTTATAATACTTGAAAACTTAAGATTGTGCTTGGTTGTACTTATAAATAACTGGTTTCCATGCATACTTGTGTGTCTCTAAGCTTAATTGTATGCTATTAGTTTATTGTTGTGGATTAGAATTATTGTACTAAGTGAAGTTATCTGATCATCGTAGACTGGACTTAACTATATTTGACGTAAAAACCTTACTTAAACATGCATTTCAATGCAATAAGGGACGATTAGGATTCTTCGACTAAATACCGCCACCTTCGAAAGGGATAGCGCTATAACATAATGGTCCCTTCTCCATTTTTAGTCAAACTAATTGATAAGAAAGGAAGTCACTGCAAAGATGAAGGTAGTGGTTTGAAGGATAGTTTTAGGAGAAGGGATGTCTCCATTACATAAGTTTGGGTTTGGTTGTGAGCTTTTACATACGTGTTGAAACTCTTCGAACCTATATTAGAGCAGGTAAAATTTCTTTAATTTTACAATGAACTAAACAACGTCATGCAATGACATTTGTTTGTTGTATTGCATTTAATTAACTGTTTAATAACCTTACTTGTATTTGTCATATAATCTTATATTTCCATCCCTACATATTGAGTGGTTGGTTGCTCACCCACTTATAGATCTTTTTTCAAGTGCTGACTAAAATGCAATGTTATAACTACCTAGAGGTTAGTCACTTTTGGATTATGGGGGGACTCAAACTAAAGAATTACCTAACTTTTGAAAGCTTTTGCTTTTATCTTTTGGTTTTGTGAACCTAATTATGTAAACATTTTCTTAATCTAAGCTACTATGATATGTAAACATTTCATGAATTATCCGAGTTTATATGTGATAGGAATCAGGCTACTAGGCTTTTGACCCGTAGCCAAGCTTAAGGACTAGAAGGGCTAGCAAGGTGGATCATCCTGCTCCAGCTAACTCCTATTGAAGCCAAGTATCTCTTTATCGAGTCACTCTATATACCGAGTCAAATGACTGCCTATATCTTTAAAGTGTGCCGAATTGTAGATTACTAAGACAATAGCCAAACCATTCATGATTATTCACTCACGTTTGAGTCGACCAATTACTCATCATCACCCTTGTCGAGAGACCAAGAGAGACACTCTGGACTGATCCATAGCCACCCTTACTAGGACAGGCAATTTGACAGTACACTTTTTGTTTGCATCCTCCAATGGCCTTACCAATGTATCTTCGCAGCCATGGGCAGAATTTGCCATTCTAATTATTGCTTTTCTTGAATATTTATATTTACCCTCTTGTATTCTTGTACATTACTTCTTTAAGATAATACCTTTTTTGCCTTTTCCTTTTTAAGCAAGTTACCCTAACTTTTGCGTATAAATGCCCTTTGTATTTGTAGTTGAAAAGATCAAATTATCATCAATACAATTGAATATTCTTTCTTTCATAAACACTATTTTATTTACTCTCATTTCACTCTTATCCTAACCCTTAAGCAAAGCTAGGTGGTGAGTAACCTTACCGGACCAATTCATGTCATATCAAGTTATGCTGTAAGTGTTTGGAACTTCCATTAGTGCATCATATCCCTTAAAGCTATTCATGGGTTTTGTTTACTTTTCATCCAGTTTGTCATTCTTTCACACATTTCCCATCACCCCTTTTTCAAGCTTTCAGCAAACTTAGACTTATCTAGCGATTGGTCTTGTTTGTTCTTAGTCATTGTTTGTATCATCTTGATATTAAAGTAGAGGTTTCGTTTGAGTTATAGTAGATTGTTTCAAAGTTCTGGCTATACCTTGTTTCACATGTGTAAAACAGAGTAAGTTACTATGTTCATTTAACTGCTGAGTTTGCTGATTGTTGAATTTCTAGTTGGCGAAGGTATTTGCTAAAACACCTAATTGATGAGTTTGAGATTTGAATCTTTCACGAGAAAATGTTAGACCTAAGTATTAATGCTAGTGCTGGAGATGATAACAATGGTGTTGTCTACCATGGTCGACAGTCTTAGGAAGCCCCTAGGAGCACTAACGAAAGACTTGATGAAGTGGCTAACCTCTTAGTGGACTTAACCCGAGCTGTACATGCGTTAGCATACTGATCAACTGAAGTCGTACATAACACTCCACAAATTGCTTGACTTACGAGAAGTCAAAACCTAGCTCGATAAGTTCGAGGTGGCGGAGTAGGTGAATGAGTGAAGAGAAGGATTGACTTAGCAGACATGGGAGAAGAAGTCGAGGAAAGGTATTATGAAGAAGAAGAGTAAGCTCGAGCACCTAGAGCCACTGACCATGTGAAGCTTCGGATTCCGAGCTTCAATGGATTTAGGAGTGCGGATGAATACTTAGAATGAGAAGAGAAAGTGGAGCGTGTGTTCAACAATTACCAATATGAGGATTATGAGAAAGTGAGAACTGCTGTTGTTTAGTTCTTTGCATATGCCACCATATGGTGAAAGAATTTCCAAGCTATGAGGGGATAAAAAGGATATAGAGAGATTAATACTTAGCTAGAGATGAAGAGAATACTTAGAAACAGATTTGTGCCAAATACTTATCTACAAGATACTTTTACTCAGCTCCAAAAGCTAAGGCAAGAAGGCCAAACTATTGACGAGTATGTTTAGAAATTCCAAATGCTTATGATTTACTATAAAGTGGAGGAACCACCAGTACGAACAATCTCTAGGTTCCTTACTGGATCGAGAGGTGACATTTGAGATATTATGGATCTCTAATGATTTACCACAATGGATGAAGCCATTAAAATAGCCCAACGAGTGGAGAGTTAGAAAAGAAGCCAACTACAGACCAGATCGCTAACTAGCCGACCAGGATAGGGAAGTCATCGAGCTTAGTCAAGTACTAAGTCAATCTGAAGGGTAGATGTTCTGGTAGAAAGATGAGCCAAATCAAGTGCTTCAAGTGCTAAGGTTTTAGACATATGGCTACTCAATATCCGAACCGAAGAACTATGGTCATTAAGGGAGACGTCTGGAAGCTAGAAGTGGAGAGTACTAACGAGGAACTTAAGGAGGAGAGTATTGCCAAAAAAGAAGTTTCTCAAGAAAATGAACTCATTAAAGAGGATATGTTTGCCAAAGACTTAGATCAATTGATCTTGGTTATCTGATGCACAATGAACATGGAACCCTTACGCGAAGAGGAGCAAAGAGAGAATTTGTTTCATCTCACCTGTAAGGTAAATGATCAAGTATGTGCCTTTATTGTGGATAGTGGTAGTTATACCAATATAGCATCAATCGACCAGATCACAAAATTGAAATTACTTACTATTGTATACTTGAGGCCATATAAGTTGCACTAGTTGAGTGGAAAGGGAGCATTACCTGTCACTTGATAAGTATTACTGCCGATCACTATCGGAAATTACTCTAACCAAATTCTTTATAATGTACTACCCATGTACGCTTCCTATGTATTGCTAGGCAAACTGTAGTTATTTAACAAGAGAGTCTTCCGTAATGGATATCGAAACAAGTATACATTCGAGAAGGAAGGAAAGAAGATCACGCTGAACTCGATGCCTCTAAGTGAAGTTAATAAATTGCAAGCCAAACTTGCTCACAGATTGAAGAAAACTCTTATGATGAGTAAAGTTGAGCTCCGAAAGACCCTTAAAGTTGACATGCTGACCCTCATATTAGTTAAGCGTTTGTTAGAATTGAAGGAGTGAGGTGAACTACCCCTAAAAGTGAGAGCATTGCTGCATGAATATGCCAATCTGTTCTCAGAATAATTACTCGAGGGGTTATCCCCAATCTGAGACATAGAACACTACATTAACTTAATACCCAACACCGCCCTGTCGAATAAATCAACCTACTGGATGAGTCCCAAACAGGCTTCTAAGCTCCAATGATAAGTCAATGAACTACTAGAGAGAGGTTATGTTAGAGAAAGCCTTAGCCCTTATGCTGTTTTGGTGCTTCAGGTGCTAAAAAAGGATGGAACCTAGCGGATATATGTTGACAGCTGAGTAGTGAACAAGATAATAATAAAATATAGGTATCCTATCCTTAGGTTAGAAGATCTGTTGGATGAGTTAAGTGTGACTAAGATTTTCAGCAAGATTGATATGAAATTTGGATATCATCAAATCCGTATGAGCCCAAGAGATGATTGGAAAACTATGTTTAAAACTCGGCATAGACTCTATGAGTAGATGGTTATGCTATTTAGCCTATTGAATGCTTTAAGCATTTTCATGAGACTGATGAACTATGTGTTGAGACATCTAATAGGGAAGTGTGTCGTGGTGTATTTTGACAACATCCTTATGTATAGTATCGATATGTTGAGTCACTGTAAACATCTCTGAGCTATACTAAATATCTTCTGTACCAAGAGATTACTTGGCAACCTTAAGAAGTATTGTTTTTTGCTAGGAGGAAGTGGTATTCTTGGGCTACATAGTAAGTAGAGGAGGCTTATGAGTGGACAACGAGAAGATTCGAGCAATTGTCGAGGGGCCGACTCCTACTACTTGGGCTGACGTGAGAAGTTTCCATGGATAGCTTCATTCTATAGAAGATTTATTAGGAATTTTAGTACTTTCGTTACATGATTTACTAAGCTAATAAAGAAGAATGCCGACTTTCGATGGGGAGAAAAGGAGGAGAGAAGTTTTGTTGAGATAAAGGAAAGACAAACTTCCACCCTTGTACCAGTTTTACTTGACTTCGAGAAAATATTTGAGTTGGAGTATGACATGTTAAGCATTGGAATAGATACTATCCTGATGTAAGAAGGTTAACCAATTGCTTACCATAGTGAGAAGCTTAGAGGACCTCAACTAAACTACTTTGTGTATGACAAAAAACTCTTAACACTGATTCGAGCACTTTAAGTATAGTAGCATTATCTATTACCGAGAGAATTTGTCATCTACACTAACCATGAGTCTTTGAGATATCTTTAAAGTTAGATGAAGTTGTCAAAGCGGCAGGCAAGGTGGGGTGAATTCCTTGAGGGGTTTAACTTCATAATAAAATATAAACAAGGAAAGAGCAACATGATTGCAAATGCTCTTTCGAGAAGGCATGCACTCTTGAGTGAACTGTAGACCAGATTGTTTGGGTTTGCGAGCATCAAAGAGCAGTACTCCAGGGATCTACACTTTGGACCCATACTTATGCATTGTGTCGATAGAAGGACCATAGATGAGTATCATGTGGAAAATTGATACTTGTTCTGAAGAGCAAAATTGTGCGTACTGACTTGTTCACTAAGGGAGTTATTGATTAAAGAAGCCTACAGTGGAGGACTTTCCAAGCATTTTGGGGAAAGAAGGACTTATGAACTATAAATAGTCAATTCTTCTAGTCGAGAATGAGGCGAGATGTATATTGAGTTGTTGAAGACTGTGCCATATGTAAGAGGGCTAAATGCCAAGTCGATCAAGGGAAAGTAATGCCTTTGCTTATTTCGATGAAACCACGGACCGAGTTGAGTATGGACTTTGTTCTCGAATTATTACGAACTGCCTGAGGTAAAGATTCTATAATGGTCATCGTAGATAGGTTCAGCGAGATGGCACACTTTGTGCCCTACTCCATAACTAACGATGCTTCGACTATTGGTTCTCTTTTCTTGCAAGAAATTGGTAGGTTATACAGCGTACCGATAAGCGTAGTATCAAACAGAGATCTAAAGTTCTTGAGCTATTTCTAGAGAACTCTATAGCGATGGATGAGGATCAAACTACTATTTAGTATTTCCTATCACCCCCCAAACGGATGGCTAAACAAAGTAATCAATCGTACTTTGGGATCGCTGCTCCGAGCTATAGTGAGTAAGAATTTGGCTAATTGGAATGTCTGCTTATTAGTGGTCGATTTCGCTTATAACCGAACAATACATGACACACCAAGCAGACCCCCTTTGAGGTTGTCTATGGTTTCAATCCTAAGTTGTCCATCGATCATACTCCTGTACCTAAATCAGAGCAAGAAGACCCTGATGCGAGAACCCGAACATAGTCCTTTCCCTTTAGCACATCTACAATAAGGTCACTTAGTAGATCGACTAAGCAGCCTAAGAATGTGGAAAGGACTAAGGATAAGACGGTTAAACAATTCCAGCTAGGAGACTTAGTGTGGCTATACCTCAGCAAGGATAAGTTTCCAAGCAAAAGGAGAAATAAGCTATTTGCAAGAGTTAAAGAACCTTTCAGAATCCTCCAAAAGATCAATGATAATGCCTACAAGTTGGAGCTACCCGAAGACTATGGGGTTTTTAACACCTTCAACATTGCTAACCTCAATCCATATCGCCCTAATGGAGAGCTAATCGAAGACCATTTGGATTTGATCCCAAAGAGAATAATAGGAATCAAGTTACTAGGCCTTTGACCTGTAGTCGAGCTCGAGGACTGGAAGGGCTGGCAAGACGAATTCTCCTGCTCCAGCCGACTCTTACCAAAACTAAGTATCTCTTTGTTAAGTCATTATGTATGCCAAGCCAAATGACTGCTTATCTCTCTAAAGTGTACCAAATTGTAGATTACCGAGACAATAGCCAAACCATTAACGATTACTCACTCCAAGCCGACTAATTACTTGGCATTACCCTTGTCAAGAGATCGAGAGAGAGACTTTGGACTAATCCTTAACTACCATTGCTCGGATAGGCAATCTGACTGTACACTTTTGTCCACATCCTTCAACGGCCTCACCAATGTATCTCCACTACATGTACAGGGCCATATGTAAAATCTACTACACCAATCATTGCTTTTCTTAAGTATTCATTTTTACTCTCTTATATTCTTGTACATTACTTCTTTAGGACAATACCCCTTTGTCTTTTCCTTTTTAAGTAAGTTGCCCGAACTTTCGGGTATAAATACCCCTTCTATTTGTAGTTGAAAAGATCAAATTATCATCAATACAACTGAATACTCATCCTTTTGTAAACACTATTTGGTTTACTCTCATTTCATTGTTATCTTAACTCTTAAGCAAGGCTAGGTAGTGAGTAACCTCATCGGACCAATTTATGTATCATGAGTCCTCAGAAATTCCATTGGTGCATCATATCCCCTAGAGCTGTTCGTAGGTTTTGCTTACTTTTCATTCACTTTTCCGTTCTTTTGTACATTCCCCATCACCCCTTTTTCAAGCTTTTGATAAACTTAAACCCATCTAGCGATCAGCTTTATCTATTCTTAGTCACAGTTCGCATCAATATGTATGTCTTAAAACTTTCGTATATAGTTTATTGGTATTTTTGTATGAACTGTTTACTTCGATATAAGTTAGTCATGAACACCTTATGTAAATTAGGTCTATGATAACAGCTGTGAGGTTAGCTTCTATCTTAAGTTGGTTTACACGATAGGACTATACGATTGGTGCAAATTGTGACCAAGAACAGATAAGGCCGATCGTTGGATAGGTCCAAGCTTATAGAAAGCTCGAAAGAACTAATGGAAGAAAGTGCGAAAGGAATGAATGACGAATGAAAGATAAGCAAAACCTATGAACAACTCTAAAAGATATGACACATCAAGGGAGCTTTCGAAGACTCACGGCATAATTGGATATGTGTACGAACAGGTCCGATGAGGTTACTAGCTACCTAGCCTTGCTTAAAGGTTAAGATTAGAGTGATGCCGAGAGTAAACAAAATATTTACGCAAGGAAGGAAAATACTCAAGTATATTAAGGATGATCTGATTTTTACAGCTACAAGTACAAGAGTATTTATACCCATAAGTTAGGGCAACTTGCCTAAAAAGAAAAAGATAAAAAGGGCATTTCCTAAAGAAGCAATAGATAAGATACATAAGGGTAAAAATGAATATACAAGAAAAATAATCATTGATGCAATGAATTCTACACATGATATTGTACATGTGGCGATACTACATTGGCGAAGTTGTTAGAAGATACAGATAAAAAGTACGGACAGCCGGCTTATCCAAGCAGGGATGGCTTAGTCAATTTAGAGTTTCTCTTTCTCAACTTCTTGGTAAGGAAGATGCCAAGTAATTGATCGGCTCAGGCGCGAGTGAGTAATCTTCAATTCAGTACACTACAAAAAGATGGGTAGTCATAAGGCTTAGCATGAAGGGTGACTAGGTAAGAAAGTATTAAGCTTTAGTAGGGGTTGATTGGAATAGAAGGATTCATCATGTTAGTCTCTCTAATCCTCGAGCTCGGCTCTGGATCAGAAGTTTGTTAGCTTGATTCCCATAATTCCTTCTGGATTGTTTTGGATTTAGGGTCAAATTTAAATAGTCTTCACTCGGTTCTCCATCAGGGTGATATGAACTGAGGTTGGCAATGTTGAAGGCGTCAGAAACCCTATAATCCTCAGGCAATTCCAATTTATAGGCATTATCATTGATCTTCTAGAGGATTTTGAAAGATTCTTCTAGAGGATTTTAAAAGGTCCTTCTGCTCTTGTATATAATTTGTTCCTCCTCTTGTAGATAATTTGTTCCTCCTCTTATTCGAGAATTATTCCTTGTTGAGGTGTAGTCACATCAAGTCTCTCCGCTGAAATTGTTTAGCTATTCTACCCTTCGTTTTTTCTTGCATTCTTTTAGTAGCTTGGTCAATGTGCCGACTGACCTTGTCATATATATGTTGAAGGGATTGTACTTTGATCTAGGCATTAAGGTCCTCTTACATGGGTACTGGTATAAGGGCGTAGTTGAGGGGTAACTTAGGATTGAACTCATAGATCGCCTTGAAGGGAGTCTGCTTAGTGGTGTCTGCTTAGTGGTGTCATGCATTATTTGGTTGTAGGCGAATTAGATCATTAGTAAACAAACATCCCAATCGGCCAAGTTCTTGCCTACTGCAGCTTGGAGCAATGACCCCAAAGTGCGATTAACTACCTTTGTTTGGCTGTCAGTGTAAGACCCACAATTAGCTACCTAAAGTTTGACTTGTAGAATTTAGAGCGATAAGTTAAAGGATCCGATCGAGCCTAAATTATCAAATAAAGTTAGAAATATTAATAAAAGTGATCTCGTAAGTTCGAATTTAAGAAAATAAGTAATAAAATAAAAGAATATAAAATTTTTAAATTTTAAGTATATAACTTGTTATTTATCGCAAATGTGTAAAATGCATTCTGATAACTAACGAACCGCTAGAGATAAATTATATGTATACTAAAAATCATATAATGACCTAAATAATATTTAGGAATATTTATTTATACTATATATGAATTTATATGTAGGTAGAAATACGCGTAATTACTTAAAATATGCGAAATGTGTTAAAATAATACTAAATAATTAAATAAAATTCATAATTAATTAATTCAAAATAAATAAAATAAGTAATTATGCAAATTTGGGTCATGGTAGCTGGGAAAAATAAGAAAAAAATTTAGCCAATTAAATTAGAACAATACAAAAGGTAAATTGGAAGAAGATGAGGAAATTGTCTAATTAAATTAATGCACAATAATTCCTCAAGATCTCTATAAATACTCCAAATTTTTTCAGAAGCTCATTTTGGATGTCAGGAAGTTTAGAAAAAGATAAGGAAATTGTCTAATTAAATTAATGCACAATAATTCCTCAAGATCTCTATAAATACTCCAAATTTTTTTAGAAGCTCATTTTGGATGTCAAGAAGTTTAGAAAATTAGAGAGGCGAAATTGAGAGTAAATTAGGGTTTTAGAAAAAATCATAAAAAAACTGTACAGTTGAGGCTTCTAAGGAGAACCCAAACCCGACGAGCAACTAGAAATGGACGGCCACTACCACCATACGGTGGTGGTAATGCCCAGGTGGGCCGACATACCTATGGCCATCAACGATAGCCGGAGCCACCTAAATTGGTAAGTTCGATTTCCAATATAATTTTGTGTAATTTTATAAAAATAGTAAATATTCTTAGAAAATTATAAATTTTTTTATTATGGAATATTTTAGTATGTAGTTATTATGAAAAATATTATTTTGATGAAAACATGTCCCGTAATATATGGTCCTTAAGAAATCATGCAAAATCGAATATGTTTTGGTTTAGAAATAAATAACCTTAAGAGTGTAGTTTTGAGCCCAAAATTTTTGTATAGACTACTTAGGTGATATAAAACAATGCCACAAAGCCCTTTTTCAAAAATGAATTTTCAAAAATTTTAGATAATTTTTAGGCCTTAAAATGAGGCATAAAATAGGTAATTTAAGGTTAATTAAGTAATTAAATGGTTAATTACGGATTTAGTGAATAATTATATATTTTAGGATGTTGAAATCTGATGAAGTATGATATTTGTAGTATTTAGGGTGTTAGATGTAATTATTAGGCTAATTATGTAGTAAATTAGTAATAAGGAAAAATAGTAAATTTTAAGTTAATTTTGTAAATTAGGATAATTAGGTGCAAAATTTGATTTAGGATGAATTTAGACATTTTGAAATGCTAATTGATGTTAAGAGATGTTAATTAAAGTGATAGAAATATTATATGTGTATTATATACATAATAAGTGATAATTCATAATATGCAATTATTGGAATATAATAAATAAAAGATATTAAAATAAAAATTGATATTATATGAATAATAGGGATATATAATAAATTTAGCAAAAATCTTAAATTTTTGTAATTATATGAAAAATGTAAAAATTTCTCACATTAGGAGTAAATTTGATACACTAATAAGGATTTAAGTATACCGGGTGAAATAAAATACTGATTAGGGGTAATTATGGTATTTAGGATATCTGGAAGTAATGTGATTAATTTCACATTATGAGTTAAAACGAGTTTTTAGGGTTTGGGTATAAAATAGTATTTAGAAATTGAACTAGAACCTAATTTGAAAATCAATGTGGAAACTGAACTCAAACCTAAACCTAGCCCCAAACCCAAGATAATTATAAAAGATTTGAGAATCTAGATAATTGGACATATTAAACCCTATGCTAAAAATAACAATAAGTGTTATAGGATAAAAAATAATCTATAATAGTTATATGAAAGCTGTGACAACGTTGGTATTATAAGAATGATTGGCAATGGCCTGAGCGAGTCGGACCTTGAGTATGCAAGCAAGGAGTCCAAGTAAGTTAGGATTAATACGTTGCTGTATTTTGGAGGCTTAAGATTATACTTAGTTGTACTTATTAGATAGTTAGCCATGTATATGTGCTTGATTATGAGTTATGCTATGATTTTGTTTGTTGTTCTAGCTTGTATTGTATAAAATGATTGATCACTCTAAATTGAACCTAATCAAATATACGACTTGTAATCATAAATCGGACCTGCATAGCAACCCATTAGGGGAAACCTAGGATTCTCCAGCCAAATACCAACCCCTTTGAAAGGGATAGTGCTAGATAACATAATGGGTCTCTTCTTCATCCTTACTCGAACTAAGCGACAGGTGAGGAAGTCGCAGTAAAGATGAAGTCAATAGTTCAAAGGTAGTTATGGAGGAGTGGTGTCTCCATTGCACAAGCCTAGGTTTGGTCATTAGTTGTTATATTAATGGTAACTCCTTAACCCGGATTAGAGTGGGTGCAATTTCTTTAATCTCACGACAAGTCGAACAACGTCGTGCAATGGCATTTGCTTGAACATGCATTGCACCTAATAAGTTGGTTGATAACCTTATTTGTATTTGTGGTATAGTTTTAAGTCCTCCATCCTAACTTACTGAGATGTGGTTGCTCATATCCCTATAGATGTCGTTGCAGGTGCTAGCTGAGAAGTGGCTTATAACTACTCTGAAGCTAGCAACTGCTAGATCCTAGGGAGTAAGGAAAAACATTTGAAGAACAGACATATATTTTTAAGGTATAAGCTCTTATCTTAGAATTTTTCTTTTTTGAATAATGTATTAACTAAGAAATAGATTATGGTGAAATATTATAAACGTTAATTGTAATAACTGAATTCTAGTGTATATATATATATTTTCTTACTTTCTTAGGTAAATAATTTATTTAAATTACGAACTATTTAATTCAAAGCAGGTTAGTCGTAGATGCCTTGTATAGATCAGGTTTAAGATAGCGATTATAAGGCCAACTTCTATCTTAGAATGGTTTATACGGTGGAGCTGTTATGACTCTACCGCTTTGGGGCATGACAGTCAGTTTGTAGGTGATATAATGTACTGAAGAGTAACTTGGTTCCTATTCAACGCTACAAGGTTCTCTAAAAATGGCTTAAGAACTTCAAGTCTCTATTGAAGACTACACTTCTCGATACGCTATATATCTGCACAATCTCTTGCAAGAAAAGAGAAGTAATAGCCGAAGTGTCTTTAGTCTTGGTGCAGGACACGAAGTGTGCCATCTTATTGAATCTATCCACAACGACCATTACAGAATCTTTGCTTTGAGCATTTCGCGGTAGTTTGAGAACAAAGTCCATGCTCAATTCAATCCATGCCTTCGTTGGAATAAGTAAGGGCATTGCTCTCCCTCGCTTAGCTTGGCACTTGGCCTTTTTGCACACAGCACAACTTTCGACAACTCAATGCACATCTTTCCTCGTTATGGGCTAAAAGAATCGACCATTTAATAGTTCATAGGTCTTCCTTTCTCCAAAATGTCCAAAGAGTTCTCTATTGATGGGAATCAAGCTACGGGACCCCTAACTCGCAGTTGAGCCCGAGGACTAGAAGGATTGGCATGATGAATCCTCATGTTTTAACCAACCCCTATCGAGGCCGAATACTTACTTGCCGAGTCACCTCTAATGCCATGCCGTATGACTGCCCTTTATTTTGTGGCATGTCGAGTTGACGATTACTCTCTATTGCTGAGTCGCCCAATTACTCAACATGATCCTTACCGAGAAGCCGAGATAGAGGATCTAGATTGATTAAGCTATCCTTGCTTAGATAAGCCCATCTATCCGTACTTTTTGTCCGCATCTCCTAACGACCCCCCCAATGTCGCATTGCCATATGTACAATATTACATATAGAATTTGTAGCACCAATAATTATTTTCCTTATATATTCATTTTTACTCTTTTGTAACATGTACATTGCCCCTTTAGGAAATGTCATTCTTGGCTTTTCCCTTTTAGGCAAGTTGGCCTAGTTTGCAGGTATAAATACCCCTGTACTTATAGTTGTAACATCAGCAGATTACCTTCAATATAATATTGCTTCTTCCTTATGTAAACACTATTGTTTACTCTCGACATCACTCTTATCCTTTCCCTCAAGCAAGATTAGGTGGCGAGTAACTTCATTGGACCAATTCGTGCATCATATCGAATTGTACTGTGAATCCTCAGAAGTTCCATTGGTGCATTATATCCTCTAGAGCTGTTCGTAGGTTTGCTTACTGTTTTCATTCTTCATTTCTTACCCTTTTTCGTACCTTTGCCTATTAACCCTTTTCAAGCTTGCTGTAAGCTTGAACCTATCCAGTAACCAGCCTTGTCTATTCTTAGTCACGGTTCACATCATCTTAGTATCAGAGTGGAGGTGGTGTGTGAGCTATAGTTAGTTCTTCCTGAATTTTGTTATATTCTGTTTTGTGTATGCAAAACAGAGTAAGTTACTGTGTTCATTTAATTGTTGTGTTGTTAGTTGTTCACTCTTTGAAGTGTTTGTTTGAATTTGAATCTATGAGGAAAAACGACAGATCCAAGTATGAATGTTAATGTTAGTGATGACAGTGGAATTGTCCACCATGGACGATAATCTCAGGAAACTCCCAAAAGTACTGACGAGAGACTTGATGAGGTAGCTAATTTCTTGGTCAATTTGACCCGAGCTATTTATGCCCTATCTTGTCGACCCACTAAGACCGCATAAAACACTCCATAAGCTACTTGACCTCTTAGAGGTCAGAGCTCAGCTCGACCAATTCAAAGTGGGGGAGTTGGCGAACGAGTAAGGCAAAAGATAGACCTAAGAGAGCTAAATAATGAGGAAGAAGAGTATTTTAAAGAGGAGCGTATATGTGTCCCTAGAGCATCTGATCATGTGAAGCTTTGAATTCCAAGTTTCAATGGATTTGAGAATGTTAACGAGTATCTGGATTGGGAAGAGAAGGTGGAGCGTGTATTTGATTACTATCAATATGAGGATTATGAGAAAGTAAGGACTGTTGCTATTGAATTCTTCAGATGTACCACTATATGGTGGAGGAATTTTCAGGCCATGAGAAGAAGAGACGGGTACCGAGAGATTAACACTTGGCCCAAGATGAAAAGAGTGCATAGAAATTGATTCATGTCGGAAAATTTTCTCCAAGATGCTTTCACTTAGCTTTAGGAGTTGAGATAAGGATGCCGGACAGTTGATAAATATGTTCAAGAATTCCAAATGCTTATGATAAGATGCGAAGTGGAGGAACCACCTGCCCGAACAGTCTTAAGGTTTGTCACTGGGTTGAGTAGAGACATCCGAGACATTATAGAGCTCTAACGATTTGATACAATGGATGAAGCTATTAGGATTTCCCAACTGTAAGCCCTAAAGTTAAGCCAAATGACCGTAGGATTGAACTTAGAACACAAAGTTTAGGGCGATCGGTTAAAGGATCCGATCAAACCTAAATTATAAACTATAGATAGAAATATTAGTAAAAATGATCCCGTAAACTTGAATTTAAGAAAATAAGTAATAAAATAGGAGACTATAAAATTTTTAAATTTTAAGTATAATAATTGTTAATTATCGAAAAGGTAAAAAATGTAATCTAATAGCTAATAAATTACTAGAGATAGATTATATGTATACTAAAAATCATAGAATGACCTAAATAATAATTAGGAATGTTTACATATACCTCACATGTATTTACGTATAGATAAAAATACGCGAAATTACTTAAATTGTCTAAAAACTTATTAAATAATTAAAGAAAATTATTAATTAATTAAGAAAAAATTTGAAAAAAAAATTAGAGGAATAACGAATGATGTGGATTTGGTCGTGGCAAGTCAGGAAGTGAAGAAGAAAATTAACCAATCGAAATCAAGCAACACAAAAGAAATTTGGGCAATGTCTTGTCCAATTAAATGCATAATAATTACTAAAAAACTCTATAAATAGGGAAAAAAATTACAAAGCTCATTTAGACAGTTAGAAGTCAGAAAAAATAGAGAGCATCGAAATTGGAAGAGAAAAATTAGGGTTAGAAAAAAAATAAGGAAATTTGTGCAGTAAGGGCTAGTGAACCAAACTTGCACACTATCACCACTTGGGATCAAGCCACCACTACCACCCCACTCCAGACCCATCACTTGGACCAGCCGTCACACCTGGACCGGTGTTGAAAGCTTAAAAGTCATCAAACCGAGTGAGTCTCTCATTTGCTCCGATTTTGTATAATTTCTTAAAATTATTTATTTTGTCCAAAAAATGATGAAATTTATTATTCTGAGGTTTTATTGTATGTAGATTTAGGAAAAAATAGTGATTAAGTTTAATCACATCTGAAAATATAGGGTTCTTAATAAATTAAACAAAATCGAGCATGATTAAAACTAGAAATAAATAGGATTAGGAGTATAGTTTGGAACTCAAATTTTTTCTATAGAATGCTTAAGTGATATAGAACAGTGCTATGAAGCCATTTTTTTAAATTTAATTTTTGAAATTTTTAAGTAAATTTTTAGCCGTAAAATGATAGAATAATTAGGTAATTTTGGGTTAATCAAGTGATTAAGTCATTAATCACTGATTTAGATAGTAATTAGATATTTAGGGATGTTAATTTCTGATGTGGAAATCTAATTCTAGCCTTTAGAGTTTTAAGTGTAATTAATGAAGGAATTATATGGTAATTGTAGGAAATTAGGAATATGCAGAATTGGAAATTTAATAAATATGAAAAATTAGGTTTATTTAGATAATATAATAATAAAAATCAGTATATAACAAATCTGAAACAAAATTTACTTTTAGGTAATTGTATAAAAAATGTAAGATTTTCTCACATCGGGAATAAATCATGTATTCCAATTAAGATTAGCATGTATCGAACAGTTTAGAATACTAAATTAAGATCCAATATGATATTAGAATACTCGAGCTTAATGTGATTAATTTCACATTAGGATTCGAGCATATTTAAGATTCCAGAATCAAAACTAGAATCTAATTTAGAAACCAAACCCTAAAATAAGGTAGAATGAATCATTAGTAAATAATAGGTATACATGGAGAAATGAGTTAAATTTTAACTTAGAATATGAATTATTAAAGTATAAGTACTAAAAAGACCTATGTGTATTATAGGATATCTAGAGATGAACCGGCTTGTAATAAAGTGATCGACCGACTGAGAATTCCAAGTAAGTTGGGTTATTACTTACTATATTAGAGTATTATTTTATGGTACTCGGAGACTTAGGATTATGTATGATTATGATTATAAGTAGTTTATGCATGTGTTTGAGTATCTGAATTCGTGCTAAAATTTGTAATGTGATTGATTTTGTGTTATAACTGGATTGGTGTGAAATTGTTTAAATGCCCTAAATGGAATTAAATCTTATTCGACTCTAATGATCTAAATTATCATACATTGCAACCCTTTAGGGGATCATTAGGATTCTCCAACCAAACACCGACACCTTCGATAAAAATAGCGCTGGATAGTAATTGGTCTTTTTCTCATCTTCAACCAAACTAAGTGACAGGAGAGAAGGTTGCGGTGAGGATGATGGCATTGGTTCAAAGGATAGTCTTAGGAAGAGCAATATCTTCATTGCACAAACCTGGGTTTGGTTGTGAGTTGTTGCATAATATAAAAACTCCTCAACTCGGATTAGAGCAAGTGAAATTTCTTTGATTTTGCAACGGACCGGACTACGTTGTGTGATCACATTTGCTTGTTGCATTACATGAAAATGATTGCTTGATAATCTTGTTTGTGTTTGTATATATTCATGAGTCTCCAATTCAACTTACTGAGCTGTAGTTGCTCATACTTGTATAGATCCTTTTGCAGGTCCTGATTTCTAAATACTTTAAGTATTATGCCACCTTACAATTATCCAGAGGTTAGTTCTTTTGAAGCCTGGGGTGTGAGGATCAATTCGCTTAGCAGTGGATGTATAGCTAGAGTGTCCTTTATAGTTTAAGAATGAAAGACCGATAGTCATTATGTAAATTAGTGAACTGTTATGTTTATGTAGAGTTTCTTGGGAAGTTTTATGGGCTTTACATATAATTATGTATGTTGATTAAAAATTTGTGATAATTACTGTAACTTTAGCTAAACACTTAATTGGACTATTTACTTCAAAGCGAGAAGTCGTTGATGCCTTATGTAGATCATGTCTATGGTAAATACTGTAAGGCCAGTTACTATCCTATAATGGTTTACAGGGTAGGACTGTTGCGACTCCGTGACTTCGAGTCGTAACACCAATGAGTAGAGAGGTAGAGAAAGAGCAGAGTAATGACCAGAATGCCGACTAGCCGACCTGGACAGGCAAGTCATCAAACTCTGCCGAGTACCAAGCCGAATAGAAAAGCTAACCAGAAGATGTAGTGCCGACTTAAATATATGAGAAGGGGCAAGGGTCTGGAAAGAAGACTAGCTAGATTAAGTGCTTCAAGTGTCAAGGATTCAAACATATGGTTGTTTAGTGCCCGAACCAAAAGATGATGGTTATCAAGGGAGATATCTCGAAGTTAGACGTAAAGAGTACGGATAAGGAACCCAAGAAAGAGGTTCCTACCGAAAATGAGAATGCCAAGAAAGAGTTGATTGAGGAAGACGTGTATACTGAGGACTTAGACCAGCTACTCATGGTTATTTGACGTACTATGAGTGTAGAACATATCACTTACAAGGTAAATGATCAGACGTATGCCCTCATCGTGGATAATGGGAGTTATACTAATGTAGTGTCAACTAACATCGTTTCAAAACTGAAGTTGCTGACTATTGCGCATCCGAAGCCGTATAAGTTGCACTAGTTGAGTGAGAAGGGAACCTTATACGTCACTCGACAAATACTATTGCTGATCATTATTGGCAATTACTCCGACCAGATTCTTTGCGATGTATTACCCATGCGTGTATCCCACGTATTGCTAAGAAGACTATGGCTATTTGATAGGAGACTCATTCATGATGGTTACGGGAATACCTACAAGCTCGAGAAGGATGATAGAAAGATCATGCTAAATTCGATGCTGCCGAGAGAAGTTCACGAGTTACAAACAAAACTTGCTCGCGGATCGAAGAAGGCTCTGGTGATGAGTAGAGTCGAGCTCCGAGAAGTCATTAATACTAATGAGTCGACCCTCCTGTTAGTCAGGCAACTACTGGAAATGAAGAAGCGGAATGATTTACCCTAAGAGGTGAAGGAACTGTTGGATTAATATGCCGACTTATTCCCAAAACAAGTGCTACAAGGGTTGCCCTTGACTCGAGGCATAGAGTACTGCATTGACTTAATATTCGGCACTGCATTGCCAAACAAACTAGCTTATTGGATGAATCTCAAGTAGGCTTCTAAGCTTCAACGTTAAGTCAATGAGTTGCTAGAAAGAGGATACGTAAGAGAGAGGCTCAGCCCTTATACTGCACTTGTACTTCTAGTGCCAAAGAAGGATAGAACCTGGCAGATATGTGTTGACAGCCGAGCCGTTAATAAAATTGCAATCAAATACAGGTATCCGATCATGAGGCTAGAAGACATGTTAGATGAACTAAGTGGAGCCAAAATTTTCAGTAAGATTGATCTCAAGTCTAGCTACCATCAAATCCGCATGAGGCTAGGAGATAATAGGAAAACTGTGATTAAGACTTAACATAGACTTTACTAAGGAATGGTCATGCCCTTCAGCTTATCGAATGCCTTGAGCACCTTAATGAGACTTATGAACCATGTGTTGAGACATCTCATTGTAAAGTGTGTCGTAGTATAATTTGATGATATCATAATCTACAGTGCCGACATTTGGAGTTACTGTAAACATATTAGAACAGTCTTGGATATCTTTCATGCTGAGAGACTATTCGGCAATTTGAAGAAATGTTGCTTCTACCAAGAGGAAGTGGTATTCTTAAGCTATGTAGTTAGTGGAGGAGGCTTATGAGTCGATGATGAGAAGATCCGAACAATTGTTGAGTGACCGAGCCTTACTACTTGTGTCGACTTCCATGGACTAGCTTTGTTTTATAGAAGGTTCATCAGAAACTTCAGTACCTTCGTTGCGCCACTTGTTGAATTAACAAAGAAAAACATTAACTTCTGATGAGGAGAAAGGGAGGAGAGGAGTTTTGCTAATATTAAGAAAAGGTTAACCTCCGCCCCGGTGTTAGTGCTACTTGAATTTGACAAAATTTTTGAGCTAGAGTGAGACGCGTCAGGCATTGGAATAGGCATTGTCTTGATGCAGGAAGGCTAATCGATTGCCTGCCATAGTGAGAAGCTTTGATGACTCCAGTTAAATTACTCCGTATATGACAAAGAGCTCTTGGCACTAATTTGTGTATTGTAAGTATGGCAATACTATCTACTGCCAAGAGAATTTGTCATATATACTAATCATGAGTCACTGTGATACCTTTGAGGTCAGATCAAGCTATCCAAACGGTAGGCAAGATGGGTTGAATTCCTTGAAGGATTTAATTTTGTAATCAAATATAAGCAAGGAAAGAGCAACGTAGTCGTAAATGCTCTTTCAAGGAGGCATGCGCTCTTATCAGAACTATAAACCAGACTATTTGGTTTTGTGAGTATCAAAGAATAGTACTCCGAAGATCCATACTTTGGACCAATAATTTCGAGATGTGTGGATGGGAGAACAATAGACGAGTATCATGTACAGGATGGCTATTTGTTCCGAGGAGGGAAATTGTGCGTACCAACTTGTTCCCTATGGGAATTACTAATTAGGGAGCCCCACAATGGAGGACTCTCCAGGTACTTTGGAGAGAGAAGGACCTGTGAACTATTGATTGACTGATAATGCAAAGAGCTGTGCACCGAGTAGTCGAAATCTGTACTGTGTGCAAAAAGGCCAAGTGCCGAGCCGAACAAGGGAAAGCAATGCCTTTACCTATTTCGACGAGGCCATAGATTTAATTAAGCATAGACTTTGTTCTCGGACTGTCGAGAACTGCCCGGGGGAAAGATTCTGTAATGGTCATTATGGATTAGTTTAATGGGATGGTACACTTTGTGCCTTACACTAAAACTAATGACACTTTGGCTATTGCTTCCCTTTTCTTACAGGAGGTTGTGTGGATACACGGTGTACTAAGAAGTGTAGTCTCCGACAAAGACCTAAAGTTCCTTAGCCATTTCTATAGAACCCTGTGGCGTCGACTGGAAACCAAATTACTCTTCAACACCTCATGTCACCCCTAAACCGACGGCTAAACAGAAGTGGATAATCGTACTTTAGATTTACTACTCTGAGCTGCAGTAGGCAAGAACTTGGCTGATTGGGACATTTGCGTATTAGTGGTCGAGTTTGCTTATAATCAAACCGTACATGACACCACTAAGCAGACCCCCTTCGAAGTAGTCTATGGATTCAATCCCTAGTTGTCCCTCGACTACGCCCCTATACCCGTACCCACGCAAGAAGACCTTGATGCCAAGGCCATAGCACAATCTCTTCAGTACATCTATGATAAGGTTACTCAGTACATCAACCAGGCTACTAGAAGAATGTGTAAAAAGACCAAAGGTCGGTCGCCCAAACAATTTCTGCCGAGAGACTTGGTATGGCTACACCTTAGTAAGGAGCGTTTCTTGAACAAAAGGAAGAACAAGTTATCTGGAAGAGTGGAAGGACCCATTAGAATCTTCTAGAAAAATAGTGACAACGCCTACAAATTGGTGCTACTTGAGGATTATGGGGTTTCTAATGCCTTCAACATTACCGACCTCAGTCCATATCACCATGATAGAGGATTGAGTGAACACCATTCGAATTTGATCCCAAATCTAAAACAACCTAAAGGGAATGATGGGAATTAAGCTATGAGACCTCTAACCTACAGCCGACCTCGAGGACTAGAGGGACTGGCATGACCAATCCTCATGTTCCAACCAACCCCTATTGAGGCTGAATACTTACTTGCCGAGTTACCTCTAATGTTGTGCCAT
The DNA here is from genome assembly GCA_024138015.1 of Lumnitzera littorea. Lineage (NCBI taxonomy): Eukaryota > Viridiplantae > Streptophyta > Magnoliopsida > Myrtales > Combretaceae > Lumnitzera > Lumnitzera littorea. The sequence continues at coordinate 93,315,622 of JAMXBB010000007.1, forward strand.
ATGACCACCCTTTATTATGTGGCATGCCGAGTTGAAAATTACTCTCTATGCTGAGCCGCCCAATCACTCGATATCATCCTTGCCGAGAAGCCGAGAGAGAGGATTCGGATTGATTAAGCCATCCCCACTTAGATAAGCCCATTTATCCATACTTTTTGTCCCTATCTCCTAACGACCTCGTCAACACCGTATCACCATGTATATAATATCACATGTAGAATCTGTAGCGACAATGATTATTTTCCTTATATATTCATTTTTACCTCTTTGTAACATGTACATTGGCCCTTTAGGAAATGTCTTTTTTGGCTTTTCCCTTTTAGGCAAGTTGCCCTAGTTTACGAGTGTAAATACTTTTGTACTTGTAGTTGTAACATCAACAAATTACCTTCAATACAATTGACTACTTTTCTTCCTTGCGTAAACACTGTTGTTTACTCTCGGCATCACTCTTATCCTTTCCCTTAAGTAAGGTTAGGTGGCGAGTAACCTCATTAGACCAATTTGTGCATCATATTGAATTGTGTCGTGAGTCTTCGAAAGGTCCATTGGTGAGTCATATCCTCTAGAATTGTTCATGGGTTTGCTTACTGTTTTCATTCTTCATTTCTTACCCTTTTTGTACCTTTCCCCACTAACTCTTTTTGAAATTTCTGTAAGCTTGGACCCATCCAACGACTGACCTTGTCTATTCTTGGTCATAGTTCGCATAAACTACTATGAGCTTCCCTGAACAATAACTCCCTTAGGGAATAAGTTAGTATGCATAGTTTCCTCCTTTGAAACAAATAGCTATTCTCCACATGGTACTCATCCACTATTCTTCCATCAATACATTGTGCAAGTATGGGTCTAAAGTGTAGATCCTCAGAGCACTGCTCTTTAATACTTGTGAACCCAAACAACCGGGTTTATGGTTCAAATAAAAGCATATGCTTTCTCGAAAGAGCATCTGTAACTACGTTGCTCTTTCTCTACTTATATTTTATTACAAAATTAAATCCTTCAAGGAATTCAACCCATCTCACCTACCGTTTTGATAACTTGGTCTGACTTCAAAGATACTTCAGCGATTCATGGTCAGTATATATGACAAATTCTCTTGGCAATAAATAGTGCTTCCATACTTACAATGCCCAAATCAATGTCGAAAGCTCTTTGTCATACACTGAGTAATTTAACTGGGTCCTCGGAGCTTCTCACTATGGAAGACGATTGGTTGACCTTCTTACATTAGGATAACGCCTATTCCAATGGCTGATGCATCGCATTCCAACTCAAAAATTTTGTCGAAGTTAGATAGCACTAACATCGGAACGGAGGTCAATATTTCTTTTACCTCAGCAAAACTCCTCTCCTCCCTTTCTCCCCATCGGAAGTTGGTGTTCTTCTTTGTTAACTCAATAAGTGGTTCGGTGAGGGTACCGAAATTCCTGGTAAATCATTTATAGAATGAAGCTAGTTCATGGAAACTTTTCACATCGGCATAGGTAGTAGGAGTCGGCCACTCAACAATTGCTCAGATTTTCTCATCATCGACTTGTAAGCCTTCTTCATTAACTATATAGCTTAAGAATACCACTTTCTCCTGGCAAAAGCAACATTTCTTTAGATTGCTGAATAGTCTCTTGATACGGAGGATATCCAAGACTGCTCTAAGGTGTTCATAGTGACTCGGCATGTCGATATTGTAGACCAGGATGTTGTCAAAGTACACCACGACACACTTCCCTATAAGATGTCTCAGCACATTGTTCATTAGTCTCATGAAAGTGCCTGGGCCATTCGATAAGCCAAAAGGCATGACCATCCATTTGTAAAGTCCACGTCGAGTCTTGAATGCAGTCTTCTACTTATCTCTTGGCCTCATGCGAATTTGATGGTAGCTAGATTTAAGATCAATCTTACTGAAAATCTTGGCTCCACCGAGTTAATCCAACATAGCTTTTAGCCTTGAGATTGGAAACTTGTATTTGATCGTGATCTTGTTCACAACTCAGTTATCTATACACATTCGCCAAGTTCCATCCTTCTTTGGCATTGGAAGCACAAGTACAGTACAAAGGATAAGACTCTCTCTTACATAACTTTTCTCTAGCAACTCATTGACTTGACATTAGAGCTCAGAAGCCTGCTTGGGATTCACCCAATAAGTTGGCTTATTCGACAGTGTAAGCCGGGTATTAAGCTAATGCAGTGCTCTATGCCTTAAGTTAGGGGCAACCCCTCAAGTGACTATTCTATGAATAGGTCAACATATTCATCTAGCAACTCCTTGATTTTCTTAGGTAACTCACTTCGCTCCTTTATTTCCAATAGTCGCCTGACCAACAAAAGGGTCTGCTCATTAGTATTGATGGCCTTTCGAAGCTTAACTTTGCTCATCATTAAAGCCTTCTTCGATCCGCGAGTAAGTTTTTTCTAAAACTTATTAACTTCTCTTAATAGCATCAGCTTTAGTATGATCTTTTAATTACCCTTCTCGAACATATATGTGTTCCTGTAGCCGTCATGTATAACTTTCCTATTAAACAACCATGGCCTACTTGACAACACGTAGGAAGCACACATAGGCAGTACATCGTAGAGAATCTAGTCAGAGTAATTCCTTATAGTGATCAGCAATAGTATTTATTGAGTGACATTTGATGCTCCTTTCCCACTCAACTAGTGCAACTTGTATAGCCTTGGTTGTGCAATAGTTAGTAACTTTAGTTTTGAAATAAGATTGGCTAAAGCTACATTGGTACGGCTTCCACTATCCACGATGAGGGCTCATACCTGATCATTCACCTTATAGGTTGAATGGAACAAATTCTCTCTCTACTGCTTATCTTACAAGGGTTCCACGATCATAGTACGTCAAAAAACCATGAGTAACTTGTCTAAGTCCTCAGCAAACACGTCCTTCTCAATCAGCTCTTTTTTGGCATTTTCCTTCTCGATAAGGACCTTCTCCTCCTCAGGTTCTTCATCTGTACTTTCTACTTCTAGCTTCGGGACATCTCCTTTGATGACCATTGTCCTACAGTTTGAGCATTAAGTAGCCATATGTTCGAACCCTTGGCACTTGAAACATTTAATCTAGCTCATCTTCCTCCTATACCCTTGCCCCTTCTCATAAATTCAAGTCGGCACTTCATTGTTGGATCGACCTTTTTGCTCGTCTTGGACATCAACCTTTCTACTTGGCTCGATACTTGGTAGAGTTTAGTGACTTCCCTGTTCAGGTTGGCTAGTCAGCACCTTAGCCGTTAGTCGGCTCCTCCTTTGCCTTTTTATTCACTGGGCAATCTTAACAACTTCATCCATTGTGTCAAATCATTGGAGCTCTACAATATCTCGAATGTCTCCTCTTAACCCAGTAATGAATCTTGAGACTGTTCGAGTTGGTGGCTCCTCTACGCCATAACGTATCATAAGCATTTGAAATTCTTGAACATACTCGTCAACAATTCAGCCTCCTTATCTTAGCTCTTGAAGCCGAGTAAAAGTATCTTAAAGATAGGTTTCAAATATGAATATGTTTCTAAGTATTCTGTTTATCTCTAGCCAAGTATTAATCTCTCGGTATCCCTCTCATCTCCTCATGGCCTGAAAATTCTTCTACCACATAACAGCATTTCCAAAGAACTCAGTTTTCACCTTCTTATAATCCTCATATTGATAGTAATCAAACATACCCCCCACTTACTCTTCCCATTCCAAATATTAATCAACGTTTCCAAATCCATTGAAACTTGAAATTCGAAGCTTCACATGGTCGGATACTCTAGGGACTTGTACACACTCTTCTACAAAATATTCCCCTTCTTCCTCATCTTCTATGCTTGCTAAATCAATCCTTCTCCTCACTCGTCTGTCTACTCCTCCACCTCGAATGGGTCGAGTTGGGTTCTGACCTCTAACAGGCTAAGCAACTTGTGGGTGTTTTATACGACTTCAGTAGGTCAACAAGACAACCTGTATACAGTTTAGGTTAAATCCACTAATAGGTTAGCTACTTTATCAATTCTCTCGTTAATGCTTCTAAGACTTCTTGAGACTATCATATATGATGAATAACTCTACTGTCATCGCTAGTCACTTCAGGAAATTAATAGTTAACAACATAACACTCAAATGAACATAGTAACTTGCTATGTTTCACATATGTAAAATAGAATATGAATAGAACTTTAGAAGAACCAACAACTCAAATAAAACCTCCACTTTGATACCAAGATGGTGCGAACTGTGACCAAGAATAGATAAGGCTGATTGTTGAATGGGTCCAAGCTTGTAGAAAGCTCAAAAGAACTAATAGAAGAAAGTGTTAAGGGAATGAATGACGGATGAAAGGTAAGCAAAACCCATGAACAACTCCAGAGGATATGACGCACCAAAGAAATTTCCAAGGACTCATGATACAATTTGATATGAAGTACAAATTGGTCCAATAAGGTTACTTATCACTTAGCCTTGCTCAAGGGTTAGGATAAGAGTAATGCCAAGAGTGAATAAAGTGTTTATGTAAGGAAGGAAAATACTCACGTGCATTAGGGATGATCTGATTCTTATGGCTACAAGTATAAAGGTATTTATACTCATAACTTGGGGTAACTTGCCTAAAAAGGAAAAGACAAAAAGGGCATTTCCTAAGGAAGTAATGGACAAGATACAAAAGGGTAAAAATAAATATATAAGAAAAACAATCATTGTTGCAATGGATTCTATACAAGATACTGTACACGTGGCGATGCTACATTGGCAAGGTTGTTAAAAGATGTGAACAAAAAGTATGGACAGCTGGCTTGTCAGAGCAGGGATGACTTAGTTAGTCCAAAGTCTCTCTTTCTCAGCTTCTTGGCAAGGAAGATGTTGAGTAATTGATCTGCTCAGGCATGAGTAAGTAATCTTCAATTTGGTGCTTTACAAAAAGATGAGCAATCATACAACTCAGCATGAAGGGTGACTCGACAAGGAAGTACTCGACCTTGACAAGGGTCAATTAAAGCAGAAGGATTCATTATGCCAGTCCCTCTCGTTCTCGGGCTTGGTTATAGGTTAGAGGTCCAGTAGGTTGATTCCCATTAATGACTCTGCCTCTTTAGGGTAATGATAGAATGCATAGTAGTTTATATTTTTAGATGTATGAAATACAGAAGATGATCTATTACTTATATTATTACTTGAAGAACATTAGTCAATTTTCTTTTGAAAATGTTCAAATTCAAAATTTTTTTAAGGTTACATTACTCATATTTCATTTCCATCTTTGTGTGTTCTTTTATAATAAAGATTTTGCAATGATTGGACATGACAAAGCAAGTGGCATGTATGATGTGACTTTTACTTTATTCCTCTTTTCCTTTTTTAATTTTGCTATGACTTTATGTGGACTTAGTGTGTCCATTGGCAGGTTGAGATTTGCCATACAGGTTGAATTTAAGTCCTAACTTGCTGTAGTGATTCCATATTAGACTTTAAGCATAACGAAATCCATTATTTTATGAAGGTTCATTCATAAACTATAGCCCCATTGATTGTTGATCAATGGGCTTGACATAGATAGTAAAACTTTAATCTTGACTATATGGTCTCAAGCCTTCAAATCTTGCCTAATAATCAACTTCTCAAATAAAATACTAAAATAATTTTGAGGATTTTATACCAAGACTGTTATAACATAATGGGATCGTTGGTTTAGTTTCTTGAAAGGGTGGTTGAGAGCCTTAAGTGAGTACCTGCAAAACAATACACATAAGTAGTAGAGTTGGGGGGTTTGTCTAGTGGGGTTGCTCCAAAGTTTAAGTTCAAGGGTTGTAAGGGAGATAAAGGGTATAAGGGATGCTAAGAGAGTCCAGGTGTAAGAGAGTACAAATGATGGTAATCGTGGGCCTCATCTTTTATTTATGGGAGATGAGGTTGAGACAATTATAGAAGGTAGATCTTGGCAATAATGGCATGCTGTAGAATTTCTGGAGAGTAACTAGAGAAGTTTGTTGAGTTGCTATTTCTATTATTATTCCGGTATAGTATGGTTGGAGCTTCATAGGCTAGGCCTAGTTTATGACTCATAGGAGGTCGGTATGGATCTTCGTAACTTAGCATTACTTCTTTGCAAGGAGTTCGAGCTACTAGGAGTGAAAAAGTAAGTAGGATTGGGCCTATAGGGCTTGACTTAAAACTCAAGCAGGTTAATATGGGCTTCAGGCCCATGTCTAAAATCACCCATCAACATTGTCCTTCCCTTACCATACCCCACACCCCAATTCTCATTAGTGAGAGGTTGGCAATAATAATAAGCGCATGGTTGGGCTCCTAAGGTTTAAAGTTGAGTTAGTGCACATTGGAGACGAGCTAGTGCTTAAAAGGTGAGCTTCTTGTTAGTGCTTTCTAACCTAAATTGACTTTGTAAGTGGAGCTTTTACTTAATTGAAGTAGCCAAGAAGGTAAGGTGTCTAAATTGGTCACTACCTATGCTTGGTAAGTAATGGATCATAAGAGTTGTAGAGTTATGCTAAGCTAATGGATTAGGGGTAAGGTCAAGTGAGTGGCTTGTCGAGCAACGTTACATTTTTCCCCCTCGGGTCTAGCAATAAAAGGGCAAATTCTCAGAGTTAGCCATGTGGAAACCTCTACTCTTGTTGGAAAACACTCAATCTAGGATGACATTAGTTTCTAGAGGAAGTTTTAATTTAATCTGTCTTTGGTGCATAATTTCTTACAAATTTGTTGTAGTAGACAGCTATCGCTTTGCTATTATATGCGTTTATACTTACAAGCATGTCAAGGCAATTTCAACTATTAGATTACGTATGGTGAGATTAAAATAGGTGAGATGTTGTGTTTTCTCTCTTCATTGTAGCTACCCTTTCATTCTTCAAAGCTTATCACCAATAAATAACCGAAAGCCGTAACTTCATTTTCTTCTTCTTCTTCTTCAAAAGGAAAAAAAAAAATCATTTAAACTTCATTAAGTTTTGAACTTTCATTGATTTCTCAAACTTTCTTTGAGTTTTCAACTCATCAATTAGCATGGAAAGCCTATGTTTAGGTTTTTCTTCTACTTCTTCAAAGGCAATGACAAACAATCATGAGGGAGCACATAGAGAAGGATACAACCCTGCTAACCCAAGTATGGTGGCTAACAAACTTCAAGCACGATGACATTTGTTTAGCAAAAGTTCTACGAAATTGACAAAAACAATGGATAGATTGGCTGTGTTTAGTAGATTATCATTAGATGTATACTATGATGATAATGAAGATAACCAACCAGTTGTATCTCTATATAGAGAGGTAGTTAATGGTAACTCGAAACATGGAGTGCGAAGCATCATCAATGACTTATGTGGGTAATACTAAGTTAGATATGGATAAGGTTGAGGTCAAGCCACATATGATCAAAGCTAGGTGGGACATTTTAGGCCAAGAACTACAAGCTTAGGCTCAACTTTAATAAAATGATCTAATGCAAAATGGTCACTTGTTATTTCACTAAAATTACCAACAAATGGCACATGCATCATAAAATATTCCAAATAATTCACATGGAAGAGAGTAATGCAAATATTGCCATCATTGTAAGAAAAAGTCATGAAAATGCAAAAATATGAATTCTTTACAGGTACCTTGCATTCAAGCTAAAGGCTTTGTGTTTAAAACTCAAATTTCATTTTTTCCACTTCATTTACATATTTCTACTCTTGAGTTAGCTCACCATTGCCTCAACCCATAATTTCCATAGATGGCATGGTATCTTCTTCTATTTGTTTCATTAGTTGCTCTTCTTATGTACATTCAACAATTGATTCTTTCACCCACTTATGCCTTTCTTTGAGTTCACCCATAAATTCTTCTAGCTTATATATCGATTCTATTTGCCTTCATGCTTCAATAACAATATGATCTTAAAATTGAGCTGACCAAAATTCAAGAATAAATATAAACAAGTGAATGAAAAAATTGTGATAACAAATGAAAGGATACAAATCAACAAGAGTAAATCAATGAGAACACTATTGTTAGCAATCTTTATTGCTTGATCATAGCAAAGATGAAGCTTGATAAAGAAACTTAATACAATTTAAGGCAATAATATAAATAAAACTAAGGGCTTCATTTTTCTTATAGTCATTTGTGGATCTTTTTTTAAGAGAAAATAAGGGATAAATCATAGTAACACTACCAAAAGATTATCAAAATTGTGAAAAGGCATTGAATTTTTAAAATACAACAAATAAACCAATGGAAAGAAGAAATTTGAGATTGGAAAATTTTCCATCTAATGTATTGGCAAATAAGTTTTTTATATTATATATAATTGGGATTTTTTTTTTTTGGAGCCATTTTGTTGGCTAACTTAACTTTGTATTGGCTAATGAATATTAACTATGTTAAACTCTTGAATCAATTGAAGGAATGGCGTAAAAAAAATAATTATCATCTAGAAATACATAGAAGAATGATTTGTTATTACACTAACTGGAAAACATTCTCAACATTTTTAGAATGTTTAAATATTGTAACTCAAAAATTTGAGGTCTTTTTTCTAGTTTCTAGTGGATATTATTGTTTTTAGTGGTGCATTATACCTTGTACCCTTTAATCTAAGATCAGTTCATAGTCTAACCAATTAAAGAAGGTAAGAAGAGCAATGGATAAATATGGTAGCCATAGATACCCTCACAATCCTCTCCACAATCCATTTTATCATAATTGGAAATCTAACAGTTTGAGTGAAAGTGTTTTACTTACCATATCTAGCCTTCTCTTTACCCATAAGTATCCTTAAAGCCTTCAAGTAAATGATCTAAAACCCTTTCTCCTACTCCATCTTATTATATAGTTGCAATCAATCTACTGATAGTCTTTCACATATATCATCGACTTAAACATCGAAGTGCATACATTGGAGCAATTCTAGTAATTCAATAGTTCATATGTTCCTTTTAGTAGATCCTTAAAGCCTTTGCAAATCACTTCTTAGGTTTGATCTTGCTATGGCTGAGAAACAACAACAACAACATTTTGTGCCCACCATTTACAACTTAGTAAAGAAGCCATAACTAAAACTTGTACCAAAATTTCTTGACTATTGCAGGATCCAATCTAAGAAGTGATTTTCGAAAGTTTTGAAGGATTTGCAAAAGAGAACACGTGAAAAATTGCGGTGCCAAAGGTTGCTCCGGTGGATAAAATTGATAATATATATGGGAGATTATCATAAGAGTGATAACTATAGTATAGTAATATGGAGCTAAGGTTTTGAATCCTTTACTTAGAAGGCTTAAGGATATTTATAGGCTAAAGAAGGCTTGATATGACTATTAGAACACTTCCCTTCAACTCTCGAATCTTTAGTTGTGGTAGAGTGTAACATTAATGCATTTAAGGCTATGAGTCTAAGAGGGTTCTAGTTAAAGAAGTGTCATGGTATAATAATTTTCATATATTTACTTACTAAGTCTGTTTATATTTCAATTTTCTTTTATGTTATGATATTTTTCAATAGAGATTAGGATATTATTTAGAATATTATTTAGTTTCCTAGTTCTTAGATGATATATAGTTTCCAATTTAAAATTATTCCCTTGTTTATTATAATTTTATTTAGTTTCCTTTTATTGAGATAATTTCTAGATTTCTTATGTCTTATATTGTGCCTATAAATAGGCAATGTGATATGCTATAAGGTTGGCTAGAAGCAATGAACAACAATAAAGTGGAAAAAGAATGAACCATGTTTTTGGGGTTTTGTTGCTAAAATAGTAAAATAAAAGGGATATTAATGTGAATATGGTTGGTTATAATGTACCTAATTGCAAACATAAGCTGGATTTAGATTAGACCAGGGTTTTGATGTTACTAACAAACACTAAACCAAATCATGGGTTCCGAAAGAAAATATACATTATTCACTATCTCTTAATAAAATGATCCATCACTATCACTAACGAATGATTGATAGTGACATAAGAAGATTAAAGAGGAGTGTTTTACTTAATAACCTTAAGACAAAACTAGTAAGTCTATTGATACAAGTGGAATATATCAACATTCATTATTGCTATTGTACTAATTAAGCTATTTATGGTAACTATAAAACCCTAGTGTTGAGTTGAAAATTTGGTTTCTCTTCTTTCAAATCTAACTCATATGAGGCTATAGCCCATTTAGTATAGGTTTGTTGACCAGATTAGGAAAAAAGTTTAAATCTAAAAAAAAAAATTGAAAAAATGGAGTTGTCACTTGACTGGATCACGAAAAAATGAAATTAAAACTCATGGATAAATAAGCTTTAATTTCAACTAGTAGCCTATGGGCTTTTTTTTTTCCTAAAAAAAATTAGAAAAGATAATAAAACCAATGAATACAGATTAAAACTGGATATATTGATAATTTGAGAAGGAGATGGCATTTTTATGGCTGTTTATATGCTCAGCCAAGAGGAATAAGTGGTGGTCTAAGGTTATGTAGCACGATAATTATAAGGTTAGTATTTTGAAGTACTTTGAAAACTTGATCGACTTTGATGTTGAATGAGAATAAGAACAAGGCATGTAAATCTCATGGTACTATCCAAATCTAACTTATTATGATAGATTTCTTTTTTTTTGTATAAGCTATGTAGTATTGCTACTTATATTCACAAACCTTAGATGGTGATTAGGATCTCAATGAAATAGTAAGCTATGAGGAGAAGAGTGGTGTGTGTGTTAGACTAGCAAGGCAACTTAATTCATTTAATGACGTAATTTTTTTTTTTTATTGTCAATTGATGAATGTTGGCTTTTAAGGTCTTAAGTTTACTTAGAGAAATGATAGATGTGGTGAAGCCCTTGTTTAAGAAAGATTAGTTTGTAGCCTAGTTAATCATGATTGGCTCAAAGCTTTTCCCCATACATAAATCTCATATTTGATTCAAGATGGTCTTAATCATTGTTTGATTCTTTTGGAAGCTTATTTGATGAGATAAAAAGAGCCCAGATTGTTTCAATATGAAATGAAGTGGAAATTTAAGAATAAAGGTTAGTAGTTAGTAAATTCTGGGAATGGAATTATTCTAAACTCCTAGTCAACTTTCATGTACACTTACGTATATAAGTGTATGAAGTTTTAAAATTGACTTTTTTTGAAAATAAAGTTCTTGGAGAGTTATATATATAATTGTGGTAATTATTTTAATTTTTGAATATAAAGGCTCAATTGGCCACAAGCATAATAATCCCTTTAACTTCTATAATTTAAAAATTACTAACCCCTTTTATTTTAAGATTATGCAAGAGGGTGAGATTTACGGGTCTTAAGCTTTATAACTTTAAATATTCCCGAAGAAATGATTTGTAGGTTACATTTAAGTATGAGTTAGCTCACTTATCACTACTAAGTAGAAGTAAAGAATCTTGCGTCCTGAGAATTATACAACAGCAGCCTGTTTTAGTTTTTAAAGGTAGCCTAGATTCGACCATATCTAAGCAAATGTATGATGGTTAAAAAAAAAAAAAAAGCTCCTTCTACCCACCTACCTACTTAAAAGAGTATTCCCTAAGATAGGCTCATTAGGCTAAGTCTTCTTAGCAGGCCTACATCACTAAAACCTGATTGGTATAACTAATTATAGTGTACATATTAAGTAAAAGAAAAATAAGAGAACTAAATGCCTATTAATTATTTTTTTTTTCAATTTTTACATGGCTAGCTCAAAAGTTCTATTAAGCCAAGCCCACTTAATATAAAATACTTGATATTAAATTAAGAAAAAAAATTTTCTTTTAAAAAATATTCTAAAGAAAATATTTTAGGAGTTTCCAATGAGTAAAATTTGGTAAAAATTGTATTAGGGTTTTTTAGATAGAAAAAATCCTAATCAAGTTATTAGTTTGCTAATTTTCTAAAAGAAACCTTTTTTAGAAAATATTAATAAAAAAACTAGGTTTAGAGGCTAACTTATTAAGACATTAGTTACCACATAAAAATTACAAAAAAAAAACACTAATTGGAATTTATTTCTATAATTTTTCTAAAAAAATGAAAACATGTGAAAATGCATGAAAATGAATTTTTAATTATTTTTATTACAAATTTTTTCTAAAAAACTAAAAATAAAAGAAAAATTTTCTAAATTTTGCAATTACCTTGAAGATTCCTAAGTATCAATTAATCAAGATTAAATTAATATAGTTCTTGTTTATTTTATAAAACTTTAGTAGATTAGTTCTTTTTATTTTGAAAATAGGTCAGATTTACATTTATTAATCATTTTATTTTTTATTTAAAAAAAACCTAAGAAAACCTTAACCTTTTTTTTTTTCCAATTTTTGAAAAACCTTAAACAAAACACTAATTTTTGAAAAAAAAAACTCAAATTAAGGTTTTATTTTATAAAAAAACCAACTAAGTGATAAAATCTTTTTTATTTTTCGAGAAAACCTTAAAAGCTTAAACATGTGATTTTTATGAAAACTTTATAAAATATGCGATTCTCGTGCCAAATATGCAAATATTAGTAAAAAGATGTGATTTTTCTAAAAAATGCAATATTTATGCAAAAAAATGTAGTTTTCATAAAATTATGAACACATGCCAGAATAATTCACCAACGAGAAAGACCTGCAAAGATCCCTGCTAGTGCCAATAAATTTAAAACTAAGTTGCTAATAATTTTTCTTTAACATGCATGTACTAGAAAAATAACAAATCAATAATAATGACAAAAATCGATAAAAATAATAAAATAATTAAGATTAAAAATTGCACCAAAGCCAACTAAAATTAGTATAGGTTTTTTTTTAAAAAAAAAACTAACAAATAAATAAATAAGACAAAACAAAAAGGACCTGTACCTACCTATATTAACCCGGTGTGTGTCAAGCCAAGATTCCTGATTGGGTCATGAGGCTCCAATTCAAGCATAGGTTGAGTTACAGATGGATACTGTCGTAGCTTTTATCTAACTTCCCACTATACGTTTTGGACACTAAAACGAATAGGAAATCACAATTTCATGTGATTTGTAATTTGTATTAATGAAAGTAGCCTTAGACTTGACGCCTTGACATATGGTGGTGGTTTTAGTGGTGTTTTGTAAATAGGTAAGTAGTGGTGGTTGGTATTTACTGTTGTGGGGGGTTGTTTTGTGCGAGTGTAGGGGGTTACAATATTGGTTACGTACTATTGTGCTGTATTTGTGTGGATAATGAGAGAAGGCGTTCGATGAAAGTGGTAGTCGTGGTGTATATTATGGGTTGAGTAAGTGGGTCAAATTTGGGGATGTTGGAGGTTGCTGTATTTATTGTGAGTGTGTTGTGTAAGAGTGAGGGCATCGATGATGAGTGTGTTGCATGGGAGTAGTGTGCCATAGGTCGTATGAGGGTGGCTGCAAAAGAGAAGGTTGGGGTAGCGCTGTTATATTGGAGCATGCATAAAAGAGAGGGTAGTTGATGAGTCTATGGAGTGTTTAGGTTGCAAACATAGTGCGAATGTAGGAATGTCCAGGGTTGTGTTGGTGAAGTAGGGGGGTAGTCGGATGGAGTTAAGGTCATGATTTTTGTGTATTTTGTTTGTTGCTAAGTTGGGGATCTCGAATGGGGTTGGGGCAATTGGCAATGAGGATGATCATGGTGGTGTTTTTCTACTAATGGGGGATGTTTATAGCTTTTTTAGCTCAAATCTTAGTTAAATCTAAGGTCATGGAAGAGATTTTTCCTAGATTTCCTTTTATCAAATCCTCATTCAAAAAAATAAAAATATTAATGTAAATCCTTACAAATTTGGAGATTTTGTTAATGATTCAATAAGATTTAATTTAAACCTGTAAAAAAATGAAGATTTTGTTGAAGATTTGTTATTATCAGGTCTCCTTTCATGGTTGAGTTTATGTACAACCCATTTAGAGGGAAATCACACACGTTGCACGCGATTGAACTTGAGTAAAAAAAAATTTGTATGGTTCTATTGCTTGGGTTCAAACTTATGACCCATTGTTCCTCATATACACTCCTTGCTAACTCAACTTAGCCTTTTTCCTGTTACATGATGCAACCTTGTTTTATTTAGCATTTCCTCATTAGGTGTAACTTCATTTTGAACTTTCACCACCAAGCTCAATTTGACCTAAATTGTTTTAAAATGATCGTATCCTTCTTCTACAGCCAAAAATATACATGGTAAATATTATTTTAACATCACTTTTAAATTTATTGAATTTAGAGTCTTATTTTAATTAGTCTAGTTAAAATATTTTTTAAATTGGGCAAAAATCTATTTTATGAACTTAAATATTTTATTGGACTATTTTTAAAAAAGAAAAATTTCCTAATGAAGCTAAAAAATTTCAAAAACTCTAAACTTATTAAATTGTATGTATATTTTACACTATTGCATAATTCAACCCTAAATGATCAATTGACTTGATTTGAACACTTATGAAACTATGTATTTTTAAATTTTTTTTTTGTATTTTTCCTATAAATCTAGTCCAAAAGAAAAAAAAAAATCCTAAAATAAAAGGGTGGTAAAAATAAATTATCTATACTAGCAACAGTTGCAAATTGAACAGTTGTCAACGATGTTGAAGTCATATAAGCTTTTTCGTAGCTCACTATGTCAAAGGGATGGAGAAGAATTGAAGTTGAGTCTGACTTTGTAGATGTTACTTGTATTATTTCCATTGCTTTTGCATGTACTTGAAAGTTATTTCTCATCATATCAAGAGTTGACTTGTTAGCTTAGACATTTTTTTTTTGTTGGTTTATAGTCGATAAATAAGGAAGCTAATGTATATGTTAACTATTCCTTTAGGATGTCCTTAACCCCCATCCCTTTAGTTTCTTTATTGCTTTCTGATAAGGGGTCTTGCTTCTAAAACTCTTTGTTGACGATGGGAATCAATGAGACAAACAAAGGGAAGTGGGCTTGGAATTCTTAGGGGAAAATGCTATTGGACTTAAGAGTTTGTTGCACTCCTTACTCTTGGATACTTATAAGAAGACCTTAGCAGGTTAGTCCATGAAGGCCCTTTGATGCTCAGGTTAGTAAGGAGGGAAAAATGAGAGGGTAAAGTATGCTAATGCATGGGGTTCTGAGCACAATTCTTAAGAGAAGGAGTGTTGGGTCACTAATCTGAATTAGTGTTGTGTGTTAGTGAAGCCGAGAGAGAGAGAGAGAGAGAGAGAGATTTTGGATCCTTTTATCTTTTGGCTCCTTATGCCATTTATAATATAAGGAGTTTACCTATCAAGGATGCGTGTCAGTCTAGGGTTCATCTGTATGAGCTACTTGTAAGGGACATGTGCTGTGAGGATGACAAAGTGAATTTGAGCACTGGTTGGCCATGAACATGTTGGCAACTACATTTGAAACCTAGGACATTGACATTTTGGGGGATGTTAGGTATGCTACTTATATCACATATGTCAAGTCATAATTAATTAATGAGGAGAGAAATGAAGGAAAGCAAAAGATAAATAGTTCATAGAGAGAGAGAGAGAGAGAGAGAGAGGTCTAATTGGCCTATAAGCCATCAGCTAACTTCTATGGGATGCCCATGATGAGGAGGTCTCTTTAAGGTGGCAAGTGTGCACCTGGAGGTTGGATGGGACCATATAGGTTAAGCGCATCCAAGTAAGTGCTTTGGTGCTCAACGACTCAGTATCTAAAGGGTAGGTCCTCGAAGTATTCAAAAGTAGGTAAAGTTATTGGGGACCATAGGGTGCCCAGGCGAAGACGAGGTGTCTAGTCACCTGATTGCTAATAGGCCTTAGTAGGCCTTCACTTAGGGCCTCAAGCTGGGTCTAAAATAGCCCGTTAACACTCTTATAATCATGGTTTCCTTCATTAGTAAAATATCCGTTCTAGCAAAAAGAAAAATGTTTCATTTGGTTTTCGATTTGGTAAAGTTTGTTCCATTAAACTAGTCATGATTTTTTAGTTTCTTTTTTGTTATGGATTATGTTGCATACTAACAACGAGCAGGTATAGGGAAGGTAAGGTATGAGATCACTCATACCACATCCTGTAAGATGTAAATTTCCAAATTTTGAAGCTGAACCTACATCGTGGTGTTCTAAAAAGACCACCATAGACCCTATACCCTATAAAACCTATAAGTACAAGATATCCTATAGAATATATAAATTTTACATTTTTCTTCTAAATTTTAAGTTTTACATGATATTAAGAGAGTATTTACCAATTCTTCATCTATAAAACCCATAAAACCTACAGCTAAATCTATAAAATTAAAAAGAATAAATTTTCCTACCATCAGTATTTCAAATCTATGTGATCTTCCTATTTAGTAAATAAGAAAAAATAAAAGCAAAAAATAGCAAATATATAGTTGGAAAGGAAAATGAGGAACAATAAAGAAAAAAGCAAAAAACATAAAGTGTAAGAAGCAACATTTTTTTCTTTTTACTAAAACATTTAATGGTTGAAAAATATAATATCACCATATATCATTCAATTATTAATATTATTTAATAGTTTTTTATAATGTGAATACATAATACTTTGAAACTTATACCCTTACACGTTTTGGGATAAGTACAATATAGGAAGATCTCTTACCCATATCCTACCTTGTAAGAGTAGGTTTAAAAAAAATAAGGATAAGGATAACGAAAGTTCTTGTACTTAGTGTGTAAACTTTTATTTCTTATGATATAGTGCTTCTTTCTTAAATTTGGTTTCATTTTAGCATCTTCATTAATAGCAGAGTTAATGATCGTTACCATTTTTTGCATTTTAGTGTTCATTCTTTAGTTATAATTGCATTCTAGTCTTTGTGCTTTATTTTCAATGCATTTTAGTATCTATTCACTTATTAATTTATTAAAAATTAATTTTTGATTTTTTATCATTAATATATTACTTTAATAAAAATTATATCCAATAATTTCAACTGTACATGACTTCTACATCTGATGGCTAATTTTGGCAAATGTAATATTATTGGAGTCTTGAGACCTACTTTTATATAAAATAAGATCTACTATGTATTTTTGGTAAATGAATTAATATTAATTTTAAAGGGTTATAACTTGTAAATTAAGTATCATTTAGCCATATAATATGAATTTTCAGACTTTTCATATAATAGACCTCTCTATTACAATTTATTGTTATATACAATTAAACCTCTAAAAATTAATACTTAATAAGTTAATAACCTCTTTAAAATAATATTTTCTTTTCAATCTCAACTTATGCTAATTTACAAAATTAGTAATTTTGATAAATTAATAAGACAATAATTTTGAGGAAGTCCCTTATATAAATCTATAGTTCTATTAATATCACAAATTAATAATTCTTTAAAATTACAAACATAACTAGAACAATTTAGTAAAATATGAACATATTATTTTTTTTAAATTTAAGTTTAGGTGGATTTCTCTAACTATCTTAATAATTAGTTAACACAATGAATATTGTTTAAGCATTAAAAGCAATGAATACTATTTACGTACTTATTTTCATAAATATATATATATGTAATGAATTTTCTTTTTAAAATTAATTCAGGAAATGTGATACATATATTAGTGATATACAATAATTTTTGTATAATTAAATTTATATTCGCTCTATAAGAAAAAAGCTCTTTAGATTAATAAATCATTACTTTATCGATTAATTAATACATCTTTAAATTAATAAAATTTCATGGTTTCAACATTATTAATTTATAAAGATTTTACTATATATTGTTGTGTCATGATACTAATTTTTATAACTTTGCAATTTCATAACTTATAAATCAAACACTATATAATCACAACCATATAATCATAGAGAGCTTAGGTATTAGATTAATGAGTCTTTTGCACTTATTTTTACTATATATGCACAGTGAAAATTACTGGCATGATTTTTTAAAATAATTTATAAATTTACAAATTATTATGTGATGAAATACTAAAATATATCAAAATTATAGTATTGACACTAAAGTGTAACTAAAACTAAAGTATAAACATTAAAATGTAAAAAATTTAATGGTTTTTAATTTTCGTTAATAGAGACACCAAATTAAAACTACATTGGAAAATGAAACACTAGATAGCAAAAAAAAAAAAAAAAGTTTAGATACTAAATTACCAAAAGCTAAAAGTACAAATACTTTTTACTCCTTTGTCTCTTAAAAATTTTATACATAAAGCCTAATCATGACCCTTGTTATTAATTCAAAACATATCCAATCAAACCGAGTACGAATGATAACTCTATATAAGGTTACTTATTCACTTTTATTGCGAACCAAATTATAATGGACCATAAATATTATTTTAGTTTTACGTTCTTTAAAGAAAGATGAACAAGGCTTTGGCCCATGTTTGGTTATCTTATATATAATTTAAGGAAAAACTTTTATATTTTTATTTTTAGAACAAATATATGTACTTTTGGATGGTTCAGGTTGTATTCCAGCCGGTTGAATTTGTCCTCAAAAAGATCAGTAAAATCTTAGTTATATTTAGATTGTCAAACCATAAAAGATGAATTGGTAGTCATGATCCGATTTGATTCCATTTCTGGTTTAGCATTTTATAGCTACCCCTAAATATATAGCGCATGGTCATAACAAAAAAAAAAAAACATTTTCTTTACAGTGCTACTCATCCTTTGGTTTCACAATAATGAAAAAGATCCAAGGTTCGTAGCCCAAAAAGGGGATGGTCTGACTTCTATGGTTCTATTTAATGTCAAGAACACACCCAGCTATTAAGAACGACAAGACACGACTGCGATGCAAATGGAAAAGAGCGTGTCCTCTGACAACTGCTAGTTCAATTGCTTGCAGTTTCAGTAAGTGGCATAAAAAATCAAAGAGAAGCTTCCTTTCACATAAGTATAAAGCTGAATTCTGACGCTGAAGTGATCAATGTTTTTGACCCAGCATAAAGGAATTGCGGGCTTGCGTATAGCCCATTTAATAGTAATAACATGCATGAATGCAATAGCTCTGGGGGAAACAAGATCTCGTGAATCGTGGGCAGATCCCATCTAGGAGCAGAATAATAGTAAGATAATCAACTTCTATATGTCACTCTGCTCTAGCTTAAAGAATTATTGATTTGATTGGTCAAACTCAAACTCCATTAGAATTATATGTTTTATGATGAAAATGGTTAGGCATAGCATATTTATGAGTTTGTGGGTCAACTTTACGAAACATGACTATGTTTGTAAATACCGGAAGTTCTATTATTAAGATAGCGTATATTTTGCTGCAATAGTTTCATTGTTTCATTATTCGAAGTGACTGCTTTTTAGGTGGTTAAAGCAGTTATGCATTCTAAAATTACTCTCTATTGAGTACTATTTCTTACGTTTGAGAATATGATAAACTCTAAAGTCTAGACTATTATACCAAAGATTCCTCCATAATTAGGAGCATCCATATTTAAGGGTAACTTCTTTTTTAACTAGTTACCCACAATATACTAGTACAGCAACTTTATAAGGATATGGAAAAGAAGTTCTTTGAAGAAATATCTCAATTTTGAAGTTCATACCCAAGTACACTTACAGTATTAAGTCATCTATTTTTGGACTAAAATGTAGATAAATCATCTTTGATCTATGTGAATCAAATAAGTCATCCATGTTAAAAGTTACTCCAAATAGATTCTCTATTTTACAAAGATTTACACAGTAAAAAATAGACAAGTAATCAACAACGTGAAGCATAAAACTTTTAAGAGACTACACTATATATAAAATAAGGTTATCTGTAATCTATTTGATAAACAAAAGAAAAGATAATTCTATTGTACTGTTAGAATTGGTGTGTGTACTTATTCAATTGGATTCTTAGTTATAGATCAATTTTAATAATACTTTGTCAATATCTATTATAAAAAAAAAAAAAATCTTTTCAAATATATATGAGACCTCGACAAGTGCTATTTAAATCGACAACAAAAATTCGCACTCACATCCACCTAAATATACAAAAACTTACGGTAGAATTGCAAGCTAGCATTTTGTATTTAATTACTATAATGATTTTTAATGATAACTCACACTTAAATTTGGGGTTCTTTTGAGACGATTTAGTATCATAGCTATATACACTGATAATTGAAGCCTACCTGAATATGATTGTCATAAATTTTCAATCATTCGTTAAATAATTCCTTATAGGCTACAATTGGACTGTAGGATGGAATGAATAATTGAAACCAAGATTTATTTAAGAGTTTGCGACAAGAACTAAGAGTCATTTCCGCTTTACACTAAGGTGAAGGTTCTTGCGAAATTCCACGTTAAATCAATACTAAAATGCACCTTATATGCTTTAATCATAATCAGGAGATATAAAAAAAGAAGAAGTAGGAATTAAATCATAATAATTTTCAGAAGTAAGTAGTAATCCGGAGACATAGGACATAAAGTAGGAGTTAAATCATAATGGATTGCATTCAATTTTAAGAATTTATTACAGAGACGGGTTTGGTATAATTGGTGATGTAACATGAAATAGGAGATAAGACTTACTGATTCGTTAGGACAGATTAATCAAAAACAATATTTTGAAAAAAAAAAAAAAGAATGATTTGGGATAAATCTAGGATGAATGTATATATTAGATGATAAAAATATTGGAGAATTAGCATAACAGATGAGTTTGGAAGTAGCATGATTGACTACAAGCTAAACCTAGTTGGATATGTTTTGTATATATTATGGAGATGGGCTCGATTATAATTACTTATCCTTTATGACAACGAGTAGATGAACTTAGTTTTCTATAAACTTTCAGCATTCATGGATTATTTAGTTTCATTTATAGACTATAGTTAGAAAGACCTTTGAGATTTCCTTTTTATGTTCATTCTTACGTTTTGAGAGTATTGAAGAATATTAATAAATTGAGAAAAATTTTTAATTTGTTTGTGAGCCTCGCGTATTGCTATTGTGAGTACGTGTAAGTATAAGAGTGGTCAAACCCCTTGTCTCAAGGCATGGAAGAGTATATGTAGTAGTTCAAATGAATACAATACATGTCAATCAATTCTTTTAAAAAAAAAATTTACATAATACAAATTACATAAAATAAATTACATAAATATCAATTTTATATCTCATTTTGAACATGTGACATTAATAACTACAAGGAAAATGCATGTCTAATATATGATATTAAAGAATTTTCTACCTCACTATATTATATATTAGACATGTGATTTTCATTATTTTCATATGTCACAGTTTTGAATTATGATACTTATTATACTATTATTGCATGTTTGAAGTATGGCGTATGTATAATATTAATATCGTATTTTGTATATATGATAATGGCATCGATATGATTTTTTTTATATAATTAATATTTGTGTAATATTTATCTATTTCCATAGTAAACATGCAAGTTCATCTAATTCAAACCTATTACACGTATTGAATTCCTTGCGTTCACCACCAAGCATTTCATGTTGTATATTATTACTCCAAATCATTCTTTTCTTTTCTTTTTTTTTTTTTTTGGATTAGGATATATTAAGTTCTTAAACATTCATTTATCACATAAACAATATTATCAACCTCTAGGGTCAATGACTTAATCGAATCTTCAAGCGAATAATGCATCTGCCCAAGGATTCGGTAAACTTGTTTACTAACCACTTCCTTTGACAAGTTCATATCAGTCGAAAGGAAAAGTTTGCATGCATGCAACTCATGATTAATACATTTTTGACCAGTCAATAATTGAACTCCATCGGCCATAACATTCTCTTGAAGAATCCAAAATTGTGTGCGCTTCACAATGTCTCTTGTTAGTTAGTTGCCATCAGCTCCACGGAAGCCTACATTAATTATTATAAGTTTTCTTCCAATATCATGATTATTTTCCATGACATTGATGGTGCAGTATTAGAAACTTTGGTTGGATGTTCTAGCAGTTATCTAAGGTATGTAAAAGTGGCTACAGTGTATTGTGTTAACATTTTCATGTTTTGGTTCAGTCAATCTACTATAAAGGAATTGTAAGTTTAGACAACATTTTCATGCCTGTGTTCAGTCAATCTAGGTTGGTGGTGTTACAATTTTTGTAGGTTTATTTCTTACAAAATACAAAATAGGGACGTTTTTGTTTTTTGAATTATTTTAGTATTTGAATTAATCTAATCCTTATAAAGTTTAATTATTGTTGAAATAATCTCAAAAGTTTTGATCGATTACTAGTAACTTTTAATGGTAGCTACAAGTGAGGTGCAATAATATTGGCTACCGGTTGATGGTGGTAAAATAAAATAAAAAAAGTTCATGGAAAATAATAATTAATTTCTATTTTTTTTTTTTTTTTTCAAATGAAATCGTTTCCTCACTTTTAAATGGTATTTCCCATTGCTATTTCAATATTTTACAATCAGTTGTCCGCAATACTATTGTTGCCTCCTACCACCAAATACCCATAAAACCTACAAAGTTATTCAAATGCTTTGAGATTACCGTGGATATATGTGATAGTATACCACTGTTTAAACTACAAAACTACTATATATTTTTTTAATATGGCTAAAAAAAAAAAGTATCATACTACCTTAAAATTTGTATGAGCGGAATGTGTAGACCAGTAAACTTATAAAGAGCAATATATCATCATATAATAAAGATAATGTATTATATATAAGCATTTTCTTTATATCATTCAATGTAAAATTGTCATCTTACTTGAGTTAATCAAATTTAGAAGGAAAAAGTATAAAAAAGTTATCAACACGTACCTCATTTTTTATTTTGGCCATCAAATTTTCAAAATTTTCATTTAAATCCTTAACATTTGCAAACGTTTACAAAAAGTCCTTTTAACTGATGGTGTTAAATTTTTAATTAGAAAAATACAAAAAAATCCTTAATATTTGCTTCTTTTTCTATTTTATTTCTTAAAGTTTTAAATTTTTCATTTGAGTCCTTGATATTTATAAAAATTTACAAATTAATTCTTTTAGTTGATAACATTAAATTATTATTTATACATTAACAAATGGAAACATTCTATTAATCCATGTATTTCTTTTATATAACTAATATAATAAAATATTAAAATTAATTAATTAAAAAATAATGAAAA
Organism: Lumnitzera littorea; assembly: GCA_024138015.1. Classification (NCBI taxonomy): domain Eukaryota; kingdom Viridiplantae; phylum Streptophyta; class Magnoliopsida; order Myrtales; family Combretaceae; genus Lumnitzera; species Lumnitzera littorea. The sequence continues at coordinate 93,338,696 of JAMXBB010000007.1, forward strand.
TTTATCAAAAAATTGAAAAAATGAAGAATAAGAAAAAAATTTGCAAAACTAAGATAATACATTTAGTAATATATATATACTTAGATACATGTATATATTACTATTAATTTTAAACTAAATTAATAAAATTTGCTGACCTCCCTATATCCTTGGATGGTCGAGTTTGCTTTTTATATATATATATATATATTTCCATTTTTACTAATTTTTATTTTATTAATTTATTTTAAAATTAATACTAATATACATGTATATAAATACATTATCTTAGTAATTTTTTTTTTCAATTTCACATTTTTCTAATTTTTTTTATAATTTTTCATTATTTCTTAACATTTTTCTATAACTTTTTAAATACCTTAATCAATGTTTAATATTATATTATATTATTTATTTCAAAGAAATATATAGACCAACAGAATGTTGTTTCCTATCAATGTAAAAATGATAGTCTAACACCATCGATTAAAAGGACTATTTTGTAAATTTTTACAAATATTAAAGATTTAAATGAAAATTTTGAAACATTAAAGATTAAAATAAAAAAAGAAGTAAACGTTGAGGATGTTTTTGTACTTTTCTAATTTAAAATCTAATGTCAATAGTTAAAAAGACTTACATGTAAACTTTTATAAACATTAAGGACTTAAATGAAAATTTTAAAATGTTAATGACTAAAATAAAAAATAAAATAAATGTTAATGACTTTTTTGTACTTTCCCTAGTTTAAAATGTAAAAACTATCTAATTCTATCATTTTTATTAATGTTAGGTCTAAAAATTGCATTAATCCAAATTTAATAGATATATGGATGTCAATGGAATCATATATTCGAATAATATGGTAAAATTTTGTTCATATCGTATGCCCTACTTAATTAAGTAATTATATTAAATAGAGTATCAACTTATATCTTACTTGATTGGGTAGGTTTTAGATGTATATTAAGAATTATATGATAGGTTCTAAGTATAGATATTTTATAACCTACTTCCACAGGGTAGTGTACAAGTATGATACTTTTCCTTACCATAATAATGCAATTCGCCTATTAGTATCAATGAGACAAGTTGGTTCCTAGATGTAAAAATATAAGAAGGCACAACCTACTCTATCAAAGAAATGGTATTCTTGTGAATATAACACATAATGAAATAACCAAATTAGGCAATCAAGAAAGTCGCATAAGTGAATATATAACCTATAAAAAAATGGGTTAATCCAAGCAATCTTGCTTATATAATCAAAAGAGCCGTTGGTTTATCTCTCCTTCAAAACAAATCAACCAAAGTTGTGTTTTCACAAACCTATGCTAAAGTTTCAATCAATTCCCACCAATATCTATGTTAGGAGATTAAGAATATAAATCTAGTAGCTTAAACAATATATCCAAATAAGAACATCTATGCCCAGATCAATAAACTATTTATACCAAAAGGATTATATCCATTGATAAGTTGTGAAGAGTTTAACCATTAATGATCTCTTAGCTATCCTATTAAATAAGTGGAAGATTCATTAGCTCTTCCTACCCCATATCTATCTTGAAACATATGCCATATGGTATAAAGGATATAGGTTTTAGGGTACCATGTATCTGTCTTAAGAATTTTTTAAATAATATTAATGAGAAAATAATAAATGATAATATTATTTTTTTGTGGTAGTTTATATCTATTATATTTATATTATTAAAGCCCCTTAGGGTATAAGTAACAGTTATCCTTAAAATTATCTATTTAACTTCTATTTAACATTATTTAACATAAAAACTAATAAAAAAATAAACTAATAAAATTATAAAGAATGGGTAAATTTTTCTACTTACTTTTCTTTCTCTTTTCTTATTCATCTCTTTACCACTTTCCTATTCTCTCTCTCACTTTTCTTTTTTCACTTTCTACTATTAATTGCATCTTACATTTCTCTCTCTCTCTCTCTCTACTAACATTCTTACTACCTTATTATTCTCTCCACAACCACTCATCTCTCTGTGTTTCTCATCTCTATTATAATATATTCGATTATATAATATAACTTTATTTATTTTATATACTCACAATGTAGATGTATTGTTAGCTAGTATTATTAAAGCTCCAAAGGGCTTAAATAACTGCCATTTATAGCTTACTCTTAAAATTACCTATTTATCCTCTATTTAATATTATTTAATAGAAAAACTAACACTAAAATAATATTTTAAATTTATATACAACTTATATCATAAATAAATTTGTTTTTCCTAACAATCTTTTCTCTCTCTCTCTCTCTCTCTCTCTTATTCAATGTTGATTTCAAGGTGCTATAAGGTAGATTTTGGTTTCAAAATTTGGAAACTTATACCTTACTAGATAAGGTATGAGTAAAGATTTATATCTTACTTACCTTATACTCACTCGCTTCTAAGTAGCTTCCATCATAGTTTTTTATTTTTTGGAAATTATCAATATATCAAGATACTTTTTAAGATGTCAAATTAAGAAACTTTAGTTTGTATTTTCATATATTTATTCTTTCATAAAATGTATAATTCAATGAGGAAAAGTATGAAAATTAAATTTTTTTTTTTTACCCTTAACAAGTGCCAAAATACATTATACCCACTGGGATATTACGGTAAACTTATTTCTTTTTTGGACATAAAATACTAGTTGATGTCCAGATTTTTGAACCATACAAATACATCTACATGTTTGACAAACTTTCTTACCACATCAAAAAAAGAGAGGTGATGGGGACTGTTTGTCATGTATATTATGAATCCATACGGTAGATTCCAACCTCTCTTTGTCTTTGTCTCTTATGCTCAATGAATCAAACCGGCAAGTTGGTAAGAAGACTTAGGACAAGCAACCCCACATCCATAAAAACCCTAGCTCCTTTAGCTCCTCCACCATATTGTAAGGACCACATTCAAACCGTGTGTATTTGTGTGTGTGTGTGTGTGCGCGTGTATGAGAGAGAGAGAGAGAGAAGGGAAAGGGCAAATGGTAGCGCCTCATCTTCTATCTCCGTTGGTAATGATCACATTTTGTACACGAGAACACATTGGTCCAAAGAGTGTACAGTTACTCTTTTCACGTTTGAGTTTTGTTAGCAGTCTCTTAATTATCTCGTCTTGTATCAATTACCTTACGACTTTCCAAAGTGACATTACCCTCCGAGCATCCTATTAACCAAACAAGCGCATAGATTTCCTTTCAACTAGAGGCATAGCTGAACTAGATCTAGTTACAACAATATTTTGAACGATTTGAAAATTTAAAATTCCGTCATAATCAAAATTTTACTTAACATGATTGAGCTTGTCTTAAATGCATTAATCGAGTTCTAAACGAAAAATAAGGGGTTATTGTAAATAGACCCACAATTCCATTAATTGGTATATGGATACTCTGTAAATTTCCAAAGCACGAATTCCTTTTTTTTTTTTTTTTCTCTGTAACTTTTGAAAATATTTATATAATTAAAATAACTAATAAAGTTTAAAACCCAAAAACTACCACCAAATGGACCATATTTAGTGACATTTTTTAGACATTAGCGATAGTTTAAAAAATGTGTATATTTTTATAAGTTATGAAGAGCTAAATGTACATGCTATAAGTTTACAGAGTCTATCCAGAATAATTCTGATGGGTACGAGAGAAAAAGAAGTTTGACCCAAAGCAGCACGAAGTAGTTCCATGTAAATAAAATCAAGGTCTTTCCTTTTTTTTTTTCCAAGAGTTATTAATACCATGACGCAATCAACAACGAAAACAATCTAACTACTGAATATTTACTCATATGGGTCGAATTTCGCCTTGTAGGACCAGCTAATGTCCAATTGGAAGCAAGTGTAACAACACAGCAAACGTCAACATTTAGATGAGGCAGATGTAGGTACGCCCCTACAGAGCAACCGTATATAATTGAGCCTTCAACACCACCCACCCTTACTCTCCTCTATTGTTGTATTAGTACCCTTATCTTGTTGTTATTCATTCTGGCTTTGACAATGGCAAAACAGAGCATTCTGTTTGTCTTTTCCTTGTTCCTCTTTGTACTTTCCACTTCTTCTTCTTCGATCCCGATAGAACAAGAAATGGACAGGATTACGGGACTCCCTGGTCAACCCCCGGTGTCATTCGCGCAATTTTCCGGCTATGTCACGGTGGATGAGAAACAAGGGAGAGCTTTGTTTTATTGGCTGACTGAAGCTGCCAGTGCTCCTGAGAAGAAGCCCCTCGTTCTTTGGCTCAATGGAGGTAAGTAAGCTCACATGAATTACAAAGATTTTCATCAATTTTCAAGAATTGCTTCGTCAATAATGCATCAACCGCGAAAATTCTCATATACACTCCATCTTTACGGGCACTTTACGATAAAATATAAATATCACATATAAGGTACACATACTATATTAATACGGTGTACAAAAACCGGGTCTTTATTAAATTATTCCATCAAGTTGTGTGTGCAACCAGTAAATAATTATCGTTGTATCAGTTAATGCATGCATAACAATGTACGCCGGTGTAAATAGGCCCTCCAACTTCTTGTTGTGGGAGGATTTTATTTTTATAGAAACTTAACTAAGTTCTCTATGTTTTTTCAAACAGGTGAGATATATAGTAAAAGACAAAATGGCAGTTAAACTACTTTAAACTTTAAAGTACAAATGTTAGCAGGTAACCTAGTCCCTTTAAAAAAAAAATTTATTGCTACTCATACGATATTTAAATTAATAAATAATATATAAATATTAATAAAATTATAACATGAGAAAATATAAACAATGTTTTTTAAGAACATAAATTTGAAAACACAAAGGTTAATAGTTTTGGAAGTTTTCTCCTAATCCCTAGCATAAATCATGACATTTCAGACCTCACAGGTTAATTTTTATAAAGTTTTCACCTTAAACCAAGTGTTCTAGTAATTTCTCTGAAGCGCAAAAGTGGGCATTATTCACGTTAATTACACAATATATTTATTAGGAAAAAAGAAAAGGAGTAATTGTTCTGTTCATACTAAAATATGGATTTTTTTTTTTTTTAGCAGCCTTAGATATGGATCTTGTTGTGATATTTTAATGGCAGTGATTTCAAAATGATGAACAAGCCGTTTCTGGCTGACAATAAATAATGTAATCAGGTTTCATCCCAACCTACAAGTGTCACCAGTGCACACGTGTTTCACTAATATTTTTTCCTTTTCCTTATTTCGTCTTCTCATTCCATAATAATCTTCACTTTTCATGAACTTCTAATCCATCTCTCATATTCTAGGTTGCATCTTTATTGGAATTTACTCCATCATAATTAGCACCATGTATAAATTTACCTAGCAAAGTCGTTATGGTTATATATACCTTTTTCCATTGCATAGAATGGAGCTCCAATTGAAAAAACATTTAGTAATATATGAGGAGTGTTTCCTTACCATATAAGAACGAATAAAAATTTTAAGATATAGCCACTATATTGGCAAAAGTACTACGAGTTGTTAAACAAAACACCTATGTATCAGATTTTTGTTTATTTTTACTTTCTATAAAAGAATTTTCATGAAAAATCACTCTTGACAAACTCATTCTTTGTGTAGTAATAGAAACAGCTCTGCACATTCAAAATGCACCTGTGTCACTATTCTTAATTAAATGAAAATTTTCATTAATACACCATATTGGTCTATATGATTTATATTAAAACTTAATCGTTGAAGTATTCTTTGATAGGGTATTTACTCTAATAGAATTGCAATCTTGCTTTTAAATCATCTTTTTCTAGAAACAAGTTTTTTTCATTTACTTTCCTCAATTTTCTTTAATTTACTCGTATAAGATATTGTCACGTATAATTAATAGTTCAAATTATAAAAACTATAACGATATTATGTTAATATCACATGATATTTCAAAAACCTAAATAATCTTAATAAATTAAATTATAAATTAAGAGAAATTAAAAAGAAAAAAGGATAAATAGAGATGATGTAGAAAACTTAAATTATAAGGTGATAATACCGTATCCCTTAATGTAGAACCATTACTAAGAAAAATCCCCACGTGGGTCCTCGTGATCTCTGTGTGTCAGGATTTTCGAGGGGTAATACTCCTTCCATAACCGGTGTTTACTCTCCAAAAGCAATGAAAAGTTACATTGATTTTAGGTCACTTTCTATACATCTGTGTTTTGTATTTTGGTTGCCGGAGTCTAATAGGCCATTTACATACCTTTTTGTATTTCCGTGTGGTATTTAGTTGTTCCAAAAAGAAATAAAAAGGAAAAAAGACAAACACCACAGAAAACACAAGACACAATAAACACCCCAAAAATACATATCACTTTAACCTAATGCCACAGTGACTGTCCTGAAATTTCCATGTTGTCTCCCCTCACTGAAAATTACACTTCCTCTCAAGCCCCTACAGAAGCCTACGCGTGCTGAGAATGACACTTCACGTGAATGATATGCATAAATAAATTCCCATCTGGTTTTGGAGTGCATTAGCTGCGCTGTTAAGTAGAGTAGTAATTTTTAAAAATTTTTTTTTTTCTTAATAAGCGCTCGGAGCACCATTTACATAGGTTTTAGGTGTAGTAGTTATTTTAGCATTCATTGTTACCACTATGTTAAATTGTTATTAAAGATACCTAAAATCGGAACTAGTTCTCATGATTTCGGTTTGATCATTGGACTTGTTAGGCTGGTTCCATTCCAAGTTTTGCTGATCCCGCACTTAATGGTTTGAAATTAAAGGGTTTCAAGTCTCAGTTGCATTAGCATTTTATATATATGTATATATTTTATATATATACCCAAAATAATAGTTTAATGTATCCCAAAATATGGTGAATATGAATACGGCTGAAAAATTTCTTCGGTAATGAAGCCGAAAATTTCCCCTGAAAACATTGGTACTCATAAATTATAATTTCGTTGACGGACTCTTCCAAGGAAAGAGACAACTGGTGATAGAAAATTATCATTGTCCCGACCCTCAAATCAGGGGAAAATCATCGAAGAGTTTTGACCAAGAAACACTAGTACTTTCTACGAGATTAGCCGCAATCGTGAAAATTATAGTGAAAACCGACAACTCACGAGTCAATTGTGAAATTTTATATTGATTGTCATGGCAACTTGATGTTTGTTAGGTTTCTCATGCATGAAAGCTGATTACTACATAAGAGGGAAAAATCAGAAAGCATGGCCTAAATATAATATCTAGTCGTATTCATACTTAATTTCATGGTCTGGTACCTTCCCTATCCATTTAATGCAATTTCACTATTTTTTACTACATTTTATGCCCAACAACAATTTGGTATGGTGATAACTCAAGAGTGTCGTTTAGCTTTTCCTTAATTTCTGCCGTCCATGTTTCTGTCTTGGTCTTGAAAAGTTTTACAAGCATTTTTTCAATGAGATTTCCTCTTTGGATGTGTCTCACCTTTGAAGAAGTGAGCTATATCTACTTAGAAACAGACATTCATCACTAGCTAACTAACTTGCCAATATATATATATATTTACTTACCCATCAATTAGCACCTTAGTATAGGGCTAAAGGAAATTAGAACTTCACTGACTTCTTTTCTGACTCGACCCAACTTGAAAAATTAATTTGATCGGTTCATTGTTCACCAATCACTAGCCTATAATTTTGGTAGCTAAATGATGGCAATTTTTTGGCACACTTAAGTCTATATAGGATATTATATATATATATATATATATATATGTATGACGTGTAAATACCAATAAGATATTGATATAAATTATAATGGAATGAATAGTTATTAAATTAATTATCACACGTGATTTGTACACATCATATATGTCAATATTTTATTAATATTTACATACCATATATATATAATACATGATATGTATTATTCATTAAATCTCTTTTCGAAGTAAAGATACGTGTATAATTAGGTTCTATCCATTTTTCTATATATAGTTTGTGATACTTATTTTTTTCACACAATTCGTTTTACTTTTTTATTTTTTTCCAATTTGATCGAGTAGGATTTTATCTAGAGACATCTTCCATTCATTCCTCAACATAGCGGATGTTGATGATCCAATAAAAAAAAAAAAGGGGGCCAATCCATATATGGAATATAATTATTTATATGTACAATTGGTCGTACCTATTTTAAGAGAAGCACTGTGTGTTTCATCACAACGTGGAATGTTACTTTCCTTTGTTTATGGTAGACCTACTATGTTGGAAGTTTTTCAGTTCCACTATGATCACTAAAACACCATCTGTGGCTACCATGCATGACTTCTCTTATAGTGACAGGACCCCATTTGAGAATTTTCCATTTTCTATATGATTGCAATTACATACCATTCCAATTTCCAAACATGCATCTATGTGCCATTGAGTGCTTGGAAATATTTCTGCCTATACCTTATACTTTTCCTAATAGATAAGCTTTTCCACAATTTTGGAGAACGAACCTTGCATGACTTATAAAGCAATAACTATAACAATTTAATTACACAAAATGACCATTTTTCTAGTCTATGAAATGTTTCACTAGAAGTTACAACTGGCATGATTAGTGACAGGTGAGAACTAACAAAAGTGCGATTTGTGATAAACATTATCTATCACTCATGATAGTTTTTTAAAATCAGTGTATATATGTTACGTTTGGTTTATATCCAATACTCGTCGTGGAAATTTTACAAATAAATAAATCTATTTGTATTAGGATTCCCTTTATGTTGCAGGACCTGGTTGTTCATCTATTGCTTATGGAGCAACCGAAGAAATCGGGCCATTTAGGTTAAATAAATCCGCTTCATCTCTTTTTATGAACAAATATTCATGGAATAGAGGTAATAAAAAGAAATAGTGTTGTTGTAAACATTATAGTATTATTTTACAACATTGACAGTTTCGCCACAATTTGAACTGAATTAATATCAATACACAGGGGCAAATCTTCTCTTCCTTGAATCACCTGCTGGCGTAGGTTTCTCCTATGCAAATACTACTTCCAATCTAGTGGATGCAGGAGACGAGAGGACAGGTACCAAGTAGTCATAATGAGTTATTAAAAAATTCTAATTAACTATATTTGCAGTAAAGGCGTATTTCTTTTATCTTTAAATTCTAACGAAGATTTCATGAATTTTTTGACACAGCTCAGGATGCTCTTATTTTTCTAATAAAATGGATGTCAAGATTTCCTCAATACAAATATAGAGAATTTTACATTTCTGGTGAAAGCTACGCAGGTAAAAACTATCACCAAACAAGAAGGTTTTTTATATTTTAAAATTTTAGGTTAATTTAGCCTAACTTTGCTAACGTTTCAATTTCATTTAATTCAAGGTCACTATGTTCCGCAATTGGCCATGAAGGTCCATGACTATAATAAAGCAAATTCTGATTCCACCTTCAATCTCAAAGGATTCATTGTAAGCTCAAATCAAAATATTGCTCCACATTGATTTGCTAAGACTTAAGAATGTTATTTCCATGTGAACTTTTCTTAGGATCTTTTGATAATTAAAACTTAGGCATTTATGAATTGGTGAGACACTTTTTTCTAATCTCAATTGTCTACTTTCGTGTATAACTCGTTAAAATGGTTCAAAAATTTTTTTTCTTTTCATTTGATTTAGTTAACGGTGCATTCAATGATAGGTTTATAATATAATTTACATTACAAAAAATGGGATTGTAATATGGATAGATAATTAATCGAATAAAATTGTGCATTGGATCAAATCAAATCGAAAATTTCCCTTTTCGCATTTGAGTTCATAGCTTGGTTTATGGTCATCTTCTATATACGAATAAATCTTTGAACTTCCAATTCATTTTTTTCATTTTCTCGTGACACTTATGAAATATGTACTTAGTTTCCCAATGGTTTAATTTCCGAAAACCATTACCATCCGTGGGTCTTTTGGCTATAGTTTTGGGAATCACAGTGATGGTTGATGAGATAAATGTATATTTTGGAATGTTGAGAATAGTTTAAATCGGGGTGTTTATCCATGCTTTGATTAATTGATTTGCAGAAATATCTATTACTGTTCAAAATATATCCACTATGAAACTAGCAAGTACCAAGGTAACACTCCTTACTGCATTGACGAATTCTTGATGGACTACAAGCAGGTGGGAAATGCTGTCACAGACAACTACTACGACGGCATCGGGACAGTCACATATTGGTGGACTCATTCAATGATATCAGATCAAACTTACAGATCAATCATGAACAACTGCAATTTCACGTCTGAAAAGTCTGATGAACTTTGTGATAACGCTGTGTCGTATGCCTTAAACCATGAATTCGGAAAAATCGATCAATACAGCATTTATACACCAACTTGTATAGCATCAACCAATACCACTTTGAAATCTATAAGGCTCAAGAACACCTTGCTTCGTGGACGGGTTTCGGGATACGATCCGTGTACGGAAAGCTACGCAGAGAAATACTACAACCGGCCTGATGTACAGAAGGCAATGCATGCCAACATTACGGGAATTCCATATAAATGGACAGCTTGCAGGTTCTTTTATATATATAATACAGTCCTCCTTTATTTTAGGGATAAATCACGACGAATTCTTATATTTATGGTATTTGTTTTGACTTTTATTATTTGTTTTACAGTGATGTTCTTATAAAGAATTGGAAAGATTCCCAGAATTCTATGTTACCTACATACAAGGAACTGATCGCAGCAGGACTGAGAATCTGGGTTTTCAGGTAACCAAGAATTCTTTCCCTACATGTTTGCCGCTATGTGTATATACTATAGATGATTCGATGGTTTCAATTGCACATTAACCCTTTAAACTCAAGAAAACGTCGAGTTAATTTCATCTGTATCCCCAAAAATTGTCGATCTCAAGATTGGGGCATGACTTTATCATAATATTGACAGATACTAAATATATCCTACATGAGGTGTGAATTAAGATTCCAATATAGAATTTAAGGTTAAAACTTCAAGAAAATATTGTTCACATGATTGGTAATTTCTCGAAAATTGATTTCTTAAGATCATCGGTACTTATGATATTAACACTGTAGCATACCATAGCTAACATGTAACTAATAATAGGCATTTTCTTTTACCTTTTATCTTATGATAAAAAATTCCCAACTAGTGTTTAACTGTATTTCACTAACTTAGCGTCGTAAATCACCATTACTTTTGTCCTACAATCTACTTGGGGCTTGTAATCTTGTACAGGTACCATCATTTTGGGTATCAAAATCTCTCCCCTCCCTAATTGCATATACTCATTATGTTACCATTTAATTGAGCATGGTTTGCTTCCTATTTTTCCGTGTGTAAGTCAATTCATTACCCTCTTCTACACCATGTTTGCATTGGAAGAAAGAAAGATGATGGAGTTAATTAGGGAGGAAAAATTTACCCTTTCTCTGTTCAGAAAAAGGAAAGGAATGGACTTTTAAGAAAAAATTTTCTTTATAAACTAGACTAACACAAGATAACTATTGGTTAAAACGTGGTTCGGAAAAAAATTTATCCTTTTTCTCTTGACCTATATATCAACAATCTTTAAATACCTTTTTATTTATAATATTATCATAAATTTTCAAAACATATTTAATGAACTTTCCATCCTAAAAAAAAATTTTAATAATTTCTTTTCCTTCTAATTTTTTCCCTTAGTGTTAGTAGCCTTACTATCCACGAAGCCATGCCCGTATTTTTGGAATGGTTGACAACAAGCCCATTAGATTTAGCCTTTGTTACAACGTTCCAGTTATAAGGATCATAATAGGCACCACATTCAATGTTTAATCTTCATTGTGTGGTAAAGTTTGGCTAACATTTAACAACTTACATCATTAGCGGCAGATTGCAATCAGTACTAGACTGGGTTTCGTTCCGTTGTGTTTTGTTCTGTTCTCTTCTCAATAGGAGGTCCCCTCTACTAGCAGGTACTAGGCTCAGTACACCCTTAAAAGCTGTTACCTGTATCAGATCTATCAATTCAATGGTGACTGGGTTTTTTGGTAGATTATAAAACGCAGCAGGGTTTTGACTGGTATAATTAATCTTGAAAACACGTTTGGAAAGCAGCATTAATTTCCACACTGACTCTTTAACTACCACCCACATTTTTCATCTTGCTTGGGCCGATCTTTACAGTGCTGGGTTCCTGGGAGTGGAGAAGGAAGAAAATTGGAACCAGTGGAAGTGGTAGGGACTCGAAAGCATTTTTCTTTTGTTGGTTTGAAAGAAAATTGTTCCTTTTTAAGATGGAAACAAAGTAGTGGGAGTTCGAAACATGATTAAATTTTTCATTTTACCACTATAAATGTTTATATTGTTAACTATGGGTACTTTAGTAATTTAATATTATATCATTTCTCATATTTATTACTTAGTTTTCATTTTTTTCCTTTCCCTCTTCTAGAAAAACATGTAGGAAGGAATTAAACATGTTATCCTTCGTAATTCTTTCCTCCCACTTTATTTTCCTTTTGATTCCTTCCCTCTTCTTAAATGAAATGTTAACATTAATGATAAAATAATAAAGGAGTAAGTACATGCAATACAATCAAGTTAATTTATTTAATTTTCTTATATTTATATGAAAATTTAATCGAGTCTTTTAAATATTACTTGAGTCACTTAAATCCTCCATATTTCTGTTAATAGCTCCAAGTAAATCTTTATGTTTTGGACATATATCATCTGAGGTATTGGTTGAGGGATTTAGTGGTGTTAAAATAAAATATAGATAATTCAAATCACCTGCTTAAAATGTATAGAACTTAAGTGAATCTCTACACAAATATAAAAAACTTAAATAATTCACAAATTCAATTAAATTTTGGTACACAGTATTTCTAGTGTTCTTATTTCATTAATAAGATTCCATTGTCTATATTTCAGCTATATGTATGATTTTTATAACATTCCATATTACTACAATTCAATTGTTAACCTGAAAGGTTGTAATTTAAGCTCAGAAAACATTATAATCTTTTTGGGCTCTAGTTATTCGAGCTCCTAAATATATAGGAGAAACGTCCTAATAACTAAGGATAGTGCGTACTAGTGTCTCATTTCAGTGTTAACATCTTTAATAATAATAAAATAAAATAAAAAAAAGGAAGAGAGAGTAGAGAGAAAAGCCTATCCATAAGCGGCTTTATGTTTAAATCTACGTTAGAATGTTGGTACTTCGTTTGGAAAAAATGTCCTAGAATAGAAACTGAAGGAAAAAGAAAAAGGAGGAAAATAGTACTATTCATGTTATGAAAGAAAAGAATAAAAATTCTGTTAGTAGTACAATAAGATTTATAACGTTTTAATTATCTCCGTATTATCCTTGTTCGGTTTTAATTTAGTACTTAAAAAATTAAATAGTGACCAGCCAAAATTACGCAGGAAAAGGTTGAAACTTTACAGATGACGTCTAGGAACTAAAGCAAAGCTCAGTTGGTAGATAGCATGCAGTTCTATTTTGCTATATGTAAGTCCTGTTTTCATATCTATAGATAGTTAATGGAATGAATCTCAAAACGAGTTTCACGGTTTTACTCGGTATAAATTGGGGCCACAGGGAATATGGTGCAACTTTAGTTGCCTAAGTTTCATACCTAAAAGGTTTTTTTTTTTTTTTTTTTCTTTTTCCTACAATAAATATATTGAAATTTATACTTAAGTATTAGAATTGTAATTCTACCTATCTCCTCTTTAATTATTTTTATTATTGAAGAGAATAACAAAAATAATTTTAACTGAAAGTTATTTTTCAACGCATTCCTTCTCTATTTTTGTTTTTCTCTCTCTATATCCAAACTTTCACATGTACCTTTAAATTAAAATTTTCCTTTTTACCTAAATGATTTCCTACTCATCCCATAATCCAAAACACAAAATAACACACTACAAAGCCTAAATCCCAAAAGGAGTCTATAGGGGATAAGACCACGGAGGGTGGGGTGGGTGGCCTAACAATGAGATTATGTTGCATGACGTCTCAGCATTATCCTGTCATTTCATGTTACATGATCTTTAATGTTCCAAACTAACTTTTCAAAATATCAAAAAGAAAAATCAATTGAATTACAAATTCATGTAAAAAAATTTTATCTAAAAATTGTTCTGATAAGTATGCATCTTGCTCCAAACCATTATAACTAAAGTCTTATACTGTTACTTCCATAACTCTTTAAACACGGTTTAGGATTTTAACAGCAATTAAAATGATTTATTATCAAAAGTTACAGAGAGGAGAAATCATCCTTTGAGATTTTAAAAGGGCATATTTGTACCTACCAATTATTTGGGGAGTATTTGTAATTTTTTCTTAAACGAAAGCTATAATAACTGGAACCTTCACTTACTAGATTTATCCCACTTTTAACTCTCTTTCTACTATAATGCAACACACGGTAGTAGCATTTAATTTTCACTCTTAAATACTTGTTTAATAATAACGAAAATTAATTATGAATATGGTAAAACAATCTAAACATGGTATAATCGTTGAACTTAATAATTTTCAACAGAATATATATTAATTTACCAAGGGTTTAATTCCAAAGGAACCATTTCAAGCCGTTATGCAATAATAACTTTGTTAAATTAATTTTATTTTATCTAGTTAGGGCACATGTCATATAATTTATTTTCTATCGTCCTACATAAAATTTTCTTATCGTGATTTATTAAAATTTAGGAAGTTATTTATAATATGTAAAAATTTTGATGTGTATTCATATACAAGTCAAAGTTTTAGAGATTAATTGTATTTTTCCTTTTAGTGGGTGAATTATTTTTTTATTTTATTTTTTTTACATCTTAAGGAACCATATTATAAGTATATGGCCTCTCATTAGTAATTAAATCGTTATATTAATTATATTTTCATAAGCACGGCATTAACACATTTATCCTTTTTCCATATGAAAATCATCTTGGATTTTTCTGCCACATCTATGCATAGGATGCTTCGATGAGATCTTCAATTCTTGTTTTAACAGATGATATACATATTCGTATCACCGTCTGTAATTTCATGAAAACCAGTAGGGAAAAAAAATTACTAACTCTATTTCCCGTCACAGCGGCGACACCGACTCGGTTGTGCCGGTGACAGCCACAAGATTCTCCCTCGGCCATATGAATCTCCCAATTAAAACCAAGTGGTATCCTTGGTACGCGGGCAACCAGGTAAGCACAAGTACAACAATTTACGACTGTCTCGATGTTAGACCTTTTAAACTTCCGAAATTTTTGTTTGCCAAAAAATAATAATAATAAAAAAAAAAAACTTAGAAACTTTTAAATACTGCCTCCTAAAATCTGGAAAGAAAAAATTAACAATACATGTACTC
Organism: Lumnitzera littorea; assembly: GCA_024138015.1. Classification (NCBI taxonomy): domain Eukaryota; kingdom Viridiplantae; phylum Streptophyta; class Magnoliopsida; order Myrtales; family Combretaceae; genus Lumnitzera; species Lumnitzera littorea. The sequence continues at coordinate 93,354,061 of JAMXBB010000007.1, forward strand.
TTCAGCTTCCTACATTGGGCTCATACACTCGTGTAAAATCTTTGGTTGCCACTATTAAGCACAAACAACTATTCTATTAATGTCGTGACCATATGTACTAATGATTTTTTTAATGGGTATCATTAAAGCATAATAAAATATAATTTCATCTCGTCACTATACTTTATTGGCTTTTGTGTTAGATATATTTAAGCTATGTGTTATATTTATGTAGTGGAAACCAGTCAATAAAAAAAAAAAAATCTAAAAAATGTAGAACCTTATTTTTAATTTAGATAATGTCAAAAACTATTACATGGATTTACTAAAATTACTAAATGCGATACTCATTTGAATTTTTATTTATTAAATTTAAAAAAGCTAACACAACCTTTCCAAAATGATGGAAGTATTAAATTCGATAAGAAGGACATTAAACAGTTTCAGGTTTTAGGTTTAAATTTTAACAAATAAAAACTTGATTTAATATGATAACTCTAAACTTTATGTAGAAAATAAAAATGTAAGATATTCATTTTAGGTTTCGGAGATTATTGCTTTTTTTTTTTTTTTTAAATAGGATGCTTTTATCGCACGGCCCATAAGAGCTAAACTTGTTAAACAGGTGGGGGGATGGACAGAGGTGTATGAAGGTCTAACGTTTGCCACGGTAAGAGGTGCGGGCCATGAAGTTCCATTGTTCGAACCACATCGGGCTTTAGTCCTTTTCAAATCATTCTTGGCAGGAAAAGAATTGCCAAAATCTTGACAATCGAAACCGTCAACGAGGCAACAAAATTAGTGAAGATTTATATATGGTTCTTAGCTTTCATGCACGTTGTTGGAACAATCCAATCAACGGCACATACAAATAAGAACTTGGCAAATTAAAAGCAGGAAAGTTAAATTTATTCAGATTAGTTTTTCCTGCGCCCTGAGAGATTCCATTTTCATGAAGTATTGTATTTACATTGATCTCACAGGACAATAATCCTGATGCAGATTTGTGTAATTCTTTAAAGAACTATTTTCATTACCTAGCAAGTGAAGAAATTTCTTTGGTGATTAATTTCATTAGTCATACTTGAAACTTATGATAACTCGCAGGTCCTCATATCTACTCTTGTAATTTACCAATTATAAGGTTTTTCACCTAAAATGCATTCATATCTTCCTTATCTTTTCTTGTTCTTTTCTTCATTTTTCTTTCTTCTCTCATTCCCTCGTTCACTATTGGACACTCGTAAAAAACATATTTTCATTCAATTGGTAGATTTTGGTGGATTTTTAAACTATTTTGAAGAGACTCTAAACTAACCAATCAAAACTAATTATTAGTTCTCATTATTAACTGTTATCATTGTCTAACTACTAATTATTACAATATATTTGGTAATACCATTGTCCTTCAAACCATTGTCTAACATATATGCACAAGTGTATAAATGACAATATTATTATTCATGATGACACAATACAATAAATTATATATCTATATAGTATAAGGGTTTGTCACCCTAAAACACAAGTGAAAGAGAAAAATAATGAAAGAAAGGGGTTAGAGCGAAACTTATTACAAGTAGGGGACAGCGAAAGTGCCTTTAATTTCGAGAAATTTAACAAAAAGGGTACCTTTCAAAAAAGTTCCTTCTTTATTTTCAATTAGAAAAGAGAATGCTTTTTGGAAAGGCGTTTTTAGTAATAATATTAACATAATTGAAAGCGTTTGGTACTCAAATAAGCTTATGTACAAACATAATCATTTTAGATTGTACACAACACAAACACATCCACTTTTCTCTCTCGAGCAAGTGCAAGCTTTGCATCAAATCCAACCTATTCAACACTTTTTTTTTTCTTTTGGCAAAATCTCCGTTTAAAATCAAAGGTAAACATCTCCTTACATCTATCCACTTTAATTACATGATTTCTTTCATGAATCTTCCATGATTTAAGACATTGCACACTTGAAACTATAGAATTATATGTGTTTGTATTTAAGTGTTTTAGCTTGATTAAATGTTGTTTTGTATGTGAATATGTATTGTATAACATGTAGTTACACTATATATCGGTATTTTGTATATTGGCATATAACTTTATCGTAGTGAAATTGAAATGTTAGTGTTTTAAACTTTGCCCTTTAAATGTTTGGTGAAATACTTGTTAAGGAACTGTTTAGTGTAGGTTATGAGAAATAGCATACGGTCATGTTGAACGGTGTATAATTAGTTATGTGCTAATCAACACATTACTTGTAACATGAATAAGTTGAAAATGGCAAGTACAGTGAAATTTATAATTTTTGCTCATGGAAACATTATGAGAGGAAATTTAGGATCGGAATATGATCGTAACCCGATGAAGATGTTAAAAGTGAGAAATAATGTGAATTTCTTCAAACTCCTTGAAAGGGTTTGCTAAGGTATTAGAGTCAATTTAAGTGCTAGGGTTAAGATTTTTTACAAACATTCCAATGCTTACTCGAGGGTCATATCTTATTCACTAATTGCCATCGATGACAATAATGACATTAAAAATTTGTTTGAGATGGCAGAAGCATCTGGATAGATTCACATCCATCATTTGTATGTGAGGGCTAGAGAAGTAGAAGGACCCCCTCCCCCCTTAGTCTAAGCAACTCATGAAGAACACCAGGCTAAACTTAAGAGGGGAGGTGAATTGAGTTTTAAGGACAAATTACAATTTATTTTCAATATAAACAACTAAATGCAATAATAAGAGTAATCAAACCAACAATAAAACAATAATAAGTCTGGAAACTAAAAGAGATAAGGATAAAGAAGATTAAGCCTGGATACAAGTTCAGACTGCCTTCTAGTCTCTACGGACACACAATACCTTCAACTGAAGACTTAACACCGTTTTATTGATTTCTGAATCTAAGCTTCAAGAGTCACACAAATACAAACATAATTACATAAGTTTCACACTCACAACTCTCAACATAAATTATAATATCAACTTACAGTACAAAACTCAATCTCAACTCATAACACAAAACTCAATCTTAAAGATTATTGGTGTAATGCTTTTAACTCTCAATACTTTACAACTAATAGCTCACAAGCACTGCACTTCAAATCCTTTTAAATATTGGAAAATTAGGGTACAAGAGATATGAGAACAATAGATAATAAGAGCACAAAAGAATGTTGGAATATTGTAGCAAAAGATCAGTTTTCTTCTGTCCTTAGTTGAGTTGTTGAGCATTTAATCATCCTATTCAATTCTTCCCGTTATAATGCATTAAATACTCCAACGGCTAGTTGAATTAGACTTATCAGCATGCCGGTACCTTACCTTATCGGTAAGCCGGTAACAAATTACATTATCGACATGAATACCGGTAAGTGAACCAGTAAGCCGATTCCTTGATCAAACATACTTTCATCTCCTTATCTACGCTACTTCCCCGTTAAGCTGGTAGTACTCTGAAACCGTCAATCTGATAGGTTAAATATCACTTAAAAATACTTTTAACACACAACAAACAAATGGTCTTTGCAATCTAACTTCAATATCATTTGATTACTACTCAAAAGCTTAAATTTCTTGTAGAGATAATTGATATATTTAATCATTAAGTAAATTAATTGATCTTATTTAATTACCTCAATATAGTTAAATAATACTTAGTTTAATCATCCACTTGTTTTTTTTTTCTTCAAAAACAACATGTTTAGATATATACTTTTTTGTTTTGTTCTTATTAAAACCAACAAGTTTAATTATATACTTTTTGTTTTGTTCTCATCAAAATCAAATAATAAACCCTAAGTTCAACAACTCATGTACTACCAATTAAAAAGAATGAATAAATGGCACCGTATGAGGAGAACAAACAAAATCTCATATGAATATGAGCCATTACTCTTGTTTGAGGCTATATGGGATGATAATAATGTAGTCGATGAGGCTATTGGATTGGTCTTGTAAAAGAAAGTTTCACATGACCATGTGGTTTTGCAAATAGTAAACTTAGATGGTGATGATGACGATGATGACTATGGGCTCGAAGGAGATGAGGAAGATGACGATGATGATTATACTAATCACGAGATGCCTCTTGTGTTTCCTATTATGCTTGAGGTGACTGCTACTTATTCTTCACCTACATACATGTTTGGTGTGCATCCATATGCCTTGGACTCAAGTTCAATAGCGATAATACCAACCCTGATATAACCTCTAGAGGTCCATATGACAGAAACGGGGGTAAGGGATGCAATTCCCTTTTTCAACAGAGGTGGAGATGATGGTTACTTAAATTACAAGAGGGATGTCAATGAGGAGTTTGACAACTTGTAAGCCGGTGAAAATCTCTATATAGGTATGAGATTTAATACTAAGTAGGAACTTATAAGAGCCGTGAAGAATTACCACATAAAACATCATGTGGATTTTAGGTTGATGGAATCTAAAAAGGGCAAGTATTCCATTGTTTGCTATAAGCATGGGGATGGCTATAAGTGGAGACCTAGGGCATCTAAGAAGAAACTGGAGGGTGCTTTTATGATAACTAGATTAGTGAGACCCTATACTTATGTTAACCCCATCATTACCCAATACCAACCCCAATTAGATAGCAATACAATGTCTAGGGAGTTCTTGAATGGTAATAGAGAAGATCCCAACACATGCTTGGTTTTGTTTATTTACTAATTAATGCTTAAGTTATAAAAAATATTGATAGGAATTTGGCTACTAGGCCTTTAACTTGTAGTCGAGCTCGAAGACTAGAGGGACTAGTAAGGAGGATCCTCTTGCTCCAGCCAACTTCTGCCAAAGCTAAGTTACTCCTTGTGGTTGATAAATTCTATGTGCCTAGTCGAATGATTGCTCATCTCTTGGAGATTTTGTGCTGAATTAAAGAATGCCAAGACATTTGCCAAACCTTGTATTCTTACGCACTTATGCCTGAGCTGACCACTTGTTCGACATCATACTTGCCAAGAGGCCGAGAGAATGACATCGAGCTAATCCCCAATCACCTCTACTCGAACAAGCAATCTGCTTGTACTCTTTTGTCTGCATCCTCCAACAACATCACCAATACATCTCTACCACGTATATAGGACCACGTGTAGAATCTGCTACACTAATCATTGTTTTTCTTGAATATTCATTTTTACCTTTTTGCATTCTTGTACGTTACTTCTTTGGGACAATACCCTTTTTGTCTTTTTCCTTTTTGGTAAGTTTCACTAAATCTCGGGTATAAATATCCCTTGTATATGTAGCCGTAAATAATCAGATTACTATTAATATATTGAATATTTTTTTTCTCGTAAACATTGATTATTTACTCTCACTCTTATCCTAATCCTTAAGCAAGACTAGGTGGCGAGTAACCTCATCGGACTAATTCGTGTGTCATATCTAACTATGCTATGAGTTTTTAGAAGTTCCATTAGTGCATCATATTCTTTGAAGCTGTTCATGGGTTTTGCTTACTCTTTTATTCATTGTTCGTCTTTTTACAAGTTCCCCATCACTCTTTTCAAGCTTTCGGCAAGCTTAAACCCATCCCTATGACCAGCTCTACCTTTACTTGATTACGGTTCACATTAAACGTTATGTAATTTCTCTATTTGACCCTATTATTTTTGCTTTTGCAGACTAGATGGAGCCTAGACTTATAGATGGATTGATTTTCACTGGCTAGTACAAGCACAGATCTCAAAGCATTTGGGTAGGATATGTATAGCTAATGACTTGTCTTTCCATCACAAATTATTACATTTAACGAAATCTTATTGACTTGGGTCATTTGTAAGACAATGAGGCTTTACATGTACAACATTGCAAGTAGCTACTTAGACGGAATTAGGAAGTGCATGAAGTCTCTTTGAACAATCGCATGCTACCTTACCTAGAGTAGGTCGGCTTCATAGGTCTAAACCATCTCCCTTACATTCAATTGGACGACCACTTGATCATCGTACTAGTAGAGAGGTGGAGGCGAAGGCAAGAGATTCATACTTTCCACGTAGCCTATGGAGAGCTTACCATCACACTTCATGATGTCGAGGTACAGTTTGGCCTCTGAGTTAATTAATTGCCAATGACCGAGAGCACTTATAAAGAGTAGCTCGAGATATGTGCTAGATACATCAAAGCTGTTCCAGAGGACTTCAATGGCATAGGAGGGCATATACGCATGGGTTGGCTAGTAGACCATTTTGGTTCTTCACTTACTTGGGTAGACAAGGAGTAGGTTAGACATTACACGAGATCATATATCTTACAGATATTAGGAGGGTTCATGTTTGCTGACAAATCTGACAACATAGTGCATGCAATGTTTCTGCCTTTGTTAGAGGACTTCAGTTGAGCTAGACAGTACAATTGGGGCTCTACATGTCTCAAATGGCTATATAGACAGCTATGTGACTCGTCTTTAGAGGCTGCCCCTAAGATGGGGGTGTTGTGATTTTATTTTACATGTGGGCTTGGGATAAGTTGCCATCCATACCCTTTTGCCTAGACATAGGATCGTTGTCAATAATGAGAGGTCGTTAGTTGTCGGGCAGTTGATTAAATGAGATACGAGTACACACTCGACCTATGTGGTTATAACTTATTGAGATGCATTTAACAGATAGACTCCAGATCAGCTATGTATTTTTTACACTTTTATGACCATTTGTTTCAATGCTTTACTTTGATACAAATTATAACAATATGGTCTTGTAGATTGTATGATAGCCATATCTAGACGAGATACTGGAGATCTTACTCGACTTATACTACTGTGGTTGCCACATTTAGGCAATGTGAGCATTACTCATATGCTTCCACATAGTTAAGTGGCACTTACTCAAGTGTGTAGTTTTGAAAGTTTAGTTGATTGTAGAGGATTCCTCCAGTGTGCGACATGAAGGAAGCTTTGCACTATATCGACCTACGACACCAAACGGATGTAGACTGGATCACATAACATCTACCTCACATCACCACCTAGAATGATAAGTACTTTTGGGTGATTTAGATCAACGAACCCAAAGGTGTGGACTATGGGTACTAATAGTGGTATAGGAATGAGGGCGGATGCGGATCGATTTGCTTCGGCTTTCCCTCTAAGCCAAATCAAACCATAAAAATACGGTTTGAATTTTTATAACTTTGAGCAAGCTATATGGTTCAGATAAAAAAAAACTATAAAATTTCGGTTTGGTTTGGTTTAGTTCACAAATTTAACTACATCTTCTAATTTAGAAGAATATATTTGCTAAACATATAATCTCATATAAAAAGTATTGAATTGATTCAAAACAGTAAGTATTATCATAATAGAGGTTGATGAAATCGTATTTTCGGTTTGGTTTGATTTAAGAATCGATTTGGTTGGTTTTTTGCTCACTCCTAAATAAGAAGATCACTTGTTGATATATCAACCAGACTGGAGCATTGCTTAGATAGTTGGTGAGATTGCCTTTGACTGTGATTGTTTTATTTGGCTTACCTTGCTTTGCCTTGTCTTAATCCTCTTCTTTTAGCAGGTTGAAGAGTTTTAGCATATTAGAATCTCTCTCAACAGGGTCAATTACCAAGCAACTCGATCCTTTGCCGATCATGGGATTTAGTTGTTGTATAACCATCTCCCGATCACTTTTTACCCTTCACATCTAGCTTAGGTTGAGGTTCAAAGATCAGATGAGCACATCCGGTTGGAGTACAACCCTCCAAATACCCCCAGGCGGGGTAGACAAACCAAGATAAAGGGAGGTGGATGACATTAGAGATGGGTTTGGCATAGTGATGATTATGCAGGTCTATCTCATGGGGAGGGGTCATCTTAGGTTCCATGTAGAAGCAGCATGTTCAAGACCCCAGCTTTAGAGATGCAGCATAATCCCCCACCTTTATACTGCCTGCTCTACTTAAGAGAAGGAGGAGGTTTGCCAGTTCTTAGGGAGAGAGTTTTTCCTAGATAGCTACGATTGATCTACTATAGCTCTCTAAGCTACCCCAACATCTAATAGAGACATAAGAGTCACAACTCCAGCGGTTCTAAAGGATAAGAGGCCCAGTAAGAGTTTAGCATCTAAAATATCTCGAGTCTTCACTAGGTTTAGGAGAAGATGAGATTATAAGTATTATTTGCAAGACATGTATGAACAAATGCACTAAACATTTTTATTTATGTAGAATTTAATAGCACTTTAACTTCTTTGTGTTTCTTTTTGTGTTCAGGATGTATTATGTTTCACGTTTTACACTAAAGTGGAAATGAACAAGTTTAAAGTTTGGGAAATGAGTTGTTCATGTTTTGCTTGTATTTTTTATTCAAGTAGTTACAAATGAGTTTAGACTTATGTTTGGCAATGTGAGTCAGATGTGGAGTTTAGGTTTCTCCACTGGATTGTAGTTAGTTTAAAGTTATGATTGTGGTTATGCTTAGTTTTGTAATTTGGATGGTTGTTTCCCTTGCTATTTTTTCTGTTGTAGGAGTTGTTAAGGAAGGTGCTTTCCATAAAAGTACCTTCTTTTATTTTTATCTTTTAAAGAAAAGATGCCTTCCTTTGTTTTAAGTAAAGAAAAAGGTGCTTTCCACAAACGCGAATAGAAGAAGGCGTCTTCTTCTTTACTTAAAATAGAAGAAGTCGCCTTCTAGAAAGGTGCCTTTCTTGTTAAAACCAATAATGCTGAAGGTGCCTTTTGGAAAGACACATTTACTGTACCATACTTGTAATAAGTTTTGCCCCAACCCTTTTTTTATATTGATTTTCGATGGGTGTGTTCCTTGGAAAACTTTACCCTCATATATTAAAACTATAGTAATATATAATAATATAACCTCTCAATCTTTAGGTAGTAAGGTCAAGGTGAGATTGAAATAATGATCAAGAAATGTTGTAAGTACTTGTTTAGAGAGATTTGCAAGCTGGTGATGAGCAAGAATGAAGCGAACAAGAACCTAACAAAGGTAACCATTTCACATACAAAATGATAACCAATGTTTGTATTTCTTGTCTAATCATGTTGGATGAGGTTATGAAATAGGTACATAACTATAAGATTTACATAAGACAAGATGATGAAGCATCGAATGGGGACTCTTGTCTCTCAGGCAAGATAACATAACAAGTTGATTTTGCAATAGCATAGGCGACAGCTCGATGTTTAGCCTTAATGGAGCCTTATGATATAATAGGTTACTTATTAGAATGCCATATGAGGTTGTACCTAAGAAAAATGTCATACTTTCATAGTGGAGTGACCAGTGTTTGGAAAACCAGCTTAGTTTACATGAGAAAAGGTAGTCAATGAGTTATTGGATGAGCATATAATGGTAAAACCTAGTGGTAGGGTGCTATGAAGATAGTAGATAACTTATTTGGTTGCTTGCATATGATTAATGACTAAAAGACGCGTGTATTAGCATTTCCCCATAGTGGAGCGACAAGTGTTTGGACAACTAACACAGTCTTCATCAATAAAGGTAGTTAAAGAGGTAAACAATAAGAAGACCTAAAGATAGGGTGCCAAGAAGATATAGAGAACTCATTTGGTTACCTGCGTAAGATTACTATTTGGAAGATGCATGTATTGGATCAATCAATTTATCATAAAATTGATATCTAGTTTAGTAATGTGAAGTACTTATACTATACTAACATTATGTTTAGATTGAGGGAAGGAATGAGCAAGGGGTAGAAAGTTAGAAAATTAAGACAGTTTTGATTGTTTGGTAACGGAAGGAAAGGAAGAAGGAATGGATTTAAAAAGGAATTATTTTCTTTAGGCCCACAAAAAGTTATCCCCTCTAGGAGAGAACGGGAAGGAATCATTTTGAAATTACTTTATTATACTTATCATAACGTGTATCTTAAAGCTAGAAAAGCTTTTTGACATTTTGATAAAGTAACTTTCCCTCCACTTTCATTCCTTAGTTAACTAAATAAGGGAATTTATATCTTTTTTCCCCTTATTTTCTTTCCTCTCTAATTTTTTCCTCTCACATTCATTCCTTTCTAATTCTTTCCTTCTTTTGAAACATGTTGTAATAAACTCATGATAGGCAATAGGGTTTGGTAGTAATGGAAAACCATAAGCACTAAGTTAACTCCTAAGGGATAAAGGAGTTTTAATTAGATTGGAAAGGTACATGTAATGATGTTTGAGAAAAGCATGGATGAATTAGATTGAGACAAGAATTCCTTAAGGAGTGCAGAAGATATGGATGTAAGAAAGATCTTCATATCTATTCTTGTAATTTACTAATTATAAGGTTTTTAACATAAAGTACATTTTGAACCTAATTAAATCTCCATTATCTTTCCTTTTTCCTTTTTTTTCCTTAGTTTTTTCTTCAATTTCTCCTTCTCTTTCTTCTCCCATTCCCTTCTTGATAGGCTACAAGGTGCCATGCTAACCAATTACTAAGTTTCAAGCTATGTTGGAAACTTGCTCATGAGTTGTCTATGTGTCGATGACTTGTTTGTGAGCTCCTCATGTGTTGAAGACCTGTTTATGAGCTTTACCTATGTTAGAGACCTACCTATGAGCTCTTTGTACTATGAAGACCTACTCATGAGATCTTTTGAAGACCTATTAAAGAGCTCTCTACGTAAAGGCATGTTGAATAGCTCATGTAAACACCTATTAAATAGTTGTTGGTGTAAGGACCTCTTAGAGAGCTTGTATAAAGACTTCTTGAAGAGCTTTTTGTAGGTAAAGCTATCAAGGACAAGTAGGTCAGAACAATTAGGTCGGATTAAGAAGGTAAGCTCCACTAAGTTGGCTTGGATTAGGTCTAGTTAGATCAAGTCAGTTGAAACAGGTTAGTAGGTTGATAGAATTTCGAGTCAACCTAGAAACAGGTCTTTAGGGTCCCAATAACTCATTAGCCAAGCTTAATAGCTTATCACCCGAATAGCTCATCTAACTACCTTTTTTAGTTATGTTATTTGAACTTCCTAGTTCTTGTATTATTCCTAAATTACTCTCATATTATATTTTGTACTTATAGGAATGCCATTAGGGCATCCTTTGAGTCATTCTATTTACAAATTTCCTATCATGTATAAATAGAGCACTTGTGTAGGATTTTGGATAGATTTAGTGATAAACCCTTGAGTTCTTTCTTGTGAGAAACCCTCCTTCCTAATTCTCATCAGTCCCTTCAGCAAGGATTGTAGTGAGCAACCCATCTAGCTTAGATTAGTGTATCACATCTAGCAAGTTAGTTAGTCTATCTGTGTTTCTACAATGCATCATATCCAATGATTAACCAAAAGAAGTAAGAAAATTAAGATTGTTCAACAACGAATGAAGGAAGTTCAGGATCGTCATAAGAGTCAGGCAAATTTGAAAAGAAGGCCATTGGAGTTTGAAGTTGGTGATCATGTTTATGTTAAGATAAGCCCATTTAAAGGACTTAGACGGTTTGGCTTAAAGGGGAAGTTGAGCCCACGATATATTGGTCCATTTGAAGTATTAGAAAAGGTTGGTAATGTATCCTGCAAAGTAGCATTACCTTCAAGTTTGTCAGGTTACCATGATGCATTCTATGTTTCTATGCTAAGGAAGTTTGTTAAGAACTCAAATGCAATCGTTAAAATAAAGTTGGTAGAGTTAACAAGGAATTTTCAAGTGGTAAAGCAACCCATAAAAATACTAGATAATCGGGTTCAGAAGTTAAGGAATCAAGATATAGAGTACATGAAGGTCCAATGGAATGAAGGTCTAAACTTGGAGATTACTTAGGAGCCAAAAGCAGTAGTAATGAAGTAGTATCCATGGCTTTTCTAACTTTTAAGTTAGTAAAAGTATATGATTAATACTTTTGGTTATTTAAGTGCAATTTAGATATACAGAAGTTTTAATGACAAAACTTTTTCAAAGAAAGGTAGAAATGTAAACCATATAAATGTAGGATCAGATTTAGTATGTAAAGGATCTAATTGAGCCTAAATTATAAAATAAAGCTAGAAATATTAATAAAAATAATCCTGTAAGTTTGAATTTAGGAAAATAAGTAATAAAATAATAGAATATTATAATATTAAATTTTTAGTATATTACCCATTATTTATCAGAAATGTATAAAATAAGTTTCGATAATTAACGAGTTGTTAAAAACAAATTATATGCATACTAAAAATCATAAAATAATGTAAATAATATTTAGGACTATTTACTTATATTTCACATGTATTTACGTATAGGTGAAAATATACGAAATTATCTAAAATGCTTCAAAAATTCTAAATAATTATAGAAAATTATAAAAAAAATCAAGGAAAAATAAGAAAAAAACATAGAGAAGTGGGGAATGATCTAGATTTCAGTCGTGGTAGGTTAGGGAGGAAAGAAAAAAAAATATAACCAATTAAATTAACCCACTTAGAAAGGCAATTTGGAAGTGGATAAAGTAATTATCAAGTCAAAGTAATGTGTGAAAAGTTCCCTAGAGTTCTATAAATAGCTAAATTCTTTTAGAAGCTCATTTGAGCAATTTGTAAGGTGGAAAAAATAAAGAGAACCAAAACAAAAGAGTTAGGGTTTGATTTTCAAAAATTATAAAAAAAATTGTACAATTAGGGCAATTAGATCGAACCTACGACCCACCACCAATTGGAACCAAATCGCCACTACTACTATACCTTCCACCCATCGCTTGGACTGGCCAACACACCTAGAGCCACCATTGGTGGCTGGAATCCCAACAACTAAGTGAGTTCGATTCTAGCTTGATTTTGTGTAATTTATTAAAATTATTAATTTTATCTAGAAAATTATAAATTTTATTACTCTGATGTTTTATTATAGATAGATTTAGGGAAAAATATTGGTTAGATTTAATTATACCTATAAATATATGGTGCTTAAAAAATTGTACAAAACATAACATGTTTTGAATTAGAATTAAATAGTCTTAGGAGTGTAGTTTTAAGCTCAATTTTTTTGTATAGAATACTTAGGTGATATAAAATAGTGATATGAAGCCATTTTTTAGAAATTAATTAGTCGAACTAAGAAACAGGAGAGAAAGTTGCAGTGAAGATGAGGGCATTAGTTTGGAAGATAGTTTTGGGGGCAGCGGTGTCTCTATTGCCTAAACATGGGTTTGGTTATATGTTGTTGCATTAATGGAAACTCCTCAACCTGGATTAGAGTGGATGAAATTATTTTGATTTCATAACGGATTGGACAACGTTGTGTGATGACACTTACTTATTGCATTGTATATAATTAATTGTTTGATAACCCTGTTTGTATTTATTATACATTCATAAGTCTCCAATTTAACTTATCAAACTATGGTTGCTTATACCCATATAGATTCTCTTATAGGTTCTGACTTTTGAATAATGTACTACGTTACAATTATCCCAAGGTTAGTTCTCTTTTGAAGTTATGGGAGTGAGGATCAACTGGCTAAATGATCAAGTTCTTTAAGGTCTTGTTAGTATTTTTTGGTTTTGAATTGATACATGATATGTAAGCTAGTAGACTATTATAATATGTAAAATCTCCTAAGAATTCTATGACAATGTGAATGTAGATATATGTATATATAAATGACTTGAGGTTTTAACTTTTATGTAAACTCTAGCTTAATTCTTAATTGAGCTATTTACTTTAAAGTGAGGAGTCATAAATGCTTTGTGTAAATTATATTTATAATAGGGACTGTGAGGTTAGTTACTATCATAAGTTAGTTCACACGGTGGGATTGTTGCAACTCTATGGCTTTGGGGCGTAGCAGTATTAGGCATGTGTTGAATTTAAGGGGTAATAGGTATAAGGTTGATGATATGATTATACTTTTAGAGAAGGACATGCAAGGAGTTCAGTTTCTGTACAATGATGTCTTGATTATTACAAGCCGGGTAATGGATTTTGAAGTTAAGAAGGTGATGGTAGACATAAGTAGCTCTGTTGACATTATTTTCAAACATGCATTTGATCATATGCATCCCAAGCTCGAGAATATTAAGATGCAACTGTACAAGTATAACCTATACAAATTCAATAACCAACTGGTTAAAATACATGGAGTGGTCACCCTAACTTTATAGATGGGAGATGACGAGAATATGGTTGAGAAAGAGATCAAATTTGTGATAGTAGATTTCCTTCCCCCTTATGATGGTTTAATAAGTCAACGTTCCATTAACATGTTTAGAATGATAGTGTTAACAACCCACTAAAAGGCGAAATTTCCAACCCCTACAGGGATAGGACCATGTTATAGAGACTAATAGCTCTCTCGAGCTATGTACTTGAAGGCTTTGAAAAGAGATTAGGTTTACACTATAGAGAAAGGTTCGAATAATAGCATATAGACAAGAGGAGAACTTGCAAAGGAAATACTAACAATTCAACTCAGTAATAATTCAACCCAAAGGATTGTTTCTCCTTTCCTTGAATAGAATAGATGGTTGACTCAACCTTAAGGCATACCTTGTTAAGTTTCATAGATGCATTTTCTCTATACAATCAAACCAAGATGCACTCTTTTGATCAGGTACACACCTCCTTCACTACAAACTTTGGAACTTATTGTTATAGGTGATGTCATTTGGATTGAAGAATGCGGGAGTTACATATCAAAGGTTGGTCACAAAGATGTTTAAACCTTAGATACATAGAAATATTGAGGTTTACATGGATGATATGATAGCAAAGAGCAAGACAATAACCACCTAACTAACCTCCAAGAGACTTTTGACGCCCTAAAGAGATACCACATGAAGCTGAATCCATAAAAATGTGTATTTGATGCCTCTTCTAGGAAGTTCTTAAGCTATATGGTGACATAGCATAGAATTGAGGCCAATCTAGGGAAGATTTAGGCCGTAATGAACATAGAGTCACCAAAAAATCCATTAAGGAAGTCTAAAGGCTAACTAGTTAGATGGCAACATTAAATAGGTTTGTTTCAAAGAGTGTAAAAAGATGTGTGGAGTTTTTGAGTTCCAATGGATTGAGGATTATGAGAAGGCTTTTAAAGCTTTGAAAGAATTTCTAAAAAACCCCCGATCTTGTCAAAACCAATAGAGGGAGAAACTTTTTATTTGTATTTTTCTGTGAATGATCGGACCCTCTCTTATATGCTAGTACGAGCAGAAGGATGAGTGCATAGACTAGTTTACTACGTAAGTCACATCTTGCAAGGGCTTGAATTATAATACGTAAAGTTAGAGAATTTTATTTATTTATTTTTTTTATAATTATCTCCATTAGGAAGCTCCGATCCTATTTTGAAGCCCATTAGGTTGTAGTATTGACTGACTAACCTTTAAAGCAAGCTTTACATAAGCTTGATGCCCATGGTCACATAGTGAAGTATGCTTTGGAGCTTAGTGCCCTTGGGATATAATACCGACCTAGGGAAGCATACAAGGCTTATATCTTTGCAGATTTCATTGTGGAGTTCACTAGAATATCGATTTCTGACTTAGATGTAGAGCAACTAACCTAGAAATTGTATGTGGATGGTTCATTAATTGGTGAAGGAAGTGGAGTAGGCTTAATCCTTATAGGTCTAATGGGACCTTGGATCTCTTATACTCTGAAATTTAGCTTCCCAAATATTAACAATGAATCAAAATATGAAGCGCTATTAGCTGGGATGAAGTTGGCTAAGGAGGTTGGAGTAAGGCGATTGAATGTGTTTTTTGACTCTTAATTGGTGGTTAACTAGGTCGCAAGAAGAAGTGCGACAAAAGATGAAAACATGATCAAATATTTGTAGTTGTTAAAAGAGTACAGCTCAAACTTTGAAAGTTGGTAGCTGATGAAGATACTAAGGATAGAAAATTATGTGATGTATAAATTGTCTAAGTTAGCCTCTATAGGTATACCAAACTGGGAAGAAAGGATCTTTGTTGAATATCTGCTTGAGAAGAGCACCAAGTTGTAGCTATAAGAATGTTTAGAAATTTAATAGAAGGATCAAGAGTACTGTTAGATGGACCTAATCATAAAGTATTTGAAGAGTGGAACTTTGCCTCAAGACATTAAGGAGGTGTGGCAGCTTATCTACAAAGCAACCAATTTTACATTGACTGATGGAAATTTATATAAGAGAGGCATGAGTATGCCTTGCTTAAGATTTTTTTAGCCAATTGAAGCGTAGCGAGTATTATCTAATTGACACTTAAGGGTATACAATAATCATATTAGAGTCGTGGCTCTATATGTCCGGGCTTTGAGACTAAGGTACTGGTGGCCTTCAATAAGGAAAGATGCTTTGGCCTAGCTCAGACCTATGATTAATGTTAGAGGAATGCTCCGATTGAACAAGCCCTGAGCTCATACTTGATTTCCCTTACTAGTCTTTAACCTTTTGTCTAATGGGGATTAGATATACTTGGTCTATTCTTGAAAACAACCAAGTAGAAGAGATACATCATTGTGGCTATAAATTACTTTACTAAGTGGGTTGAGGCCAAAGCCATGGCAAGTATAACAAAATGGAGCATTAAAGCGTTCATAGTTAGTAACATTTTGAGTAGGTTTGGGATATCGTGTGCAATCATAACAGACAATGGGCCATAATTTGATAATGACAAGTTTAGGGATTTCTTGAAACTGGAAGATCATAATATTGTGCATCCCTAAAGTAATGGTCAAGTTGAGGTAGTGAATAAGGTGATTCTATAGAGTTTAAAGAAGAGGGTAAATCGAGTTAGTAGCAAATGTGATGGGAATCAAGCTACTAAACCTCTAACTTACAGCCGAGCCCGAGGACTAAAGGGGCTAGTATGATGAATCCTTCTGTTCCAACCAACCTCTGGTGAGGTTGAGTACTTCCTTACAAAGTCACCCTTCATGTCATATTGTATGACCACCCTTTTTTTACAGTATGTCGAGTTGATGATTACCCTCCAATATCGAGTTGACTAATTACTTGGCATCTTCCTTACTAAAAAGTCGAAAGAGAGAGTCTGGACTGATTAAGCCATCCCTGTTCGGGCAAGCCCATCTATCCGTACTTTCTATCTACATCTTCTAGCGACCTTACCAATGTAGCATCGCTACGTACACAATATCATGTATAGAATCCGTTGCACCAACGATTATTTTTTTTATATATTCATTTTTACCCTTTTGTATTTTGTACATTACTCCCGTAGGAAATGCCCTTTTTATCTTTTCCTTTTTAGGTAGGTTGCCCTAACTTATAAATATAAATACCCTTGTACTTGTAACTATAAGAACATTAGATCATTCTTAATACATTCTTTGAGTACTTTTTTCTTTCTTATGTAAACACTATTTGTTTACTCTTGGCATCACTCTTATCCTTGCCCTTAAACAAGGTTAGGTGGCGAGTAACCTTACCGATCAACTCGTGCATCATATTGAATTGAGTTGTGAGTCCTCGAAAGTTTCATTAGTGCGTCATATCCTCTGAAGCTATTTGTGGGTTTTGCTTACTGTTTCATTCTTCATTTTTACCCTTTTACAACTTTCCCCATTAGTCATTTTTGAGCTTTCTGCAAGCTTGGATCCATCTAGCGACCATCCTTGTCTATTATTGGTCATGGTTCACAACAAAATGGGCAAATGAACTACTTGATGTTTTGTGGGGATATAAGACTACTTAAAGGACTTTGACAAGTTACACTCCATATTAATTGACTTTTAGGATAGAGGCAGTATTACCAATTGAGTTATAAGTGGAAAGCATGAGAGTTCAGGCTTACAACCTCGAATATAATGATGTTGGTCTCTTAACTAACCTAGATATGATCTATGAGACACGTGTGTTGGCTAAAGCTCATCTCACTACTTATTAGTAGCGAGTAACTTGATATTATGATAAGCAGATCAAGTATAAGTGCTTCCGACCTAGTGATTTAGTTTGTACGAAACTTAAAGCATTAAGAGTAAGGGAATGCTAAGGGAAACTCACCTTTACTTAGGAGGATCTTGTTAGAGAGAAAGAGGTGGTAGGGAATGGACATGCCTGTAGACTAGAAAGGCTTGATGGACAACTATTCCTTAGGGCATGGAATGCTGACAACCTCAGACCATACTTTGAAAAAAGAATGTGAATGATGGATACCTAAAGGATGGGTAAAGATTTTTTTGTTTATTTATGTGTGTGTTTTATCGATGTTTTGATGATATTTCTTTTAACAAATAACTTGTATGTAGGTGGACATATATCCCATGTTTAAATGCTTGTCTCTATGTGATGATACTATGTTTTATGATGTAACTATGATTTAGAAGGTTGAAACCAATCAGCCAACCTTATTCCTTTTCTAATATTGCATATAATGAAATGCTGGTTTATCATCTAATGCTTCTACTCTACTTTACTTTGTCATGATGCTTGTCATTAAAGTATAACTTAATGGAAAATAAGGACATAGTCTTCATATAACCTTTCTAACAAGAAAATATCTTAAAAGTCTCTAATCCCTATGAAAGGGTGACTTGCAAATTATAAAGCGCTAAATCTCTAAGTCCTACACTTAGCAAACGATGGGAAAAGGATATTCATAGATCTCTAAGCATCAAGAAAGGAAGATGAGACCTAAAAACCTTAAGCCCTCGTAAGGGTGAAAGGTATTATGGCTATAAATCCTCTTAAGGATAAGGAGCTATGATATATCCCTAAGTCTCTGACTAATAATGAGCACAACACTATAAACTAATATATAGGTGATAAGCTATTAAAGATCTAACTAGCTCTAAGTCCATATAGGCAATGAGCTAGAAATCCTCTTTACTATGTTTGTTCTTAAGGGTTTGAACCTCGTTTTGTGTTTCCTAAAGGTTAGTCACAAGTTAGGGGTCTTTCTTTTACTCTTTAGATAAAGCTGTCTCCTTCTCCTCCTAAACCTTGGCTTCTCTCTTAGCCCTTTTCCTTCTAAACCTTAAGGTCATCCTTAACTTTCATCTTTTCCTCTTTAAACTTGGTTTTCTCAACTCCCCATTTCTCTTGCAAATTCTTCTTTTCTGCCTTTACATTAGCCACTTGGTTTTTTGCCCCTTTGGCAATCTGGGAAGAAGGAAAATAGAAAATTATGAGTTTAAAGGAATAAAAGGAAACTCGAAAACAGATCAAAATAGAGCGCTTACAACATTCTTTCCCTCAATTAAAGTTTCCATAATCATCAGTAATTGTTGAGAGTTCTAAGAAATCAGCATGAAGTTAGAAATGAATGATGATTTTAGTAGGATTAAGTCTACAAGAATATGGAAGACTCACATCATAGCAATTGGAACAGCTAAGTGTAATGGGTTGTTTGACCTCAAGTTCAGGTAGAGTTTGACTGTATTAGTTAGATGTTAGATGTCATTAGGTAAGCAGATTCCTTTAAGCAATTCTAAAGCTATTTGACCATTCGTTATGAGGTGATCAATAATGCTGACGTTCCATATCAGGAGATACTACAACACCTAGTATTATGCCTTTAGGGTGGAGTAATTGAACTTAGAATTTTGAAAGGGGCCTCCTTTCCTTCATTAGGATTAGCATAATTACCCCGGTTTTGTACTTATTGCCCTTGGAGATGTCCCCTTTTCAAGATTCCTCTCCAAAGAGGACATTCATGTATGTTAGGTTGCTTCCTTAATTCTGTGACGTCAATGATCTTTCTCTTGGTTGGGACCTTAGATTGTTGTTATAGGTCCTTAGCTCATTTAGCCTGTTGGCCATCCTTTTCCTTAGCAACATTGGAGGTGGTGGATTTTACCGTAAGCTTCACTAGAGCTTTAGGTAGAACTTTAGCTTGAGACTTGGGTTGTTGCGAACCGTGACCAAGAATAGACAAGGCCGGTCGTTAGATGGATCCAAGTTCGTAGAAAGCTCGAAAAGGATTAATAGGGAAAAGTACAAAAGGGCAAAACCTACGAATAGCTCTAGAGAATATGATACACTAATGAAACTTCCGAGGACTCACAGCTCAATTTGATATGATATACGAATTGGTCCGGTGAGGTTACTCGCCACCTAATCTTGCTTAAGAGAAAAGATAAGAGTGATGCCGAGAGTAAATAAATAATGTTTATGCAAGCAAGAAAAAAAGTACTCAAAGAATGTATCAAGAATGATCTGATATTCTCACAATTACAAGTACAAGGGTATTTATACCTATAAGTTAGGGCAACCTGCTTAAAAAGGAAAAGACAAAAAGAGCATTTCCTAAGGAAGTAACGTACAAGATACAAATGGGTAAAAATGAATATATAAGAAAAACAATCATTAGTGCAACGGATTTTGTACATGATACTGTGCACGTAGCGATGCTACATTGGCGAGGTTGTTAGAAGATGCGAACAGAAAGTATAGACAGATGGGCTTGCCCGAGCAAGGATGGCTTCGTCATTCTAGACTCTCTTTCTCTCTGCTTCTCGACAAGGAAGATGTAGAGTAATTGGTCGGCTTAGTGTTGGAAGGTAATTATTAACTCGGTATACTACAAAAAAATGGGCAGTCATACAGTACGGCATGAAGGGTGACTTAGTAAAGAAGTACTCGGCTTCGGTAGGGATTAGTTGGAACAGAAAGATTCGTTATGCCAGCCCCTTTAGTCTTCGGGCTTGGCTGCAGGTTAAAGATCTGGTAGCCTGATTCCCATCATTACCTTTGGGTTATTTTGGATTTAGGGTCAAATCCGAATGGTGTTTACTCAATTCTCCGTCAAGGTGATATGGACTGATGTTGGCAATGTTGAAGGCGTTAGAAACCCCGTAGTCCTCAGGTAATTCCAACTTGTAAGCATTGTCATTGATCTTTTGGAGGATTCTGAAAGGTCCTTCTGCTCTTATAAATAATTTGTTTCTCCTCTTGTTCAGGAATTGCTCCTTGTTGAGGTATAACTACACCAAGTCCCCCAACTGAAATCCTTTAGCTATTCTACCCTTTGTCTTTTCTCGCGTTCTTCTGGCAGCTTGGTTGATATGCCGAGTGACCTTATCATAGATCTGTTAAAGGGATTAGGCTTTGGCCCTTGCGTCAAGGTCCTCTTATACGGGTATTGGTATAAGAGTGTGGTCGAAGGGTAACTTAGGATTGAATCCATAGACCACCTCAAAGGGAGTCTGCTTAGTGGTGTCATGTATTGTTCGGTTATAAGTGATCTCGATCATTGGCAAGTAGACATCTCAATCAGCTAAGTTCTTGTCTCCTGTAGCTCGGAGTAATGACCCTAAAGTACAATTAACCACTTCTATTTGGCTATCATTTTGGGGGTAACATGAGGTATTGAAGAGTAATTTGGTTCCCAATTGATGCCACAAGGTTCTCTAGAAATGGCTTAAGAAGTTCGAGTCTTTGTTGGACATTAAACTTCTCTGCACACCATGTATCCGCATAATCTTTTGCTAAAAAAGAGAAGTAATAGCCGAAACATCATTAGTTTTGGTACATGGCACAAAGTGTACTATGTTACTGAAACGATCTACGACGACTATTATAGAATCTTTGCTTTAGGCGGTTAGCAGCAGTTTGAGAACAAAATTCATGCTCAATTCAGTCTATGACCTCGTCGGGACAGGTATGGGCATTGCTTTTTCTTGTTCGGCTTAACACTTTGCCTTTTTGCATACGGTACAGTTTTCGATAACTCGGTGTACAACTTTCCTCATTCTTGGCCAAAATAATAGGCCATTTATTAATTAATAGGTCCTCTTTTCCCCAAAATGTCTGAAGAGACCTCTATTGTGGGTATCCCTAACTAATAGCTCCCTTAGTGAACAAGTCAGCACTCATAATTTTCCGCTTCGAAACAAGTAGTCATCTTCTACGTGATATTCATCCACTATCTTCTCATTTATGCATCGAGAAATTATGGGTCCAAAGTGTAGATTCTTGGAGTACTGTTCTTTGATACTCACAAACCTAAACAGTCTGGTTTGCAGTTCTGATAAAAGTTCATATCTCTTCGGAAGAGCATCGGTAACTACGTTACTCTTTCCTTACTTGTACTTAATTACAAAATTGAATCCTTTAAGGATTTCAACTTATCTCACATGCCGCTTCGATAACTTAGTTTGACTCTAGAGGTACCTTAGCGATTCATAATCAGTATATATGAAAAATTCTCTCGATAGTAAATAATAATGCCATACTTGCATTGCTCAGATCAGTACCAAAAGTTCCTTATCATACATAGAATAATTCAATTAGGTTCCTTGGAGCTTCTTACTATGGAAAGCAATTAGTCGGCCTTCCTGCATCAGGACAGCACCTATTCCATTGCTCGATGCATCGCATTCCAGCTCAAAAATTTTGTCGAAGTTGGGTAGTACTAACACTGGGTAGATGTCAACCTTTCTTTTACCTTGGCAAAGCTCCTCTCCTCCCTTTCTCCCTATTAGGAGTTGGTGTTTTCCTTCGTTAGTTCAATAAGTTGTGTAGTGAGGGTATTGAAATTCCTAATGAATCTTTTGTAAAATGAAGCCAGTCCGTAGAAACTTCTTATGTCGACACAAGTAGTAAGAGTCGGCCAATTGATAATTGCTCGGATATTCTCATCATTGACTTGCAAGCCTCCTCCATTGACTACATAGCCCAAGAATACCACTTCCTTCTAGCAAAAACAACATTTCTTTAGATTGTCGAATAGTCTCTTGGTACGAAGGATATCTAGGACTACTCTGAGATGTTTATAGTGACTCGATATATCGATACTGTAAACTAAGATGTCGTCAAAGCATACCATGATACACTTCCCAATGAGATATCTCAACACATGGTTCATTAATCTCATGAAAGTGCTCGGGGCATTCAACAAGCTGAAGGGCATGACCATTTACTCATAAAGTTCATGTCGAGTCTTGAACGCAGTCTTCCATTCGTTGCCTGGTCTCATGTAAATTTGATGATAGCCAGATTTAAGATCAATTTTGTTGAAAATGTTGGCTCCACTTGGTTCATCTAACATGTCTTCTAACCTTGGGATCAGATACTTCTATTTGATCGTGATTTTGTTTACGGCTCGGCTGTTTACATACATCCGCCAAGGTCCATCCTTTCTCAACACTAAAAGTGCAGGCATAGCATAAGGGATGAGATTCTCTCTTACATAGCCTCTCTTTAGCAACTCATTGACTTGATGTTGGAGTTTAGAAGCTTGCTCTGGATTCATCTGATAAGTTGGCTTATTTAGTAGTATAGTGTCGAGTACTAAGTTAATATAGTGCTCTATTCTTCGAGTTGGGGGTAACCCCTCAGGTAACTGTTTTGGAAATAGGTCAGCATATTTTTCTAATAACCCCTTTATCTCCTAGGGTAACTTACCGCATTCCCTTAATTCCAATAGTTGCCTGACCAATAAGAGGGTTGGCTCATTAGTATTGATGGCCTCTCGGAGCTCAACCTTACTCATTACTAGAGCCTTCTTTAATTCATGAGTAAGTTTCGTCTGCAACTTATTAACTTCTCTTGGCGGCATCGGATTCAACGATCTTCCGGTCATCTTTCTCGAACATATACGTGTTCCTGTAGCTACCATACATAACTCTCCTGTTAAACAACTACGGCCTACCCAGCAACACTTAAGAAGTGCACATAAGCAATACGTTGTAAAGAATCTGGTCAGAGTAATTCCCTATAGTGATCGGTAGTAGTAGTTGCCGAGTGACATGTAATGCTTCTTTCTCACTCAACCAGTGTAGTTTGTACAGCCTTGGATGTGAAACAATCGACAACTTCAGTTTTAAAACAAATTCAACTGATGCTACATTGATACAACTTCCACTATCTATAATAGGGGCACACATTTGATCATTTACCTTACATTTGGTATGAAACAAATTCTCTCTTTGCTCTTCCTCTCGTGAGGGTTCCATGTTCATAGTACATCGGACAACCATGAGTAACTTATTTAAGTCCTTAGGAAATACATCATCCTTAATTAGCTCTTTCTCAACACTTTCTTTTTCGGTAGGAACCTCCTCCTCCTCATGTTCCCCATCTGTACTCTCTACTTCTAGCTTTAGGATGTCTCCCTTGATAACCCTCATCCATCAATTCGGGTTTTGAGTAGCCATGTGTCTAAACTCTTAGCACTTGAAGCAATTAATTTAGCCGGTCTTCCTGCTAGACCCTTGCCCCTTCTCATACGTTCAGGTTAGTACTACATCATTAGGTCAGTTTTTCTGCTCGGCTCTTACATCAAGCTTTCTGCTTGACTCTGTATTCAACTGAGCTTATTGACTTGCCTGTACTGGTTGGCTAGTCGGCATCCTCACCAGTACTCAGCTTCTTCTTTGCCTCTCTACTCGCTAGGCAATCCTAACAGCTTCATCTATTGTGTCGAATTGTTTGAGCTCCACAATGTCCCGAATGTCTCCTCTCAACTCGGTAACAAACCTTGAGACTGTTCAAGTTGGTGGTTCCTCCACTTCGCAACGTATCATAATAAGCATTTGAAACTCTTAAACATACTCCTTAACAATTCAGCCTCTTTGTCTCAGCTCTTGAAGCTAAGTGAACGTATCTTGGAGGTATGTTTTCGGTACAAATCTATTTCTGAGCACTCTCTTGATCTCGGGTTAAGTGTTAATCTATTGGTACCCCTTTTGTCTTCTCATGGCTTGAAAATTGTTCCACCACATGGCGGCATATCCGGAGAACTCAATAGTAGTAGTTCTCACTTTCTCATAATCCTCATATTGATAATATTCAAACATACGCTGTACTTTCTCTTCCCAATTCAGATACTCATTAGCATTCCCAGATCCATTGAAACTCAGAATCGGAAGCTTCACATGGTCGGATGCTCTGGGGATTCGTACACGCTCCTCTTCCTCTTCGTTAAGCTCTCTCAAGTCTATCTTTTGCCTTACTCGTTAGCCAACTCCTCCACCTCGAACGGGTCGAGCTGGGTTCTGACCGCTAACAAGTTGAGCAACTTGTAGAGTATTTTATACGGCCTTAGTGGGTCGACAAGATAGTGCATGAACAGTTTGGGTTAGATCTACTAAGAGGTTAGTTACCTCATTAAGTCTCTTGTTAGTGCTTTTAAGAGTTCCTTGAGATTGTCGTCCATGGTGGACAACTCCATTGTCATCACCAGTACCAATATTCATACTTGGGTTTATCATTTTTCTTCACAGATTCAAAACTCAAACAAATACTTCAGAAAGCTGAAAGCGAATAGCTAACAACACAGCAGTCAAAAGAATACAGTAACTTACTTTATTTCACACACGCAAAACAGAGTATAACAGAACTTCAAGAAGAACTACAACAGTTTACACAAAACCTTCACTTTGATACTAAGATGTTGCGAATTATGATCAAGAATAGACAGGGCTGGTCGTTAGATGGGTCAAAGCTTGCAAAAAACTCAAAAATGATTAATGGGGAAAAGTGCGAAGGGGTAAAAATGAAGAATGAAATAGTAAGCAAAACCCATGAACAGCTCTAGAGAATATGATGCATCAGTGGAATTTTCGAGGACTCACAGCTCAATTCGATACGATGCACGAATTGGTTCGGTGAGGTTACTCGCTACCTAACCTTGCTTAAGGAAAAGGATAAGAGTGATGCTAGAAGTAAATAAATACTGTTTATGTAGGGAAGAAAAAAGTACTCAAAGAGTGTATTAAAAATGATTTGATGTTCTCATAGTTACAAGTACAAGGGTACTTAAACCGATAAGTTAGGGCAATTTGCTTAAAAAGGAAAAGACAAAAAAAACATTTCCTAAGAGATTAATATACAAGATATAAAAGGGTAAAAATGAATATATAAGAAAAGTAATTATTGGTGCAACAGATTCTGCACATGATATTATACACCTGGCAATGCTACATTAATGAGGTTATTAGAAGATGTAGACAAAAAGTACGGATAGATGAGCTTATCCGAGCATAGATGGCTTAGTCAGTTCGAACTCCTCTCTCAACTTCTTGGCAAGGAAAATGCCAAGTAATTGGTTGGCTCGGTGTTGGAGGGTAATCATCAACTTGGCATACTGCAAAATAATGGGCAGTCATACGGCACAGTATGAAGGGTGACTCGGCAAAGAAGTACTCGACCTCAACCTTGGCCTTGGGAGAAGTTGGTTGGAACAGAAGAATTCGTCGTACTAGCTCCTTTAGTCCTCGAGCTCAACTGCAAGTTAGAGGTTCTGTAGCCTGATTCCTACCATGGGTGGTTGCTTGGTCGGGACTTGTTTGGTAGAGGCCTTTTTAGGATCCTCTCTTCCTTTTGACATGTTGACTTTCAGCTCAGTGAACAAGTCCTGTGAACTATACTCTTTGAGTGACATGTCTGTAGCAAGACATATAAAGGGTTAGATCAGAAAAATAAGAAAATAGAAATTAAAGAATTTACAAAAGCCGTATCAAGTATGAGCAAGGAAGACTACTCTACTTTAGAAGGAGATGCAAAGGTCTCTCCTAAGGTTGTCAAACTTGCAATTTTACCTAAAATCATTAGAGAGTCAGTAAAATCGAAACGTAAAAATATAAGTTTCTATAACCTATATAAAATAACTTAAAAAAATTATGGATATGATTATAGTAATTATTTAAAACTTCAAATACATAATAGCAATAAACAAATGAAGAAATTAAGTTCTTTTTATATAAAAAATTCTTAATAATATATAATTTAACATGTATAGCAGAAGGACAAAAAAAGTTGAAATTAAACTTTTTCCATTTTTTTTTTTTGGAAAAAGCAATGAAACTAAAGAGAAAAAAAACATTTCACTCGTTTTAAATTATCAATTGTATAAATTGAGATATATAGTATTTCTTATAATTTGTTATTGGAGCTGAAAACCTAGATAAATGTTATGAACATAAAATAAGGGAATAAGAGAGAGAGAGAGAGGAAAAAAATTATAGTAGGATAAGGAAGATGATGTAATGCCCTAATAGTTGATGACTTATAAAAGTTTAGTTATATTTTTTTATTATTTAGCCCATTTAACTTAGATATGTAGAATTGATAAACTCATTCAAAAATATAAGTTTTTTCCATGTTTATATACAAACTCTGTTAAGAGCGTAAGTTTTTATACAAAAAAAGATTTTATACACAAATTGACTTGGAAAAGCCTCTTAAAATAGTAAATTTGTAGAATCGCATAAGTAGAATTACGATTTTGACAACTATAGTTCCTCTTATTATGAGCCCCTCACAACACGGTAATACCGCAATAGCCCATATTTACTTGACAACAATCTTGTCATCGGAGCCTTCGACATTCCCATCAAAGGTACCATTGGCACCCTTATCTACTTAAGCTTTATCTTTAAGGAAGATTGGAGCGCCATTATAATATTTGGAAATTATGACACTCACATCCTAAAGGAGCCATCTATTTGTTGTAAGCTTCCATATTGGTGTCATGAGCTCTCTAATTGTTGAGGAGTAAATGCTTAATGTTTGATAACCTGATCGATTGACTCCAAATGGTTAGGAAATCTAATTAGGTAGTCAACCTGACCACAAGCTACTTTTGTTTCCATTAGTGGATTGAGGATTCTAACCCTACTAAAAGCTTCCTATAAGGTTAGGCACATGTAGAACCAGCCTTCTTTCTTTTTCAATATTAAAAAGTCTTTAAACAAAGTAACTGTAACTCTAACCTCTAGATCCTCACATATACACTCAAAGGCCATAAGTAATCTATAGTAATTTGGGGGTAAGCATGGAAGGACACAGACGATGATATGTAAAAACAGACCTTTGAAATATAGTAAAGCCCAACTTCAAACCGACCATGAAATATTTTTCAAAAAGGGCAAACTCTTGGTCTCTTAGCGTTGTTATTTACTCATGAAGTTGAGGTTTTTCAATTGACCAGGCTTGGGGGCCACCTTGGAAACTAAGTCATATGATGTTGAATTCTTGCTCACTCACCATACTTACAACACCATTTGGACTCATGTTATATTCAATTCTAATGTACAAAGGTTGAGCAAGAGAATTACCTTCATTATCCATAGGGTACTCATCATATGGAAGCTTCCTGATCTTCTACGATTTGAGGGCACGGATCCTTACTAACCTAGTTAAATCCCATAGGCAGTCGGCAACACCTGGATCTACCGTATTAGGGGGTTCTTCTAGAGAAGGGGAATCATCTAGTTGATGTGTAATGAATAGTTCCTAACTCCATTGCTAAGCATAAGTCGATTCGTCGGATTGAGTTAAAGACATAATTTACCTTACAAATACAATTTATAAAAGCCAAGGAACAAGGGAAAAGTGTACAATGTGTAGATTGAAGGAAAGTAAAGGCTATAGGAAAGTAAATTAGTAGGGCAAAAATTTGCAAAAAGGAGAAAGAGGATGTGAAGAAAGTAGTAGAGAATATAAGGGGGTGAATTTGGTGGTAGATTTCTAAGGATCTGTATGCCCTATAATTATCAATTAATATGGTTCATTCAATTAATCATGCACAAGACACATCAAATGGTCCAAATGAAGTTGCTCTTCTCGAAGGACGTGCATGGGCTCTAACATGATCATACAAATCCCAGTAATTGTATGTAAAGTGTTGCATTTAGTGGATAAGAAA
Source organism: Lumnitzera littorea (assembly GCA_024138015.1). Lineage (NCBI taxonomy): Eukaryota > Viridiplantae > Streptophyta > Magnoliopsida > Myrtales > Combretaceae > Lumnitzera > Lumnitzera littorea. The sequence goes on from JAMXBB010000007.1 coordinate 93,382,527, forward strand.
CTTCCTTAATAAGCTTAGTAAGAAATAAGTTGACACTTTGATAGTAATATGCTACTTCTACGATGAAGGTTGGAATTGAAGCCCATAATTTAAATAATAGTGTAATAGCTCGCTACCTTTGCCATAACAAAAGTGCAATTGAGATTTTTTTATCAATGAATAGTGTTGTCACTCCTCTTGATATATTTATCAAGATGAGTTAGGGGGCAAATGCTGATGAAGGTTTTTACTAAGGACATAAATCAATTTACTTAGAGTTGTTCCTGACCTAATACCTAATTACATTCTCCCATTCCTTTGCTCTTGACCTCTTATAGGTCTCATTAAATATGTGGAATAGCTTGGGAAAAATTGGCTACTTGGATGCCCAAAAGCAAATCTTGACCAGACTAGATTGAGGTGACCTCCCTTAGCTCAGAACAACCACCTTAAATTGGACTTTAACCCAGTCAGCTTCAGGAGGTTTAAATTTTAACATTATGTACAAATAGTTAGCTCTCCTATCCAAATAATCACCCATCAGCCGCCAAGACATTACCTATGTCCCCCTAAATCAGGGAGTGGTCCTACATTCAAATAAAGCACATGTATAGGGTTTAGAGGTAACGATTACTATATTTAAATTATCTGATAGCTATATAAGGAGGTTAGATGATAGGCAACAGGTTCTTCTAGACACTCTAATACTTAAATCCTTACTTTTTTTCTCTTTGTAAACTCTTACTTAAACATTGCAATGGCAATGCCGGAGTTGCCCTGGTACCCCTTTAGCCTAATATTTTCCTATTTTGTAGATTGCTCATAAGTATTGTGTTCAAGATATCCTTTGTACCAGGTTCTAATATCAATAGACTTTTAGTGGATTTTTTATCAGTTCAATGAGATTTTAAACTTCTCAATCAAAACTATCACTTTTTAACTAGTATCAACATCTCCTAGCAAAAACTATTGATTACCTAATACATTTGGTAATACTATTATGCGTCACATTATCTTTTGACATATCTACACAAGTGTATAAAAGATAATATTATTATTCGCGATCACATAGTATAATAAATTATATATTTTTATAGGATTAAGGTTTGTAACCTTAATACATAAGTGAAATGAAAATTTTACCTCGTATGGTAAAACTACAAAATAGATAGTAATATGGCCCCTCTATCTTAAGGTACTAAAGGCAAGGTGAGATTGAAACATTAATAAAGAAATGTTGCTTCAAACAATTTCTTATGAAAAGATATTTGCTATTGAGGCAAGTGATAATAAAAGCAAACAGGAACTTAAGTAAGGTAACAATTTCACATGCAAAATGGTAATCAATGTCTGTATTTTTTAAGTGATCATGTTGGACAAGGTTGCTAAATAGATAAACAACTCCAAAGCTGTCATAACATAAGACAATGAGGCATTGAATGGGACTCTTATATTGTGGGCAAGAAAATAAAACGGAAGGGATTCTACAATGGCATAGGCGATAGTCTAATATTTGGTATTAGTAGAGCTTTATGAAATAGAAGGTTGTTTCTTATATTGTCTTATAAGGTTGCACCTAACGAAAAGCAACATGTCCTTATGGTGGAGTGCCAAGTGTCTAGACAACTAACCGAGTCGACATTAGCAAAGGTAGCCAGAGAGGTACAAGATGTGTATAAAATGATGACCTAATGATAGGTGCCACGAGATAGTAGAGAACTCATTTGGTTGATTGCATATGATTAGTGTTTGAAAGATGCATGAATTAACATATCCTTATAATGTAGTAAGGAGTATCGAGACAACTAGTTCAATCTACATTAGAAAAGATAATTAAAGAGATATGGGATGTGCGAATAATGGGAAGACCTTATAAGAGGGTGCCAATAAGATATCAAAGAACTCATTTGGTTGCTTGCATATGATCAATATTTGGAAAATGCATGTATTAACCAATCAGTTGACCACAAAATGGATATTGATTCTCTAGCATGCTAACAATCTCATGATAGGTGGTGAAGTTTGGTTGCAAGGGAAACCCATAAGCATTGAGTTAGCTTTGAAGGGATGGAGGGGGTTTATTAACTAGTTTAAAAAGCAGTATGTGATGATGTTTAAGAAGATCATGGATGGATTGGGATTGACACAAATGTATCCCTTAGAGGAGTGTTGGCGATAGAAATGGGAGAAAAAAATGGAGCACCAAGGTATTTTATGTCATTATTGTTAAAATCTCGAATTAATTATACGATTTTACGAATTTATGATTTTATGATATTTTTCTTAATTTAAATGAATGTAAAACTATTAACATGCAGATTTTTATTAAAATTATGAATTTTGATTGATAATTTTACAAGTTTATGATTTTATTAATTTTGTACAATTTTATATATTCAAAGTTTAGGTGGAATCGGGATTTTTATAACAATGCAATTCCTATTCATTAGTAATCTTCTTTTCTTTGAAATTTATTTTTCATTATTGAGTCATATGTTTTTTTATAGCTTTGGTCCATCATGTAATTAAATTCACAAATCCTTGCACATTTTTTTTTCTAACGAAGAAAAATGGAAAAGTAAAATAAAATACAGTTCCAATGAGTCCGATACCCGTGAACCAGGCCCGTGATGGATATGTGACGGAATGGGAGGTGTTTCTTATTCGGCCTTTCCAAGACTCGAGAGGAGACGGGTCCGAGTCCAACCGGATCGATTTGTGCTAGGGCGCCCATCAATATTCCTAACATAATAGATGGTACTATACAAACTCAACCTGATTTTTTTCTTTTTTTTTGGCCAATAAAACTCAACCTGATTTTAAATAACACTAAAGAGACAAAAGAATGATATGCCAACATGATTCGTCGACTCAGATTATCGTTTGATTGAACATGGATTATGTTCAAAGTCCATAAACAATGTTGTGCTTATTTGGGCCCATAGGTAGGATGATTAATAAATAATAATCATCATCCATAGAATTATAAATCAGGATCATTGCAAGGTCCAGAGCATAAAGGCCATTTAGGTTGGAGAAGTTAGCTCTCATTGGCTCATATCATCCCCGATATTCTACTTTTAACTTATATGGGCTTTTATCTATACAGACTTATTAGAAAGGGGTGTCTGATTTATTGGCCTATATGTGTGAAAAATATCCGTACAGATGGAGTTTGCATCAAGTTGTTATAAATTCATTTGAAAAATATTTATATAGATTGAGTTTGCATCAAGCTTTTATAAATTCCACTATAAACTGTTTGTGGCATGTCAATTGTCAACAAGTAACAATATTCTAGCCACAAATTTTTTTACATAATTTATATAACAATAGTTTGTACCTTAATTTTTATGGACCAAATTTACCTATGAAGTATTAGTATACACAATGCTAAAACTTTAATCGCCAAATGCAGGTTCACAATATACCTTAAATGACTTTATGCACATGATTGTTTTCTCTGTGTACGTGCATGCGGGTGTACGTGTGTGTGTGCACACACGTCTGCATGTGTGCATATTTATGTGCGTATGCGTGTATGTGAAAGAGAAGCAGATCATAGTAGTTTTTTTTTTTTTTCCTCTTATTTGGTTAAAGTGCATAGTAGACTATAAAATCAAATAAATATTAAAAATCCTAATCCTAAAAGATTTAAAGGGTCAAACCAAATCATGTTTATGAGATTAGTATATTAAATGGGTCTGTAAATAGATTTAGGTATATAATCCAAAATTGAATATCTTTTAAAGAGGTCAAAAGGGGCTTAACCCTTTTTTGATCGAGTCAAGTTTTGCTTAGCGTGTTGTTATGTTTGTGTCATGGATTGGGTGGCCAAATTATGAGCATTAACTACAGGTCCTTACTAATAGTTATTACTTTATTGTTACATTTAAATATCACCAATAATAATTTAGAAATATATCTATACTACTTATATACCATTACCCTACTTCATTGCTTAATTGGTAGGTGAGATTTCACGGGTAAGGTTGAAAATATGTAAGAAAAGATGAAATAATAGGTATCTATTAGGTTGTGAAAGAGAACAGCAATTTTTTATCTGACAAAATAGGATTTTTTGACTATTTTATAAAGCAAATGCGAACGTAATACAATAATAACTTTGTAATAGGAATAGCTACTTTAGTGCTCTAAGTTCTTGTTTCATGAAATAATAATAATAATAACCACTTAGGTATATTTATATAATCAGTAATAAAGGAGAGCTAGTTGTTTTTTGTTTGGAAATATATGCATTGGACAATTCACTTCTAGCTTCTTGTTTGGTTCACCATGGAATAGGATTCAAAAATGTACAAAATCATATATTGTTTACAAGAGTTTGACGAAGGAGAATTGGAGGTCATGACTCATGAGTCATATATTTTATTTTTATCTTATATCCACATTAAACACTTATTTAAAAACATACACACACACACACACAAAATATAAAATATTGTCCAAACCTTATTAATAGGCCTTTTTGGGCTTGAGCTCCAAAAGTTTAAACCTAAGTGCCTCTACTTGCTCGAGTACACTCAAGTGCCTCTCCATGCCAATAGCTTGGTCCCTTTAGAAACAAACGAGTTTAGCTCTCTTGGCAAACCAACCCTAACCTAAGTCTAACCACCTGTTCAAGCTCTTACGAGCATGCCATTCCAATTGTACCAAAAGAAATTTGTTGCTAGGCTTACTGAGTGCCAATATGCCCTACTTGGGCTTGCTTCAAGCACTCCTCTAACTCTACCTTGACCTTAGAAGCTCTTATCAACATCTTCGGGTGTTCAACTCCTTAGAGCCCCAGACCTTGAGGACATCATAGTTCTCAAGGTAGCTAGACCTAAGCTTGGTACTTCGTGTTGACCTTAATCTTGAGCTCATGACAGGTGCTTGGTATATAACCTGAAGACCTTAGTGTTATGGCTACTTTACTCATCCTTTTTCTCTAATGCTACTTGACAATCTACAATATGGTTTAGATATCTAGTTGCCTTAGCTGTGATAATTATCCATGTTGATGTGACAGATACCTTTTCCCAAAGCTATCAATTGGTAGAAAGATACTATCCCTTCCTGTACTATACATGTCTTCCCATACCAATCACGCATGAGTCAATCATGGTCTGCTAACCCATGTAGGTAAGTTTCATATACTGTAAATAGGCCATGAGCTTTAGATATGAGGATTGAATTGTGAGCTCTCCTCATACCTCATCAAACACTTTAAACACTTTCTCTCTTCTTTCTTACTAACTTAAGTATCTAAGGGCCCTCATCGGAAAGTGCTATTGAGGGCTTTCTTGTAGGTCTACAGTCATAAGTGACTACAAGACCACCAAATGACCACCCAATAGTGATCATAGCATTACCAAACCCTAATCCATGAAATTAATGAAACTAACTCTTTAAGATTAACTAGGTTTATTTTAATGAAAAATTAGTTTTATTTTTCATATTTGTTGAAATAGTGAATGAATCTAGGTCATATTTGATTTAAAAAAAAAAAATATACATACTAATTGTATATTCCTACGAGACCATTAAAGATGGAAAGGCTTTTCATTGTCGGATATTTAGAATTCAAACTTTGTATGACCAGGGGAATGCTTGTTATATTAACATACATATGAAGCACTAAGTCTGTTCGAGTCTAGTGATGAACAAGCAGCTCAAGCATTAAAGAATGGGTAATCAGTATATCCAATTACAGGATCCTGTGTATAGAATGTGCTTCTGTCATACTTGTTGAGAGGAGCATCAAGCTCGAACCGCCTTGGCAAATCCGGATTTGCCAGGAAAACACGCCCATATGCTATCAAATCCGCGTAGTTCTCCGCAATGGCCTTGTTTCCGCTGTCTCTGCTGTACCCTCCTCCAACTACGAGAGTACCATTGAAAGCTTTCCTCATGGAGAGAAGGCAATGAGGAGTTTCATCTTCCATATCAGCCTGAATTATCCTAGCTTCAGTTACATGGAGGTACACAACTCCATGTTTGTTGAGTTGATTAGCTATATAGAGGCCTAGAGCTTCTGGGTCTGAATCTACTGCCTCCATAAAAGATGAAAATGGGGAAAGCTTCACTCCAACCCTATCAGCTCCAATCTCATCAACCACTGCTTCCACCACTTCCAGCAGGAAACGGCACCGATTTTCCAAACTCCCTCCGTATGCGTCCGATCTATCGTTTACATAATCCTTCATGAATTGTTCAAGCAAGTAGCCATGAGCGGCATGGATCTCTACTCCATCAAATCCTGTATTATGCATGCCATCTTGATCAAATACTTTTCAACAGGTCCTCTAATTTCATCCTTAAACGTACATGTGTGCGTGCGAACGCTCGGGAAAATCAGAAACAAATCCCACACATATAGACACATTCATAAAAGCTTTACAAATCACGAAACGTGAAATCAAGCGATTACCTGCTTCAATGGCATTTCGTGCAGCTCTACGGAAATCATTGACAACGTCAGGGATTTCATCAGTTCTCAAACGGCGAGGACGTGACCACTCAATTCCATCTTTACTTGGAGACAGCCCCTTGTCAGTGCTTGAGATTGGAGCTCGACCATTGGGCTGAAAACCTGCTATTAGTTCCAACTTGGTTATACTCATGTCACAATTTACGTCGGCATGAAGGAAATAGATACTAGATGCTCTGGCTTTTGAGCAAGTGCTAGCCTATTGCGGTTTGACTATGATATTTAGTAACGTGCCCGTGGCAAAATGGCGAAGAAATTCAGCTCATTGCGACTTAATAGACTAGAGTTTGCTTTCTCCCTTTCCCACTATAGAGGTGTTGCAATTACCTTCTTTTTAAATAAATACAAATTATAGCTATGCACTAGATGCAATCAAAATTGAGCTGCACATTTTGTTTATATATCTCAGCCATCCTATTGATTTAACTTCAGAACCGAGTTTTTGAGAACCTCTTTAATACTCTTAAATATTATATGAATGTGTTAAAAAACTCAATATTTTATCTTGAATTACTAAAAAAATTCCTTTACAAATTTTCCTTTTAATTTTTATGAACCCCAGTTACTGCTTTTAACTAATAAAAACTAAAAAAAAAAAAAGAAAAAAGAAAAAAAGGGATTAAGAACATCCCCACGTCAAGGGACTCAATTTACTGCAACAGGAACAGAGAGCGTTTCTACACGTGAGAGAGGAAATCAACGGTAAAGCTAGCCTAATAAAAGGAATTATGATATAACTTTTATTATAAAAAGAGTCTTGATAATAAAATAAAACAATATTAGAGGAATTGTTATTTCTATCTTAATTCAATTTAGGTAAACCAATGTCAATGTTAATCTTCTTCCTTATATTTTGTCTTCATATGAAGAAAATTATGCAGACCAATTCTCCCTACCTTTTTGTAGACCTCCGCTCTAAACAAATGTCAATAGTAGGGTCAGATGGGATTAAATCGTAAATCAAATTAAATCAAACCAAAAAATTAATTTTTTTATAAACCGTTTAATTTACGGTTTAGTTTATTTATATATAAACGGTTCGTAATTTGATTCGAAAAAGCGAATCGAATCGTACTAATTAGTTAAATAAAAAAATCATATAATTATTTTATATTTTTTACCATCAATCTTCATAAATTTTATCAAATTTTTTATATTTTATTATTTTTATAAAGATAATAATATTTAATGAAAATTTGATATAAACGGTTCAAACCGTAAATTGAACCAAACCGAATGGATTTTAGTTAAATTTAAAAAATTTATAAACGGAATAATATAAATAGATTTAATTTAAAAAAAATTAAATTATTATATTAAATTTAATTCAATAAGGGAGAATAAATCGCCCCATTCACATCCTAACTAGTAGCAAGCACCGTGACGGTATTGGCTGTATACACTAGATACTTACAAAAACGACAGAGAAATGAATGAAATAAAAAATGATTAAAAAAAAAAAAGATAAAAAGAGAAGAAAAGACGTACCGGTATTAGAGACACGGCCTGTATGCCAAATTTGGCAGAAGAAGAATCCACCCTTATCATGAACAGCATCCACTATGGGCTTCCATGCTTGCACCTGTTGTTGGTTCCAAATGCCAGGAGTATGTGGATATCCTCGACCCGTCTCCGAAATCACGGTTGCTTCGGCTATGAGTAACCCTCCTTGTGTAGCACGCTGTGAGTAGTAAAGGATTGCATGGGGCTGTGGGATGTCGTCGTAGGATCTGCATCTAGTTAATGGAGCCAACACTATCCTGCAAGATGCCAGATGCAGATTAATACTAGCTTGTAATGCCCCCGAAACTACATGGATTACAAGTCCTCATGTAGCTAGCCACAAACTAGAATATGAAGTTCACGGGAGAAAAGAAAATCTGACAAACTAAAAACGAAGTGGGGTTTTGCTGATATATACCAACCTATGCGACAGGTCTAGATTAGCCGTCTTGTAGGAAGTGAGGAGGGGTATCAGTTGACTGGAAGTAGAACCTTCGTTCTTCATCTTCCTTAGCTGCGAATTTTTTGTGTATAGTCTAGTCTCCATACTTCGACTTCGAGTGATGAGCTTATCTCTTCTTCTCGTCTACTATTAAAAATTGTCGGTTCAGCGAGTGGTGCCGTCTAAGGAAAAAGAAAACATCATACTCATTACCGAATTAAAATAAACTTCCTGCACACGTGTTGTCCACCTATACCATTCGTGAAAGACGTCTGAAAATAATTTAAAAGGCGTAACATAAAGTGAATTATATCCTTAAAAGTGTTTTTATTTATAATCGATCTGATTTATATTTTTAAATATCACATTAACATTTAAATTTTTTTTAAGTAACTTATTACTTTATATCCGAATTTCTTAACTAAAGTTCTTTAATATTTTTTTTTCTAACATTTTTATGAGTACCGATATTATCTTTCAACCAATTAAAAAGAAAAAAAAAAAAAAAGAACTAGGGACATTCCTCCATCCAAGGCACTTCCCTTTGTAAGGAATGCACATTATTTTAGAGGAATGAATCAGCCATTCTTTTATTATTGCATTGCTCGTCAAGGAACGAGCAATATTGATGCTCTTATACTATGTTTGAGACGAGGAAAATGGAACGAAAAGGAATTGGAGGGATTTGATTATATTTCAATTTTTTCTTTTTTTGGCAACGTGGAAGATAAGGAAGGAAATGAATTATGAATGGGCACACCAAAATTTGTTTTCTTTTAAAATGGAGAAAAAGTCAAGAAAATTTAAAAATTTAACTAAAATTTCTATTTTACCTTGACAATACCAAATTGTTAATTTTTACGAGTTAACCCCTTTGAGATTTCCTATAAAATAAAGTATAGAACAAGGTCACTATAAAAAAGTCCAGGAATTATGAAAGAAACTTCAAGCATGAAAATAGATCCTCTTCATTTATCATTTTCTTTATTTTATAAATTAATAGTTGAAATTATCTAGAATTTAAAATATTATATAATATCATCATAACGTTATCATGTTTTTTATAATCTTAACCATTGAGTACATGTGGTAATGTTCTAAAATGATAAATTAAAAGAAATTGAGAAAAATATATGAAGAGGATCTAAATCCTCCAAGCTCATATTGCTTATGAGTTTAGTAATTATTAGGTGACATTATGATGGAGATATTGAAGTTGCATAAATGGGAAACTTAATTAAAGTACATAGGGAAGGTGGAATTAGGGGGTTTTGGCCTGTTAAAGGGATGTTGATGGATGTTCTATGGTATGTGAAATTTTGAAGAATGAAAAAATGTGTAAACTCGATGAAAATGCAGAAAGTTATAGAGAGAGAGTGAACTACCAACAGACTTTTAGAAAGAGATAAAGAGCTTTAATTTTATGATTCCTTGAGTTTTTCTTTTAGAAAATGTGTACTTTTGGAATACTCCTATTTATATTATAATGTTTAAGAACGAATTTAGAAGCTTCTATTCACTTATTTATAATGTGATACAAGAACCCCTATTTATAATATAATGTTTAATAACAAATTTAGAAGCTCTAATTTCCCTATTTATAATATGATATAAGAACCCTTACCTATTTTAATATTGCTAGTGATAGTGGATGTCATAATTAGTGGTCTTTTGATGGTCTCTTGGTGGTCTCACAGTCATGCATAGTAGTGAACCTGCAAGTAAGCTCCCTATGGCAGTCCTAGTGTGGGCCTTCCAATGTTAAAGTTAGTAAGAAGGGAAAGAAAGAGTGTTTAGAGTGTTTAAGAAGGTTTAAGGAATGCTCAAGGTTTGATCTTTGTACTTATGGCTTCATACCCTATTTATATATTATGAAGCGTACTTGCCTAGAATACATGGAGGATGAGGATTGGTTCGTATGTGGATGGTGCAGGGAGACGTGTTTAGTATGAGAAAGGATAGTGCCTTTCTACCAATTGGTAGCTTTGGGGAAGGGTACTTGTTACATCAGTATAGGTAGCCATTATAGTTAAGGTAGCTAGGCATTTAGGCCATACAATTAGTTATTGAATAGCATTTAATGAAGAGAGAGAAGGAGTAGGAGTAGAGCCACCATGGCATTAAGGTCCTTAGGCCTCATGTTGAGCACTGAGCTTGTGCTTGGGGCTAAGGATGGCTTAGATCTATAAAGCCTTGGTAGTTTTTGTGATCTCCAGTATTAAGGAGTTCGGCACCCTAAGGACATTAATTAGAGCTTTTGAGGTGATAAGGAGGTCGAGGTTAAAGGAGTGCTCAAAAGTGCCCTAAGCAATTTGTGTTGGCGTTGGGTATGTTGACCATGTGGTCGTACTTAGGCTAAATGAGATTACAAGGGAGGTCAAGTTGGTTAGGTTGTTAGAGGGGGGCCGGGCATGTTGAGACATGGGCCTATGCATCTAGAGCCTAGGGCTAAAAAGGCTTCTCAAGACTCTACATCCCCCTATCACTACCCCTACCCCTTGCCCCCCTTTCTCCCTTAGGCCCAAAAAGACTTATCAAGACTCCACATCTCCCTACTACCACCCCCCTTTTTCCCCTAGAAATCTCCTTGGTATTAAGACGATAAGGAGAGTAGTTCAGTTTGAACTTTGGAGATTGAGGCATGAGTTACGATTGAGTGATCTCAAGGAGGCAAATGACAAATTTAAGCTCACTAGCTGATGAGGCGATACTGGTAAGTGCTTGCTTAAGTGATGTGATGATTGATTTTATCAACGTAACCCTTGGATTGCCTAAAGCATAATGATGGTGCCTTGGAGAATGTGTAAATTCTTAAGCTCACATAAGGTCCACGTTGACAATTTGTGTAATAGGCGAATCTAAGCTATTAATCCTTAGATGATGACACATAGATGGTTGTGGTCGAGTGTTGTGAAGCAACGGTCCGTATGCCTTCTATTTGTATTATAAGGGTCTTCGGGGTCACTCATTTCCCTACCTTCATCTTAAAACTCTGTTGAAATTTCTACATAAATCCTCTCGCATTTCTCTAAAAAACTTAGCATCCAAATCTCCTTCACTTATCAGATTAAGCACAACAATGGTTGAGCAAAGAAGATCTAAAGGTCACGGGTCTTTAGAATCCATTTCTACTTTAGTGGACATATCCTATAGGGAGATTTTGTCCAACCTTACCCCCCTTCCCCCCAACCTAAAAGAAGGAAATGGTGACAACATGTGGTCATAAGATATGTAGAGGATCATTGTTGAATCGAGGCTGTAGGAGAACTATACCTCATACAATGTGAAGAGAGACCTCGTATAGAGGTTGGTCTCAATGAGCACCAAAGATAAGATTGTAACTAAGGTATCGTATAAGCACTATGAGGAATACTAGGCTTGAGTGTGCATTGAGGTTTGGGACAACATGAAATGTTAGGAAATAGAGATGCCTAGGTCGAGCGAGACTACATGAGACCTCAAGGGCCTAAGGTCGTTTTGTTTGTATTAGCCATCAATATGAGGCTCTAATTACCTTCCTCAAAGGTCTAAATCAAGGTCTTTAACCACTTCAAGATATATCTGGGGGTCCTTACACTGAAAGACATAGTAGTAGCTGATCGGGCTCGAAGTAATGTTCATCTACCATCTACTGATAGGAATCAGTCCACGATGTTCCCTAATCCAAGGTTGACCTGTCCTAAGACAACACCAACCTGTTAGAAGCTGAAGTTGACCCGGCTTAACTTGAGGCCAAATTGTTTAAAGCCAAGGTTGAATAGCTTTTGCTGAGGCCGAGCTAATACCAGAAGGCCAAGGAGAAGAAAAGGAGTTACTCAACCTCAAGTCTGTCTTTAATTGAGAAGCCGAGAAACCACATGATTGAGCATTCGAGGCCAAAGAACAGCTTAACACAACATAAGAGAGATCGCACCAAGCAATCCATGAGTGCAACAACTGTGGGCCGATCTCACTGGGAGCTCGACCAAGTACAATAAGACTTCCAAACATCTTACCCTTGCTCGGACACCCGATTGCCAATCGACCCTTGCTCGGGTCTATAGATAGCTTGGATGATTGCATGCTAACCACTTTGTTAAGTGTACAGTTTTGTATACTTTGTAAATATTTTCCCTATTTTGATTATGGGCTATTCTTTAGAGTTTAAGGCCTTCTATATTATTTATAGTTTTGCCACTAGAGCCTTAGAACCTGCTATAAATAGCAACATTTGTAATTATCAAGAGAATACAGACGATGAAGAATATTTGTACAATGAATTTACACTTGAACGTTCCTTTTGAAAGTAAGGACATTCTTGAGCCCTTTGAACTAGCATTTTGGATTATTGAGTATGCCGTACTCCTTAATCTCTCATCTTTTTATCAATCTTGCCTTTAAGATTTTGGTGAACCCTTTATTTGAGCAAGTTAGTGAGTCGCCTCTAACCTCTCATTTGAAACTTAAGTGATATTTAGTGTTCGTAAATTGTATCGAACCCTATTTCGAGCTTAACCCCTAATTATGTTTATGCCTTGGTGTATGATATCCATACACATTCACAGTCAAAACCCCATTCTCACTTCCTATTCCTTGTTTCCATGTGAGCCCCATTGGCGTCAGAGATCGTTGCGTAGATTATGCATTAGTTTCGCTGGTATCAAAGCTTTGGGGTAATATGCGTGTTAGTGTTCTTCAAATTTTAACTCGTGGTTTGAACGTTTCTATTCATCATCGTTCTTTTGTAAAGTTTGTTGCTCATGTTCTTAGCAGTAATTTCAATAGTCGATTTTAGTAGCTGTAGTGTTTATCAACCGTAGGTAGCTATAGAAATTGAGTAGTAGTAATTTCTAGGTTACTGTTAGTTATATTTTGTTACAAGTGGTATTTGTGGAATTATCTTAGTAGTAGTAGTTCCAAGTTGAGTACAATTTGAGTGTGTTACGTATTTGTTAAATTTTCTCTCTTAGAAATTTATTGTATGGACCACAATATCAGAAGATATTGTTAATAATAGTAGAGATAGTCCTCATGAAAGTTTGAGGAGACATATTGATAACATGGAATATCAAATTTAGAATCTAACCAATTCTATCTAAGAACTTACAGGATTAGTCAAAGGCCGTAGACTTGCTGGCTAAGGTTAAAGGAGGGAATGAGCACCCTTTAGTAGAAGTGGCTCCAATGAGCTTGATAATGATGCAAGACAGCAGAGAAGAGCTGTCGAGTTGAGGAGAAGAGAAACCCGACTTGAGCCGAGGAGAAGTAATGATAGGAGCATTAACTCTAAGGTGAACTAAGGAGCATGAAGAAGAGAGCTGAGGTCGAGAAGAGATGTGGCTAAGTAGAGTTCTAACAGAAGTGACTGACCCGAGGGGAATCAACTTACTATAAATGTACAGGATGACACTAGAATACATAATCGAGGACTTAACAACATCAAGCTTAAAATGCCGACCTTCAGTAGTAGTAGCCGACTTGAAGAGTTCCTTAACTGGGTTCCCCGAGGCGAGAAGTTGTTTGAGTGCTACGAGTACAATGATAGAACTAAGGTCAAGCTAGCCTTATTAGCCCTTGTTGAATATGTAAGTCTTTAGTGGAAAAAATTGGTTGCTAAGTGAGATGCCAAAGGAGAGGAGCCGATCAGAACTTGGAGACTTATGAAGAGGTTGATGAATTAGCGCTTTGTATTGACCTACTTGTAGGAGTTCAAAACTCTAATGACAAGATGTGAGATTATTAAGCTACAGGATCGCACCATTGCTAGGTTCCTGAGTGAACTTTGAGACAATATTGCCGACATAGTTGAATCACAGCTGTTCAACTCTCTGGACAAGCTAATCAATTTGGCATTAAGAGTGGAGAGACAGAAGAGGAGGAAGCATCAAAGGCCAACCATTTGACCTCAACAAGGCAACCCTAAACCTAAGAGGTATGAAGAGAAGAAAAAGCTTGAGAGAAGGATGGAGAAAGGAGAGCCTAATCGACTTGACTAGGCCAAGACTAAGGAAGTAGAGAAAGAGAAAGTGCCTAGTACTAAGGCCCGAGAAGTTAACTGCTTCAAAAGTTTAGGCTTCGGACATATTGCCTCATAGTGCCCAAACAAGAGGGTCATGATTTTGAAAGGTGAAGGACTTGACGCTCAAGTAGGGAGCCATAGTGATAAGGACTCAAAGAGTGAGGAGACAATTAACGTCTATCCTGAGATGGGAGAACCCGTAGCCTTGACAACCAAACGGGCTGACATTAAGGAAGACCCAACTCAAATGGAGAATTTATTTCAGATCTGATGTTTGGTGAATGGGAAGATCTATTCTCTAGTAGTTGATGGAGGTAGTTGCACTAACATTGTTTTTGTCGAGCTAGTGGAGAAGATGAGATTACCGATCTACCAACTGATAAAGGCATATTTTTCATGTTTTAAAAGTGCAAATTAAGATAGAATTATTATAGATTTTATAGAAATCATTAAGAATTGGTACTTAATTATTTTCATTTGGACATTTCAGGAATTAAAGGATTTAAGAGTGGAATTGTGGACGATTTAGAGGAATTTTAAGCAAATAAATGAAGTTTAGATCAATGCATGCAAATGGGAATTAAAGGCAGCCGGCCTAACAGCCAACTTACAACTTACAAGCTTGCACCATCGGCTTTTGATGGCTACACTGCCGACCTTACACTTACACCGTCGGCCTTCACGAAAAAAGAAACTTCACGCAAGTTAATCCTAATTTTTCATATAAATAACTTATGTTTTATCGTTTGAGGGACTTTTAGACATACTTTTCCTTAAACATTGAGAATTGTAGAATAGTTTTTAGATAGTTTTTGAAGAATTTTTCGAGAGAAGCGCTTTGGTCATTGAGAGGATTTTATGTTTGCTGTAGAGACTAAGATTGAAGTTGTAATTGAAGATTATTTCTTTCCAATATAAAATTGGTGACATCTATTTCAATTATTTTTTTTGCAATTATGTGAATTACTTATGCTTTCGATTATAGATTTCCTTGAAATTTCAATCAATATTTGTGTTTTTGTTGTCAAATCCATGCTTAACTAAAATTATTTTCAAGAATTGATGAAACCCTAGATAGTTAAGATGATGATTGTGTTCATGTTATAGGATTAAGAGATATATGAATGATTCATGATTACAATTTCTATGATTTATATTATAATTGTTCAATTGATTATAATTGTTAGAAACCCTAATGATACGGAAGTTGATATAGGGTTTGTTAGAAGTTCTTAGTTGATTTGATTAATTGATGTGGAAGCAGAGTTAATTGAATTAATTAAAAATTATATAAAGGTTAATGCAATGTTCGGCAATTGATTGTTCACTATGACATTAGAGATAATTGATTTAGGACATTAGACAATCATAATATTGGGAGATATATGATTGTAATTTAGAGTCCATTGTTAATGGGAAGATGTGGAAGCTAACTAATTAATTAGGGGTTTAAATCCTTAAGTTTTAAGGTATAATAATTTCACTTAAATGACTATATAGCTATTGATCTATATAATATGATAACAATTTGATTTACGTAATCTAGGGTAAATTCTTTTCAATAGTTTTAGAGCAATTATTAGATTAATTAATTTAATTTTAATTGCTTGAATATTGATAAAAACTAGTATAAGATTAATAATTTCTTAGTCCTCAAGGGATTGACAACTTTACTTTCTCTATATTATTTGATTCTGACCCAATATACTTGTTGGAGTATTTGCTTTATTTATATATATATATATAGTTTAAGCAAATCAAGTTTTTGGCGCCGTTGTTAGGGACTGGAAACATTAAACCTTTTAGTTCTGTTGGTAATTTAGGCGCAGTTGACGACGTGTATTATTTTATTTTATTTTTTATTTTGATCTCTTTGTAGGTGTTTTATGTGCAAGAACAAAAGTGATGAAATTCTACCACTGGATTCAGAAATAGGGTGCACTTTGCATCAGTTAAGGTGAGAGAACAGAAGAAGAATAGACAAGATGGCAAGTAACGAGGGTGATAATCAAATACAAGGAGTTCCATGAGCACTACGAGATTATATAGCACCCATGGTGCTAGGTTCGGCTATAAGAAGGCTTACTATTCAAGCTAACAACTTTGAGTTGAAGCCATCCCTTATTTAGATGGTTCAGACAAATAAGTTTGGAGGATATCTTAATGAAAGTCCTGATGAGCATATTGCAGGATTCCTTCAATACTGCAATATAGTGAAGATGAACAATGTGACAAATGAGGTTATCAGATTATAGCTCTTTCCCTTCTTATTAAGGGATAATGCTAGAGCTTGGTTTTATTTATTGCTACAAGAGTCTATCACTGCTTGGGCTGATCTTTCATCGAAGTTCTTAAGGAGATTTTTCCTACCAGCTAGGACCATAAAATTAAGGAACAACATTATCAACTTTACTAAGTTTAGTGGTGAGTCACTTTATGAAGCATGGGAGAGATTCAAGGAGGTAATTAGAAAATGCCTACATTATGGCTTGTCGAACAATCTCCTGATTGAGATCTTCTATCTCAATTTAGACGAGACATTGAGGTCTTTAGTTGATGCTGTAGCTAGAGGTGCTCTGATGGGAAAGACATATAATGGAGCAAGCACACTGATAGAAGAGAAGGAGCTACTTGGCTTCAAGTCTATCTTCTACCGAGAAACTACACAATCGAGTATTTAAGGCTAGAGAACAACTCAACACAGCATAGGATAGATCGTGCCAAGCAATCCAAGAGTGTAGCAACTGTGGGCCGACCTCACTAGGAGCTCAACCAAGTACAATAAGCTTCCAAAAATCTTACCTTTGCTCGGACACCCGATTACCAACCGACCCTTGCTCGAGTCTATAGATAGCTTGGATGACTGCATGCTAACCACTTTGTTAAATGTACAGTTTTGTATACTTTGTAAACATTTTCTTTTTTTTTTTTATTATGGGCCATTCTTTAAGGTTATGGCCTTGTATATTATTTACCGTTTTACCACGAGGGCTTTAAAACATACTATAAATAGCAACATTTGTAATTATCAAAAGAATACAGATGGTGAAGAATATTCATATAGTGAATTTACACTTGAATGTTCCTTCTGGAAGTAAGGACATTCTTGAGCCCTTTAAGTTGGTGTTTTGGATTATTGAGTGTGTCATACTCGTTAATTATCAATCTTACCTTTAATATTGTGCTAAATCCTTTATTTGAACGAGTTAGTGAGTTACCTCTAACTTCTCATTTGAAACTTGAGTAACATTTAGTGTTTGTAAGTTGTATCGAACCTTATTTTAAGCTCAACCCCTAATTGTGTTTGTACCTTGGTGTGTGATATCCATACACATTCACAGTCAAAACACCATTCTCACTTCCTACTCCTTATTTCCATTCGAGCCCCATTAGCATTAAAGACCGCTGCATTGATTACGCATCACCTACGGAGGCTAATTACTTAGCTATTCCAACATTTTTTTTTAGATGAAGCCGAGCTTAGATGGTAGGTATATTGCTCGAGCCATGGTGGTCATATGTAACTCTCCATGGGCTTAAGTCAAAGATTAAGGGGTAGAAGGATAGGTTTGTTCAGGTCTAGTTAAAGTATGACCTAACCTTCCCCATTGGTTGGAACAAGTCAATCGGGATGTCCTTGATCTAGTTTATGGGCCTTAAGGATGATGATGTAAGGGAGGAGCTCCTCGATATAGCCCATTGGTAAGGGATCCAGTAGATGATGATGTAAGGGAGGAGCTCCTCGATATAGCCCATTGGCAAGGGATCCAGTTCTACATTGGGAATATCGTAAGCTACTATCTTCATAGGAGGATGTTGTTCAATCAAGAGAGAAGTATTAGTGCTGTATATAGCTGAGGAGGGTGGCTGGGAATTTGTTGTTGTACGTCGTTTGTGAGAGGTGAGCTTAGGGCTTCTTATCCTTCGTAGGTTTGATTTTTCATATTGCATGTTTTGATTTTATTTCTAATTGTTTTTGTATGTTTGTAGCTCTTTAGCTCTGCAACGATGACTTTAAGCGTATGCTTATAGCAGCCAGGGAAAGATGGCTTAGTGAAAAGGCCTAGAAGGGCAAGAAGAAGGCCAAGGGATAGGAGACCTTGACTGCTGCCCGAGGTGGTGATAGTGCTCCTTGAGGAAGAGTTGAGAATGGTAAGAAGAAGGCCAGCTAGGATCCTAATGGTGATGGTTACAGCAAAAGCTATTGAGGGGGGTACCAGGAAACCTATCCCTAAGAAGTATATTTGTGATGAGCCCTCCATTTGATGGGGCTTGGGATGAGCAACCATTGCTGCAGCAAAGGGAAAAAATGATAAGAATTGGCCTTCAACACCCTTTAAGCTACAGCCAACTTGTCTTGAGACAAGACTGACCTGTTTTCCTTAAGGTTGACCTGATAAGAAAAGGCCTAAAGAATGGAAGAAATCAAGATAGCAAGGATGAGAGAGGTAGAGGTGCTACTGACCTCTAAGGAACCCAAGGTTTAACCAACCGAGGTTCCAAAGAAGGAGACTAGCTTAGTAAGTGAACTGGTATGTCTTACAGACTAATCCTCGAGTTCATCAACTATGGGCTAACTTTACTAGAACATTAGCTAAGCATAGTAGGCCTACAACAACTTCAGTTCCAGCTCAGGTACTTAGCTACCAATTTAATTCAACTCGAAATCGACCTATTCTAAAATAGCTCAAATGACCTTTATGCTAACCTTCCTACTGAAAACATAAAATTTTGTACATTTTATTATTTTCTTTATTTTAGTTTATGGGCCTAATCTTTAAGGTTTAAGGCTTTGTAATTATTTACAATTTTACTACTAGGGTTTTAGGATTTACTACAAATAGTAATATTTGTAAGGAGTAGCTAGACTTAGATTATTCAATAGTAAAGAATACACTCATCTTTCCTATCTTCTCATGAGTTGCTTATTGAAGCTTCTCTAAGTTGATTATTGAGTGCCCTTATTGCTCTTTAATCCCTTTAACTTTCTTATCAATCTTCTTCAAGATTATGATGAACCTTCTTTTAGTTTGGTGGTGTGTTTTGTCTACCCCCATTACAACCCCTATAAGCTTGATTTGGGTTTTTGTGAGTTACATTTAAACCCATTTTCAAACACAACCTCTATTTGTGTTTGTGTTTGGTGTATGATATCCATCCACATTCACACTTAAACCCCAATTTAAACTTTATTTCCTTAAATCCATTCGTAGTTTGTGTTAGGTGTGCATGTTGCTCCACCCGTCCTTCGGACCTTAGTGGGTATCATCTTAGTATTAGAGCTTTATGGAGACACACATCTTAGTGTTATTCAAAGTTTGATTTGCAAGTTTGTATATCCTTATTGAATAGATTGTTTGAAGTGTAGTTGCTGTTCATGGTAGTAATAGTGGTGCTTGTGTTGTTTATAGTGGATTCCGCGTTGAGCAGTAGTGATTTTAACTATTGTTTAGGTTTTATTTTGTTCTTAGTAACATTCATAGTGACTATAGTGGCATTTGTCAATCTTAGGTAGCTGTATATTCAAAGTTGTAGCGATTTTTTAGTAGAGCTTAAGTTAAGTGTACATCATGTTTGATAAATTCTTCAGTAAAATTATTGCATGGAAAAGCTATGTCAGGAGATAGTATGAATTTCAATGGAGATAGTCCATGTGGAAGTTTGAGGCAACATATCGATAATCTCAATTATTAGATTCTGATGTGTAATCTATACAGCGGTCTCGGACGCCAATGGGGTTCGAATGGGAGCAAGGAACAGGAAATGAGAATAGGGTTTTGACTGTGAATGTGTATGGATATCATACACTGAGACACAAACACAATTAGTGGTTGAGCTCAAAATAGGGTTCGATAAAACTCACGAACATTAAATGTCACTAGGGTTTCAAATGAGAGGTTAAAGGCGACTCACTAACTCGCTCAAATGAAGAGTTCACCATAATCTTAAAGGCAAGATTGATGAGAACACGAGAGATTAAGGAGTACGGCATACTCAATAATTTAAAACACTAGCTCAAAGGGCTTAAGAATGTCCTTACTTTTAGAAGGAACGTTCAAGTGTAAATTCACTATATGAATATTCTTCATCATTTATATTCTCTTGATAATTACAAATGTTGCTATTTGTAGCAAGTCCTAAAGCCTTAGTAGTAAAACTATAAATAATATATAAGGCCTTAAACCCTAAAGAATGGCCCATAATTAAAATAAGAAAAATATTTACAAAGTATACAAAATTGTATGCTTAACGAAGTGATCAACTTGCAGTCATTTGAGCTATTTATGGACCTAAGTAGGGGTCAGTTGGTAGTCGAGTGCCCAAGTAAGGGTAGGATGTTTGGAATTCTTATTGTGCTTGGCTAAACTCCTAGTGAGGTTGGCCTATAGTTGCTGTACTTATGGATTGCTTAACACGAACTCTCATGTGCGGTGTCGAGTTGTTCTTTGGCCTCGAATGCTTGGCTGTATGGTTTTTCGGCTTCTCGATAGATGATAGACTTGAGGTTGAGTAGCTCCTTTTCTTCCTTTCAATCTTCTGGTGTTAGCTCAGCCTTGATAAAAGTTATTCGGCCTTGGCTTTGAACAATTTGGCCTTGGGTTAAAATAGGTCGGCTTCAGCTTCTAGCAAGTCGGCATTAGCTTGGGACAAGTCAACCTTGGCTTAGAGATTATCATAGACCTATTCCTATTAGATTCAGAATCTTATGGAGTCTATCTAAGAGCTTACTAGATTACTATGAAGCTGCCAACGTGTTGGCTGAGATGAAAGTTGACATTGAGTTTCGACTAATAAAAGTGACTCCAATGACCTTGATAATGATAGACAACAACTTAGATGAGCTGCTGAGCAGTGTCAAAGAGAACAAGAGTAAAGAAGTGTATAGGATGAATAGAGCTCTCATAGAAGTGATGGATTCGAGGTGAATCCATCAGTTCAGAATAAAAAGGATGAGCCTTAAACTCTAAACTGAGGTCGAGAAAACATCAAGCTCAAACTACTAATGTTTAGTGGTAATAGCTAAATTGAGGAGTTTGTCAACAGGGTTCCCCAAGTTGAGAAACTGTTTGAATGCTATGCATGTGATGGTTAGACCAAGGTTAAGGTGGCCTCATTTTCCCTTATTGAGTATGCTAGTCTATAGTAGACAAGTTGTTCACCAAGTGAGATGTTGAAGGAGAAGAGTCAATTAATCTAGCATTAAAGGTAGAAAGGTAAAGGAGAAGAAGGCACTAATGACTAACTAGTTGACCTCAATATGGTAACCTTAAGCCCAAGAAGAGTGAAGAGAAGAAGAAGCTTTAGAAGAAAATTGAGAAGGGAGAGTTCAACTAACTTAACTTAGCTGACATAAAGAAGGTAGAAAAGGAGAAGGTTCACAATTCTAATGCCTAAGAAGTCAAGTGTTTTAAGTGCCTAGGATATGGACACATTGATTCATAGTACCCAACAAGAAGGTCATGATTTTGAAAGGAGAAGGACCAGACGCCCAAGTAGAGAGCTAAAGTGATAAGAGTTTGGAAAGTGATGGAGAAATAAACATCTATCTAAAGATCGGTGAGCTCTCAATCATGATAAGCAACCAAGTTAACCTAAAAGAAGACCCTGGACAAAGAGAAAATCTCTTCTAAATTCGATCTTTGGTAAATGAGAAGACCTATTCCCTAATCATAGATAGCGGAAGTTGCACCAACATCATTTTTGCTGAGCTAATAGCAAGAATGAAATTGCCAACCTTCCCTTATCCCCAACATTATGGATGGAAATTGGTTCAATGATAAGGGAATGGTCTACATATACAAAAAGAGCTTGAATATCCTTTAGAGAAAGACAACACGAGGATGAGATGGACTTTTGTGTAATGCTAATGAATGATGCTCATCTCATATTAGGTTGACCATGGGAATATGACTGGAGATTGATCCATGATGGCTTCAACAATACTTACATAGTTCAAAAGGACAGAAAGAGCTATTGCTTAACCTTTATGAGTGTTAAGGGGATATAAAGGAGCTTGGCACCTATGGTGAAGAAGAAGGGGAAAAAAAGTTTATTTGGAATCTAAGCCTAAGCTTACTATCTAAATTCGATGACAATTTCTTTTTGACCCAGTGGAGATGATAGGAATTGGCTTTTGACCCCCTTCAGGCTATGGCCAACCTATCCTGAGCCAAGATCAACTTGTTTTCCCCGAAGCCGAGTCGATGGGAAAAGGCCTAAAGAAGGGAAGAAATCAAGATAGTAAGGATGAGAGAAATAGCGGTGCTACTGACCTTTAAGGAACCTGGGGTCCAACCAACCAAGGTTCCAAAGAAGGAGACTAGCTCAGCAAGTGACCTAATATGTCTTACCGAGTAATCTTCAAGTTCAACAATTGTGGGTTAACCTCAGTGGAAGCTTAGCTAAGTACAATAGGACCACAACAACTTTAACTCTAGCTCGGATACCCAGTTGCCAATTTAATTCAACTTGGAATCGACCTATTCTAAAATAGCTTGAATGACCTGTATGCCAACCTTCCTATTGAAAACACACAGTTTTGTACATTTTATTATTTTCTTTATTTTAGTTTATGGGCCTAATCTTTAGAGTTTAAGGCTTTGTAATTATTTATAGTTTTGCCACTAAGGTTTTACAATTTACTACAAATATTAATATTTGTAAGGAGTAGCTAGACTTAGATTATTCAATAGTAAAGAATACACTCATCTTTCCTGTCTTCTCATGAGTTGCTTATTGAAGCTACTCTAAGCTGATTATTGAGTGCCCTTATTGCTTTTTATTCCCTTCAGCGTTCTTATCAATATTCTTCAAGATTATGATGAACCTTCTTTTGAGGGATTAGAGGCCTTGGAGTCGTACGCAAGTAAGAGGACCAGTGGTCGGCAGCTTATTAAGAGGCTAAGCTTAAGGATGGCTAAGATCTCATACTAAAGGCTGTAAAGAGGATCTTCAAGGAGATCACCATGGGCCTAAACCTTATGGAGGTAATTGCTGGGGTTGGTTTGCAAGGTGGAAGGTAAGTAACAGCCGAGGTTTAGGAGAAACACTTGGCCTTGAACCAAAGCTTCCTTTTCTGGCTGGATGAAAAGGGTGACTCTAGCGAAGGCGGTGGGGAGTCTATGGCCAAAGGCGTAAGAATGATGGAGCTGTGGACCATGTCGAGAACTAATAGAGGTCTCCTAATTGTTTTACTCCATTTTGTTTTTGTTCCTTCTCTTCTCTTATGTACAATTTTTTTTCTTCTCTTTTTTGTTTTTCATTATAGTCAGGATTAGGATATCAACCCCTAAGCTTTGTACTTAATTTTATGAATGAATGAGATTGTAGTTTTCTTCAAGTGTTATTGTCTACTTGTGCTTCCTATTTTTCATTGTCTCCTCTTTTTTGCTTCATGTTTGTTTCTTTAAGTGTTGACATTGTCTCGGGTGTTCTAGCACTTATGAGAGTATAGGGTTCGAGTTAGGTTAGGTGAGTTCTTAGACTTTGTACGTTGCACCTAAGGCTCAGCATAGTAATAACTTGACTAGGTCATTATTAGCTCCTTGCACTAGCCTAACCTCGTATATTTCGATTGGCATTTTCTTTTCAAGTGTTTGAGTGTGCTTGGTAGGGTCATTCTGCCAAGGAGTACTACTTGTTGGCTTGTAGGGTCCGTGACTAAGTTGTGATTGGTTTGGTACATTGAGCCTATAAGGGTCATCTAGTAAGCCCAGACCTAGTGTACTAATTAGGTTGGTGTACTTGGTCCAAAGTGCTAACCCTTTGGGTATAAGTGTAACTAAGGCACTTGAGGTTAGGGATGTGTGTCGATACGTATGCTTGAAGCTTAAGAATTTTAGGTGTAATGGCCAGCGAGAGTACTCGGGCTTCAAGGATATACATCGGCTTGATTGTGTCTAAGGCCTTTCTTCCCGTGAATATCATTACCTATGAGGGGTTGGCTTAATGATAATCGAACCACAGTGAAGTGTTTGATGCAAATAAAGAGATATGAGTAGACAAGTGTAGAAACTCATCTTTTATTAATGTGATAAATATTTACAAGTACATTGAACTCTTCATAGAACTTTTACAAAAAGTAAGGCTTTAGGTTGTTGATGTTATACTTCCTTAAGAAGAAATGTCCATCGAGGGTCTATAGTTTGTAAGCTCCATTGCCTATGTCCTCTTTTATCCACACGAGGTCCTCTCAGTTTGATGCATGGTTACCTTAGTCTTCTTGTGATCCTATGGCCTCCAGTTTATGGCATACCAGGTCTGATAGGAATCAGGCTATTGAGCCTTTGACTCGTAGTCAAACTCGAGGACTAGAAGGCTTAGCAAGGCGGATTCTTTTACTCCAGTCGACTCTTGCTGAAGCCAAGTATTTCTTTGCCAAGACAAATGACTACCCGTATCTCATAAGTATGCCGAGTTATAGATTACTCATTCACACTTGAGCCGACCAATGACTTGGCATCTCCCTTACCGAGAAGGAGAGAGAGAGAGAGAGAGAGAGAGCGGATTGATCCTTAGCCACCCTTACTCGAACCAGCAACTAGACTGTACACTTTTATCTGCTTCCTCCAATGACCTAGTTAATGTATCACTGCTAGGTGTACAGAAACACATGTAGAATCTTCCATACTAATCATTACTTTTCTTGAATACTCATTTTTACCCTTGTATATTACTTCTTTAAGATAATACCCTTTTTGTCTTTTCCTTTTTAGACATGTTTCCCTAAATTCTTGGATATAAATACCTATATACTTATAGCTATAATGATCGGATTGAACATTAATACAGTTAACATTTGTCCCTTGTAGACATTACTTTGTTTATATTCATTTTACTCTTATCTTAACCCTTAAGCAAGCCTTGGTGGTAAGTAACCTCACCGGACCATTTCGTGCATCATATCAAGTTGTGCCATGAGTCCTTAAAAGTTCCATTGGTGTGTTATATCCATTAGAACTATTAGTAGGTTTTTGCTTACTTGTCATTCGTATATATCCTTTCGTACATTCACCATCACTTCCTTTTTCAAGCTTTCAGTAAGCATGGACCCATTTAACGATCGATCTTATTTGGTCTTGGTCACAGTCTACAAAAAGGTCCTAGGGTAGAAAGACCCCATGCTTGACCTTCTTGTTATAGTACTTGGCCACTTACTATTGGTAAGTAGTTACCTAACCCCTGGCTACGCCGTTACCTCAGTGATGGTATTGAGGCTTGCTTATAAGGCCATCCAGTTGGTGTTGATGTTGAAGTTTTAGTCCTTACTCACTAGGAGTTCTAACTCGATGGGTAACACAGCTTCTGATGTGTCTTTGGGGGTCGCACATATGGAGAAGCACTATAATGAAGCAAACCCTAAAAAGAGACAAAAGGAAAGTTAGTAAAGTCTAGGCAATTACCGAATGGATATGATACACCACTTAATCCTACTCGATGTATAGTTCGTCGGATATTACACATCGGTTTGAATTGAAGGATCACTTGCCACTACTCCTTGGTAAAGGAAATATATAATAGTTAAAGAATATTGAGAACACTAAGGTTGCTCATAGGAAACTTGAATAATAATCTGATATAGATGATTGTCCTCTATGTACAAACAAGTGAAGGTTTATATACCCATCCACTAAGGCTACTTTATATGTATGAAATGATAAAAGGGTATTCTTATAATTAGGTTACATACAACATACTAAAAGGGGTAAAAGATATAAAGAATATTCAGTATAGAAAATTAAAGAATCCTTTTGGAATATTATGCCAGAAGACACGTATTACGTGGTAGCTGGGTGTTAGAAATATGGTATAAGTGGGCTAAAGCAAGATAAAGGATTTATAGTTAGGGGTTGACCTAATCTGGATTAAGTTGGGACTCAATTAGTTCTACAAAGAAGTCAAGTTAGAGTTTGGTATCTATGGTTAGCCCGAGAGCTTGACTCAGCTCGGGCTATTTCTAGAATAAAACATAGTTGCTGGGTAAGAGCAAGTCTAATATAAGTGAGGGTTTAGCAGTCAAGTTGGTAGGAAACTAGGTTGAGATAAGAATCTCTATCTCAGATATGGCTTTGAGCTAATATCCTCCAAGTGAGTCCTTGGAGTCCTCGTACCTGGCTAGGGGTAATAAGTTAAGGGGGTTGATTCTTATCAGCTTTAGAGCCATAGGCAAGGCAAAATAGGGTTTCTTTAAGAGGTGTCCTGTAAGTTGTTCGGTACCCACAAAGGATTGTCAAGAGCTCATTAGCTCACTTTCCCTTCATTTACTTTACTCTCTTCTTTAGACTACTGGGTAACATCTTGTTGACGGCTTTGACTTGGTCATTGGTCTGAGGGTGGGCCATAAATGTAGTGGAGCCTAATGTTCATAAAACCCCTAAAATTTTCACTATCAAACTGCTCGCCATTGTCCTTAATTAAGGAGTTAGGCACTGCAAACCTAGTAAGGATGTTGGTGAAGACAAATCCTTCGACCACTTTAGCTATTATGCTCATGGCTACTTAAGCTTCAACCCATTTTGTGAAGTAGGCCATGGCCAATAAGACGAACTAATGGCCACTGGACGCTTTATGGGTTAGAGTTTGAAGCTTGAGGTGTGAGTGCGTGCTTCTGACACTTATAGCATCACTATACTATGGTCTTTGCATCTTCCTTCATTGTCGGCTAATAGTAGCTAAGGTAAAGGGCTCAAATGTAGAGTGCCTAGGCCTGAATGTGGTTACTATAGACCCTAGTGTGCAACTCTTCAAGAGTATAGATATCCTTTTTAGGGTTGAGACTCCAAAGAAGTGGTACATTGTGCTTATAGTAGTAGAGGACATCATCAATGATTGTATAATTGGTCACATTGTAGGCGAACCTCTTAACTTCTCTCTTATCCTTAGGTAGCATCCCTATCTTAAGATATTCTAGAATTTAATCCTTCTAGTGAGGCTCAATGGATGAGGGATGGATCTCCATTAATTCATGCTATTACTCGTTGATTGTCCAATTGGGGAGGTATTATAGGAAGATCTACCTATCGTTTGTGTAGGACAGTAAGACAACTATGGATGCAAGCTTTGATAGTTTGTCTGCCTTTGAGTTTTCCACTCGAGGAATCTTGGTGATATTCCATGAGGTAAATCCCCAAGTGAGGTCCTACAGTACTCGTAGATATTTCATCATAGCCTCTCTGTTCGTCTTGTACTCCCCTTTGACTTAATGAACCATTAACATGGAGTTTGAGTGATCTTTACATTCTTAACCTCGACGTCTTTGGTGATCTTGAGGTTAGCTATATGTGCTTCATACTTGACTTCTTTGTTACTTGCTTAAAATCTAAACTTGAGCATATACAAGACCCTAATACCATAAGGCCCTTGCCAAAATGTGCCTACTCAGCACCCCATCGAGTGAAGGATCCATCAATATAAAGAGTTCACATCAGTATGTCGATCTTAGTCAATACTTCCTCTTCTTTGGTGTACTTAGCAAAAAATTTTGCAAATACATGTGCCTTAATAGCCTACTAATACAATAACCATTACTTTTAAAATAAAAGCGCATTTTATAGTAGGAAGTGCATTAGGTCGTATATGTAGTAATAAAAGATCGGTGAGATCAGGTCATTCTCATAGGGATTAGGACTTACTCTTAGCTATATTAGTCTTAACTATATTAATCCTACCTATATTTAGGCAAATCGAAACATACAAAAGTAAAAGAATGTAAATCAACCACTAAATAATATAAAATATTAAGTCTACTTTAATTAATAAAGAAAATATAAGAAACCAACACCCGAAATATCAAATCAATAAACCAGCAAATTGGAATCTTGAATTGATGTTAACAATCATGATATTAAAATATACCATATTTAATTATTGGATCCTTAAATGGTTTAGATTATTTCCTTTGAATTTCCTTTTAAGTTATCAAAGTAACGAAGCATAGAATTACCTTTTCTCAAAGTGCGAATTATCCTAATCAATTAATTAAGTCTTCCTATCTCTAAAAAAGATTATTTAGTTAATTAACCATTTTATGTTCTAAACCTTAACCTAATTACAATGCATTATCTCTAATGTCTTGTAATCTAATATTAGTTTATCATGGATTTAATTGAATTAATTTTATTCTTCTCAAACTTTAACCCAATCTAACATATATTCCACAAATAATAAAATACATGCTTAATAACAAAAATATCATGAATACCAATATTTAAATATTTAATATAGAAATATTAAAGATCCATCAATTCGATTTTCTAACAAAGAAAGTTAATTCATGATTAAATAAAACAAACAAATCATAAGAGGAAAAATGCAATCCATGAACAAAGATACCAAGAAAGAAAGAGAAAATTTAACTTCTATTAGAGAATTTAGAAATCCTAAATTTTCAATATTTATACAAATTGAGTCATTGCTTGCGATCGGTATTGAGCCTGTTTATTTACAAATTAAAGAAAACTAAAATGAGCTAGTCTACTGAAAGATACGAAGTTGTTGTGAAATTCTCCATTCTCATGCATCTTTGTTCGCAGCCGTAGTCCGAATGAATGCCCCATGTTGATCATCTCTTTTAATATAAGACAAAACTAATTCTAATCCTTAGCACATGAATGACTTGTGAATGGCCTTTTCTTTCTTTTTTTTTTTTCATTTGGACTATGGCTACTTCAATTTGGATGTGGACTAAGATGATTGCTTCACATGGCTTTGAATTTCACTTAGAACATATGGGCTTCACTAGTAATTCAATTTATATGATGGTTGGATTTGGATTTCCAATTTCATCTGACATGGAGTATGAACATGACCATAGCTTAATTTGTGAACAAAATGTGGACCTTATCAATTAAAAAGGATGGTTGCTTTAATTCACATGATTGCATGATGTTAGGACCTTAAAGGGGGCTTAGTAGCATTGCCTGAAAATTTCTATGACACGTGTATACCTATGATATGGAAATTGCCTTACAAGTCAGAGATTACAAGACTTTAAATGATAAATTACTAAGATTATTGATTTTTAAGTAATTAATTTATTGTAAAATATAAATATAAATCACTATGGATGTTCGATATCTTACAGTTCCTTAGAACTGTAGAGAATTGATATCTCTTATCAAATAATAAGATCAAATAGTATAAACTTAAAATTCAAACTTATTGAAGTTACTAAATCTAAATATATAAGTAGTAGTACCATTTAAAGTCTCAAATGAACAATATAATCTTTCTCTAATTCTAACCTCCAAAACATATCAATATATGCACTCAATGTTCGGCTCTTAACCCATGCCCAAATATCTAGCACCTTCAAAAGAAAAACTATTGGGGAATAAGCTACAAGAACTTAGTGAATTATCCTTTATACTATACTAGCAAACAAGTTATCAAACAAATTGTTACAACCATATGAATACATGCATACGCAGTATGCCAAACAATATATATAATTAACCGGTTCTGTATATAATATCGGATTTTAATACCTTCCGAGATAAGGGTTAGAGATACATTGGCACCAATCACAACCGGACTCTAGCATATAAGTTTTTAACCATAACTTTGATTTCTATATTTCACAAAATACATTTTCATTTCTGAAAATCCAGTAGTATACAAAATCTAAGGCCTAACAGTGAGGCAGCCCCCATAGTCCACACTCACACCCTACAGCGGAGATCTTTAGACTCGACCCTTAGCCATACGATTGGCGTCTCTATCGCCTAATAAGCTTGTAGGTTCGAGTAAGGTCATGTTGTACGAGTGTATCATACAGAAATACTTTAATATATAGAAACAACCCTCGCAAGGCCTCTCTTTACCTCCGTGTAAAGTGATGGCCGAAATAAGTAATGCAATTCATGGATAATGTATGACCCTTTTAATCTAAGATAAGCCAAATATAATTAAGTCAAATTATGAGGCGATCAATCAATATCAGCAAACCATCCAAATTACGTAACAATTAATCATACAATCAAATCATCAATTATCATATTTAACAATATTTCTCATAGTAATCAATCAATATCAAGCACATACATATCTCGAATCCCAATGCATCAAGTTATTACTATTTAATTTAAATGTACAAACTACAAACATAAAAGAAGTATAGAGTCATCGGGAGTACTTACTTGACTATGACGACTTGCTTTAGTCGTAATAATCGATTGGAAGATCTTCGCCCTCATCAAGATCAACCGATCATTACCAGATAACAGGGATAGTAAGTAATTGAATTAACTAACGAATCTAGATATCTATCTACCTAATTTTACTTAGATTTCTATTAGTTTTTATTCAATTAAACCTAATCGCTAATCGTATGTAACATTTTCATTCTATTTTCGATATTTACGAATTTATAGTCATTTTTCATCGTTTTCAAACGTACATTTACATGGTGATATCCGTTTTGGACGTTAAGACTCGTGTTTTTCGATGTGGACTAAATTTATTGAAATTTTAACTACTGAAGCTTAAATATTCTTATCGCTTATGTCATCGCTTATGTCATAAAATGATTAAGTCATCAATTGATTAGGTCATCGCTTAGGTCATCATTTGCTTACATAAGTCTTTACTTCATACTTAAGTGTCTTATGTACATTTATACATATGCTAAGTATACACTTATACTTTTACTATACTTGTATGTATACTAGTATACTTATACATATACTGTATTTATACTTTTACATATAGCCTTATATACATACGGTTACATACGTATTTTCGTATGCCTAATGTTCCCTCTTAAGGAAGCTTCTTAAATTTCATATTTTTGTACTTTAAGGACTTATTTAGCAAGGTATATGTATATATAGTTAGTATACTCTTCCTTTTTCGTTATGTACATAAAGGTTATTCATGTACATGGTTTGCTAAGTTTATGTACAAGTAGTTTTCCTATTCTTACCTATGTATATGTACATCTATACTATGTATTCTACTCTTATACCTAAGTGTTTTCACACTTATATACATGTATATAAGAATCTTATTTGTGTCAACATACATGTACATAGTACATGATAATTCTAAAACTAACATAACATAAACAACTAATTACTAATTTAAGATGAAAGATTATATGAAAACATACCTCTTTTCCTTTTAGATAAGGGTGAAGAGTTTACTTAGATATTAGGATATAAGATATGTATTAAGGTGAAGGTAAAAGAAAAAAAAATAGAAGTTTAGAAAAGGGGAAGAAGAAGATGAGCTTACGGTTTGGAAATAGAGGGGGAAAAGGGGTCTACTTTGTATTAATTTGTGGTTCATAAGTGGGACAAGTGAGGTCTAGAAGGTCCCCATGTGTTGGACGGCAAGAAAGGGGGAAAGAAAGGAAAAAAAAAAATCAAAAGAAAAGAGAAGAAAACTCTAGATGACAATGACATATGTGTTGGTCAACCTTTTGACTTTGGTCAACATTTGACTTAGTTAAATGTTGACTTAGTCAACTTTTTGAAATTAAATATAACTTGTGTGTACATAATGAGGTAATTAAGAAAAATTGGAAAGAAAATTAAGAAAATGAAAGGAAATGTGGGGTTTATTAAAATGATTAGTAAAAATAGTTAATGAGATCTCCCTCTAGGTATTTATATCCTAAATACATTATTTTGTATGGTACTTAGTGTAACTATCATGAAATATATCATTTAGGATGCTAATATCTACTATATGTAATATAAACATCAACCAATCACTTAACTCTATATAACACTAACTTAGTTATATATTTAGAAGATGGAAGTGATTTATAATGCAATATCTTAATCTTTAGTAAATTGAATTAGTATAGTATACATTTATGAATAATTGAAAGTTATCTTTAATCTTTTACTAATGATTTGGTAAGATACTGAGGATATATTATTAATTAAGGTTTTAGGGTAAATTATGGTGAATTAGTACTTTCATATCCTTAAAGTTATAGTTTTAGGGTTTTATCACTTTCGAGTACAATCTCTAGTGTTTATATACATTTAGGGTATAAAAGTTTTTTATGCGATTAAATCTTCGGTTGTTATTTTAGGGTTTTCATCTTAACTAGTTTTGTCAACTCTTAAAGTCTTCAAGCATACTAGGGTCTACTTTGGATATTAGGTTAAAAATTTTAGAGGTTTACACATGATGTAGGCTAGATCCAGATGTATTACATGGGCTTGGAACATGACATCAGCCTTGATTTTATTTTCAATACAACCCTAACATGACCATGTCAATTTTCTTGTCATGTTTTAAATAAACTGTCACAGCCTTCAACACGATCTCGTCAACTAATTGTGTTAATCTTCAAAAGCTCTTAACTCGTCCAATTTAAGTCCAAATCAAGTGAGACTTGATTCAATCTTTTCCTTTTCTTCTCAATTATTCCATAAAAACCTATAATCAAAATAGTTTCCACTTAAGCATCAAATATCTACAAAACCAATAAAAATATAAAAAACACTAATAAAAACCCATTTATAAATATTCGTAACAAAGCACTTATCAAACTCCCCTGCACTTAACGTTTTGTTTGTCCTCAAGCAAAATAAATAATAATTAAGAAAAACACATAAGGATAGGAATTCTTTAATAACCATTACATAAGAAAATTAACCATACATTGTATTCAATGAAAGCTCAATATCAATTTGCGTTCCATTAAGTAAAATTGAATCCTTCATCAACTTTTACTCACATAAGTTTACTCAATCTTGTACCATGCCCTTAAAACACAAAATACTTAAGTACTAGGTAATAAAACTATAGTAGAGTTTAAGAGTTAGTTCATGTAAATTAGAGTATTATCCATTTAACTGAAGATTAACAAACTTAAGGTCATGTTTAACATCTCCTTAATCAGGAAAAAGTCATTAAAATTTTATACACTTAGCTAAAATGTATACGCTTCCATCTTCCATCTCTCCAAACATCATAATTCAAAGTAAATGTATATTACATCTACTTATCTTTTAATTATCCCCTTAATATATTTTTTTGTTGGAAGGCTTTTCAATTCAATTGCTTTATTTATGCACAATTACTTTGATTGAGTCTATTAGCAACAAAATTCAAATTTCACTCTTCTAATAGACTAAGGCAAATTCCTACCAATTTATCCTCACATTCGTAGTAGAAAAGAACCATGCTCTTCTAAGGGACTAAAACCGAACCTTACCAACATGATAAGTTTTTCATTTCATTTCTTTTTATCCTTTTTTTTTTTTAAGCCTCCAACTAAATTCATTTTTTCAAGGGATTTTCAAGAAGTAAGTTTCATTTGTTTATTTACTATGAACTATAAGGTTCTAAAAACTTCTAAAGAATGAGTATACAATAAAGCAAGCTTAAAAATAAGAATGACTAAATCTTAACTAGTGACATTGCCAATTTCAAGTCTAAAATCTAAGCCTAAATCATGTGTAATTCTACTTCACATAAATTATACAATTCAACTGTGGCAT
Organism: Lumnitzera littorea; assembly: GCA_024138015.1. NCBI lineage: Eukaryota > Viridiplantae > Streptophyta > Magnoliopsida > Myrtales > Combretaceae > Lumnitzera > Lumnitzera littorea. The sequence goes on from JAMXBB010000007.1 coordinate 93,416,402, forward strand.
TGTGTAATAAGGTCATAAATAATCAAGTAAAATTATGTATAAAATCGAAAAAATTATGCTCAAAAAGTTGCTATTTCTTCAATTTGAATGCAAATCAAATTTGCAATATAATGGTTAATAATTTCTATGTAAAAACAAGTGTAAGGCAATTTAAACCATGCAAGTTTAGAGTGCTTTATAACTAGCATCACATCAAAAATATCACTTTATCCCTTCCCCTACACTTAAACTATACGTTGTCCCCAATGTACAAAATAAAACAATGAAAAGCACAAAGAGAAAAGGAGTAAAGAAATTGACACTTCCCTAGTTAAAGTGATTGGTATGAATTGCATTGCTTTTTGCCACATTATCTCCATAAAATTGTCATCGTTTTCTTTTAAGTCTACATCCTCTTCCTCTTCATTATCCTCCTCTTCCTCACCTTCTTCTTCTTCTTCTTGAGCTTCCTCTTAACTTGAAGCTTAAATTGTAGTGCCATGGTCCTTAATCTTGAAGTGAAGTAGAGTAGTGATGATCCTTGATAGTGTGTAATTGTGGAAGAAAACGAAGTGTATGTATGTTTTTTTCTCAAGTGTGTATGTTTGAGAGAGTGCAAGGAAGAGAGAAGCTATGTACTGTGTTGTGTGAGTGCAAGTGTAGAAGTGAGGAAGGAAGTTTAAGCATGACCTTAAATAGTGTGGCTGACATGACTAGAGATACAATTGTATCTCTTGGTCATGTAAGTGACTGTGGGCTAGAAGAAAAGCAGTCTTGGGAACAATATTGTTGAGAGATATGGTTGTGTCTCTCAATTGTATAGTTTACTGTGGATGCAGGATAGAGACATGATTGTATACTCCACTATAGGTGTATGAGAAAGGCCCTTAGGAATGACATGACCAGAGACACGATTGTGTCTCTTGGTCATGTAACTGGCTATATACGCTCCTTTTCTTTCCTTACTATGTCATGTAGTTGATTCCTCTAGTACACCAGATGCCCTATCAGCTACACATTAAACACAAATATTAAGCCAACTAAATAAAATAAAACAAAAAAATAATAAAAAAGATAGTGGGTTGCTTCCTACTTAGTGCTTGGTTTATAGTCATTAGCCTAATTATCTAGCTTTTATTCATAGAAGATTAAACTAAGGCTTACTTTTGTGTAACTCATCTTTCGTATGTCTCCCTTGTTGCTTATTTTGACTAACGTCAACCTCTACTCTAGGTGTAGCATCAATTATTGTATTAGTTTTATTAGCAAGAGAGTCTCTTTTTATTCCATCGCTTGCATATATTCACATTGACTTCTTCATCTCTATCCTTCAATGACAACTTATTATTCTTAACATTAATGACAACTCTACTAGTAGCTAAAAATGGGCACCTTAAGATAATTGAAATCCTTGAATCTTCCTGCATGTCTAAAACAATGAAATCCATAAAAAATATAAAATTTTCAACCTTAACTAAAACATCCTCAATCAATCCTTAAGGTCTCCTAATAGATCGATCTTCTAATTGAATAGCTGTCTCGATCTTTTTCAGTACATCTCCCAATCCTAATTTTTTTACCAGTGAAAGCGGAATCAAGTTCACACTAGCACCTAAGTCATATAAGGTGTTCTTAAAAAATAGATTACTTATGGTGCATTCCAATGTAAACTTACTTGGATTGTTCAACTTAGGAGGTAAGGTATCCTTAATTCCATCAGTACACTCCTGAGGCAACATGACTGTCTCTCACCCATTTAGCTTTCTCTTCTTACCAAGAAACTCTTTAAAAAATCTTTTATAATGAGGTTTTTGCTCTAATACATTTGCAAATCGGATGTTTATGTGTAATTTCGAAACATATCTAGGAATTTGGCATATTGCTCATCATCTTACTTCTTTTTCAACCTTCTTGGATAAGGTATTAGTGGCACATTTGGCTTTACCATGTGCTCAATAACTTCAAGAGTAGACTCTTACTGTGCCACTTTCTCCTCTTGCTTGGATTTAGAAACTATAACATCCTTTGAACCAACCTACTTTCTTGACCTTGATGTAACTTCCTACACTAGCTCAATGAAGGTTTTTAAACTTACAGCACTATCAATCTTCTTTTCTAATCTCTTTAAACCCTCCATGGTCATATTAGCAAGTTTCTCAAATGTAACCTTTTAGGCTGGTTTTTCAATTTCTCTATGCTCCCACTAACCACTAAAGAATCATAACTTATGTCATTTGATATGGTAACCTAATTTGCAATCTTAGTCTTACCACTTAGAGCCTCAATTCCTTTTATGTTACTTGGCTCGATAATTTGTTGCATGGTAGCTAAGATCTTTGATAGCTATGCCATTTTAATCTCTAAGTTATGGATGGCGGATCGTTTCAAATTGTATGTCCTAGAGTTTGCTTCTTCTCACAACTTATGTTTTCCAGATGTGTAAAAGGTCTTACAGCATTGTCTTGCCATGAAAAAATAGGGTTGTGATGCCATTTTAGATTAGAGGTATTATAATACATCTGCCAACTCTCTTTAACTTGATGGTTGTCAACATATTTGGCTTGTTTTAAACATAAATTTCTAGATGGGCCGAAAGAATTACATACCTAGCATTTTGAGTGCTTATGTGGACCAACACATGATTTGAAAACTACTAGGGGATTGAATTGTGAAACAGACATGAGTCTTTCTACCTAAGTGGTTAAAGTTGCTACTTGGTTTGTCAACTGTATGATTGCGTCAATCTCCTATACTTAAGTAGCTCTTCTTTGCGTCCCTCTCTTCATCTACTAATTATAAGAATTTGTCACCATCTTCACAATTAACTTGTAAGCATCATCTAATGACTTATTCATTAAAGGGTAATGTCAGGGTGTACACCTCAACTTTACCACTTTTTGTAGTTATATACTTGAAGTTTTAACTTTTCTAATTATATATTTATTGAAAATTTAGTTGTCACAGTTTACACTTCAATTAACTTCAATTCATACTGTTAGCCTAGTTAGCACAATTTGTTATAGGGATGGCTACCTACCACCTTAAGAGGTTCATGCAACCTTTGTAAGGTTGAAGACGATTTCAAATAGTTTCTAGTAAGTTATGTGACCTACATTTTTAGAGCAAATCTCAACTCACATTTTCCTAAAGGGTGGTCAATGACCACCTATGGGAGGTCGAGTAAGCCCCTTAAGGCTATGGGTAGCCATTCCGCTGGCTAATCATGTTAAATGGACTAATGATATGTATTAGAGTTAATTGAGATGTAGGTTGTGACAACTAAATCTTTAATTAGGTGTATAATTACACAAGTTGAAATTTCAAGTGTATAATTCCAAAAGGCAGTAAAGTTGAGGTGTAAACCATGACATTGACCCTATTCATTAATGCACCTCCAGAAGCTACATCTAAAATCATTTTTGGCTAGGCTCCTAAACCATGATAAAACATCTAAATCAATACCTAAGTAAGAAGCCCATAGTGTGGACATGTTCTTAATGAGTCCTTAAACCTCCCCTAAGTCTTAAACAAGGACTTGCCTTCGTACTGCTTATAAGATAAAATCTCAATTCTCAACTTAATAGTATGGGCAAGTGGGAAGAACTTCATTAAAAAATTTTCAACCATTTGATTCCATGTTCTGATTGTGCCAATTGGAAGGGAGTTCAACTAACTTTTTGCCTCCGTTAGAGTTAAAGGAAATAGTCAAAGCCCAATTGTATCATCGAATGCCCTATTGTACTTGATAGTCTCACAGATTTGAATAAAATTTGCAATGTGCTCATATGGGTCATCATTAGCAGTACCTCTAAATTGGTTGCCTTAAATCATCTAAATAAGTGTAGATCTTATCTCAAAATCATTGGCCTAAATAGTAGGCTTAGTGATTGCATGCCCAACTCCATCAACTATAAGCACTCCATACTCCCTCAATGTACAATTGTTATTAACTTGTACATTAGCCATATTTTCTCTCAAATCAATATCTAACACTCTATTTTGTGAATAGCTAATGTAAGTTTCTTATCAATCTTTAAATCGAATGGTACAAGTTCTGCTACTTAAGTTCTTCTCATAAAAAGTACCTGTAAAAAGAAAATAAAACAAAAGCTGTAAACTAAAATACAACAAAAACTAATAAAATAAAAAATAAAATATTTTTATATTTTCAATTTTTTTCTTTTTTTTTACTAATAAAAAAATTAAAAGTTAACTAAACTTAATTAAAATCTAAGAAACAATAAAATAAATGCCTAGTTTATAAGTAGTTTTAAAAACTGAAATTAGCACCATAATTCCCCAACAATAGCATGGAAAACTTGCTATGCTAGCTACTACTTTTTAAATAAAAATGTATTTTATGCTAGTAAGTACATTAGGTCGTGTATGCAATAATAAAAGATTGATGAGACTAAGTCGATTCTATAAGGACTAAGACTAGCTCTCAGCTATATTAGTCCTTCTTATGTCTAAGCAAATTGAAATATACAAAGGTAAAAGAATGTAAATCAACTCCTAAATAATATGAAATATTAAATCCACTTCTAATTAATAAAGAAAATATAGGAAACCAACACCTGAAAGATTAAATCAATGACCAACAAATTGGAATCTTGAATTGATATTAATGATCATAATATTAAAATATACCACATTTGACTATTGGATCCTTGAATGGTTTAAGTTATTCCTTTTGAATTTCCTTTTAAGTTATCAAAGTAATGAAGTTGAGAATTACCTTCTCTCGAAGTGTGAATTACCCTAATTAATTAACTACATTATTGGTCTCATATAAGATATCAAGAATGAAGGGAGTGATGAATTGATATCTTTAAAAAATTTAAAACTTTTTCAAGATAGTCTAAAGTTACCCCTCTTAATAACTTATCTTGGTGAACGGTTGTACTTCAATAATTCAACATAAGAATAACAACGCTAATAAGTAGCTTCAAAATAAAAGAGATAAACAGAAGAAAATTAGGGTCAAGATTTAAAATGCTTCAACCTTATTTCTATTGCTTCTTTCCAACTTTACTATTAAGGACCTAGTTTTTCTCATTGGTGCCATTCCACTTGGTCTATTATTTCAAAAATAAATCAAGAGAATTTTATAGCTTGGCCTTCACAACACTCTAGTTTACTTGTTTAACGTCTCTACAATCTAGGCCAATCATAGATCTATAAAGTATAATCAAACTTCTCTCACACAACACTCAAAACTAGTAAATATTTTTTTCAAAATAGAAGTGAAAAGAATAATATTAATCTAAAATAGTTTGGCACAAAAATAGAAATGAAGATTGTTTAATAAGCAGCTTCAGTTCAACTCTTTGAAGTAGTCTTTGAGAAGTGTTCTGTGCTTTTATAGATAGTAGGCAAAGATCACGATTAGTGTGTAATTTTTTTCTTCTCAAAATCATTGAAGCTTTTGAATCATCTCCTCTTTTATACTTGAGTCCTTCAATGACTAAATTGTTGATGATTATATCTACCTCATGTTTATCTAATCTTAATGTTCAAAGATTATACCTATATATTTTGAGAAAATCTTAGAGTTTGAATTTGAATATGATATTATCTTAATCGTTTCTCCTAAATGGATATACTTTGGTCTGCAACTCCAAATTATTGTACTATTTGAAAATGATATCCTTACTTTTCGAAGTCAACTTCGTCCTTATCCAATATTAGATATTTTCTTATTATTTGAATATCTCCAAAAATTAATTCTCTTAAAAATCTTCGTAGATCTTAAACCAACTTAGTGAAATAGGATTAAGTGTATCTCTCTAATACGCCTAATCTAGTGAAGTTAGGCCTTATTCACTTCGAATTTGATGTCTTTATGTTTTTTCAAGTATTATTCTTCTAGTTCAACCATCTAAATAAGCTTCTAAAGATGTCTCATTTTATTTATCTCCAAAGTCTCTAAATAACTTTCTGAAGTATTGTACTAACTCTTCTTATATGAGCTTTTGAAACATTCTTTAATTACTTTACGGACTTGTTTCTTTTTCAAGTGATGTAGACCTTCTGAATAAGTCTTTGAATAAAACTTAATTTACATTTTGAAAGTTCTGTTGAACTGTTTGAATACCTACACACTTGTTAGTACATTAATATTACTCTCTTTTTCTTTTTCTTTTTTTATCATGGAAATTCATGAGAGAGACCTAACATAAGTCTTTCCATTTCTAAAAAACATTATTTAGTTAATTAACCATTTTATGTTCCAAACCTTAACCCAATTACACAAAGGTGGTGCATTGCTTTGGGGATATCAATGATGCTAAGCATCTCCTGGGGAGAGGATGTAAAGACATTAGCATTACATTGGAGGAAGGTGACAAGCTAGGACTTGTGCTTAATAGATTGTGACATCCCTATTTGCATGGTCTATTTGAAGTTGTTCCTAAACTATATAACTTTAGTCTTCTCCAAAGGTTGTCTTCGTGAGACCTATGTTTCCTCAAATCCCAACTCAATATGCATGACTTGGTCCCAACAATTTCCTTCAGGTAAATTGATTTTGACAGCTTTTAGTCACTTCTAGTAATGCCAACTCTTGTGGGTATTGGGAACTTCACCTTTGAGCATCATTGATTGATGCATATATCAAACCTAGTAAGACTTGGTCTCCCCATTATGGCATTGTACAATAACAAAATCTATCAACTATGAGGTAACGTGCTTGTCATCGCTTAGCTAAACAAGGAGTGTGATGGACCCTTAGCTGGCATAGACTTGCCTCTAAAGCTAGCTAAGCTCTGTCTATAAGATTATAGGGGCTCCTCTAATTGATCCTTCATCCACTTGTAGGCATTTGAGAACAGGATATTCACCCAGCTTCCATTATTGACAAATGTCTTTAAGATGTCAAAGTAGCTTATTATAGCATTAATCACCAAAGGATCGATGTATGGGTACTTTACACCTTCTCTGTCTTCGATTAAGAAGGAGATGGTAGTGTCTATTTTTTGACTTCTTTTCTTTGATAGAAAGCACCTTGTGTAAGCTTTGGAATGGGAAGCAATGTCCTTTAGCCTTAGTCCTTTGTTTATAGTTTTGACCTATCTTCTTTTACCTTGACATTGTTGGTAGTTGGGGTTGTACTGCTATTGTTATTGCTCTTTGTTAGTTTGGTAGCATTGGGAAGGTCATTGAACTTGATTTCTCTCATCAACAACCAGGTGGTTGATGTGGCCTTTGTTTACAAGGCTTTCGACAACATTCTACAGGTAGCATAACTCATTGGTGTTATGCATATACAGATTGTGGTAGTCATAGAATTTGCTCAATCATAATGGATTACCGACCTTTGGCCCACTTACTCGTGTATGCCTAAGAGACCTCCAATCTCCTGCTAGAAAAATTCTCTCTCATTAACCTGCTAAGGACGAGAAATAGTATATAGTAGAATGGTGGTTGAACTCTTTGAGAGCTTTAGGTAGGTACACCTTGCTTTACTCTAACCCTTGTGCCAATGTCGACTACTTTCTTGCTAAAAACTCTTTGACAAATGATAAGGGCCTAAGCCCTACACACAAAGTCCTGCTCAGATCTTTAGTTGCTAAGTGCCAAGACATAAGCTCTTGTTGGCCGAGTACTTCTCTTTTGGCCTATTACTAATATTGACAACATTCCTTACCTATCTTTGCAACCTAGTACTACCACGTCATGATCCAGCTTAGCTAATACACCTAAAGATTCCTTAATACGGGACCATTGACGAGTAGCCACCTATCCTTTTTACCTGACTCTATACTATTTTCCCTTTTTTTCATTTGTCTTATTTATCCTTTTTCATATGTACTAGAAATCCCCTTTTTTATGTATGCATTTTTGTAATTTTCCATAATTGTAATATTACCTTAGGGACTTACTATAAATAGTCTCATAAATAGTCTCTTCTCTTTGTAGTCACAACATCTAACATTCCTTACATACATTTTTTAATATACTTGGTCCTAGCGAGACATTCTTCTCCAAGTTCATTTCTATACTCTTATCTAGTCTTACTAAGTAGCTCAAGATTCGTAGCAGGTAGACCTTGGCATTAGCTTATACGTTACATCAAGTGAAATGCTAAGTCATGTTGTATTTGTAGGTAAGCCATATTCTTCGAGCAGCTTTATGTATGCTATTACATTTAATTCGCCAACCTTATCATTCTATTTTCTTTGATACTTTGAAGGACTCATTTGATTCTCATCTCCTATGGTAAGTCCTAATAATAACTAAGCTCCTAGGCACATCAAATCCTATGGCTTCAAAGGTCTCTTGAACTTGAGGAGGTTTGGGGAGTTGCCTTTGGAACATGTAGAAACTTCCCCAAGAGGGTGGCTTAATTATGTATAGCTCACGTAGTCTACAAACTTTTGCTTCCACCTCTCTTAGCATTCCTTAGAGGAAGATGGCTTATCTCCTCAAGGACCGAGATGGTCCTTCACTAAGGAACTTCTATGGTAGCTTTTACTCTCTAGCCTTACTTAGATGGCATCCTTTTATGTGACATACTTCTCGACCATTCGTATGAACTTGTCAAAAGTATTCCAGACAGTTAAGGATGATGGTTTCAAGTTATTGATGATGGCTTGGAGGGGAACCCTTGTGTCAAGCCTCAGCACTTGTAGTTTTGCTATGTTGAAGCATTTCAAGAAGGCCCTAAGCATTTCATTTAGCCTTTGCTTAACATTGTAGAGAATCAAGGAGTCACTACATGGCACTTTACTGCTAAAGAAGTGCTACTAGAACTTGATCGAGAACTCATTGAGGGAGTTAATTGAGCTACCTTGTAATTGGTTAAACTATAACAACACTACTTTCATCTATGTGCTTGGGAAAACCTTGCATATTATGGTGTTAGAGAAGTTATGTAAGCTCATCATGGTACGGAAATGCACCAAGTAGTCATTAGGATCATTTAAACCATCATTTAGACATAGTAGCTTGATGCCTTGTAAAAGGGTTTCCACGAGGATGATGGGTATGAAGGGACTTTCGCTTGAGCCTATCCTTGATACTCGAGCTAAGGACTTGGATCACCTTTGTTTATACATGCTTGAAGCATGGCAATTGTGCTTGTTTGACTCTTGTACATTCATCTCCTTGAGTGGCTACTAGGATCTACTGAAGGAGAGTTCCCTTGGCACTCTATTGGTGCTCGACTACTCACCTCGTATAGGTACCGTGCTACAATTAATGTTTAGTTGATCACGAAGGTCTTAGGAGGATAGCAATTGGGATAAATATGCTTGCATGGCATGTGGGGTTCATAGGAGGTGTCGGGGGGAGTGTCTATTTTGTTTGCTCGAACTATTAGACTAATTAATAGAGGAGTTGTCGTAGTAAGCCTTGCTTTGGGCTTTTGCAAGGTTGCAACTTCTTTTTTACCTAGTGGTGTTTGGTTCAAGGGTTTTTTTATTTGCTTCAATCATCTAATGAAACATCGCCTTGAGTTAGTCTAACTCCAATTGTTGCACAACTGTTTGCGATGGTGGTATTGGCGATTGATCACCGTTATTGTGATGAGAAACTTGAGGGTTTATGTTCTTATTCCTAACCATGATTAGTATGTTTGTAGAAATGGTGGGCACTAAATGGTGATAGTGGCTACCAAAGGTAATGGTCTTGTGGTGGTCTGGCAATCGTGTGTGGCGGTGGCTTTGCAAGCCCTCTATAGCAATGCTAGTAAGGGCCCTCTAATGCTAAAGTTAACAAGAAGGGAAAGAAAGAGTATTTTTAGAGTGTTTAAGAAGGTATAAGGAGTGTTCAGGATTCGATCCTAGTATATGTGGCTTCATCCCTTATTTATATGGCATGAAGCTTACATGCCAGGACACATGGCGAATAAGGATTGGTTCATAAGTGGTTGGTGCAAGGAGGCGTGCTTAGTACAGAAAAGGATAGAACCTTTCCACCAATTGGTGGCTTTGAGGAAGGGTACATGTCACATCAAACATGGGCAACCATCATAGTTAGGGAAGTTAAGCATCTAAGCCGTACAATTGATTTTCAAGTAGCATTTAATGAGGACATTGAAGGAGTATGAGTAGAGTAGCCATAGTATTAAGGTTCATAGGCTACTTGTAAAGCACTGGGCATGTGTTCAAGGTTGACGTCGACATAGATCTATTAAGCCTTGGGTCTAGCAACCTATAGGACTATAAAGTCATCGAGGTCTTATGTGCAAAGGAGTTTGGCACCCCGAGGACATTAATTGGAACTTTCAGTATCTTTAGGGGGTTGGGGTCGGAAGAGTGCTCAACAATACCGTGAACAATTTTTGTAACACTGGGTATGCCGACCATGTGGTTACACTTAGGCTAAGGAAAGGTTATAATGGAGGTTGAGTCTGTTGGCTTGTTGGCGGGTGGCTTAAGCTATCATCCCATAGGAGTACTCAAGGGGACTCAAACATGTTAACACATGGGCTTGAGCCTTTGGAGCTTGAGCTCAAAAAGTCATATCTACGATTATGTTCAAAGTACCCTTACTTAAGGTAATTATATTCTTACTTAGCTTTTGGAATCAAAAGAAAAGGAAACAAATTGACACTAAAGAGCAAAATAGATCTATTCTTCCTTTCTTATGCATTGATTGTTGAAGGAAGAAGAAAAGTAAAAACACAAGTTTCACTTACATTATCTAAAAGAACGTTTGATGTGTGTTAAAGCCATAACTTTTGACCCACTTATGATTTAGGCAACTATGCTAAAAAAATTAAATGTCAAGGATGAAACCTTAGTTACTTCTCACCTGAAACACTCCCTCAACTAACTAAGTTAAGCCATTATTAATCTAATATTACATTCAAATTTGTATTTGAAGAAAGGTACCTTGAGGGAAAAAATGAAGAAGAAGTCATTGGGAGCCCATTGGACTCAAACTCACAATCTCAATCCAACAAATGTATATTTTAACCAACTAATTTGCTATATAGGGCTATCGATGTTCAACAATAAGAATTATTTCTTCAATAACCTTTATGGTGGATTTTGGCTTCTACATATGTAATGCCCTAGAAACTAGGATGCTACAACTTTGCTACATGTTGACCCTAAAGCCAAACATGCTAAGGCATACTAGAATCCATGTACTTATTACAAATCACAATTTTCAATAAATTTGCCAACTCACAATTGACAATCTCAAATATGCTATTGGAGTGGAATGTCAACTACTCAAACTCCACAGTCAAGTATAATAACATAACCGAAAAACTATCGTAACTTCACGACTTATATCACAAAAGGACTCTAAATCATAAATTGAAGTCTCAACATAAGTCATGAGTGACTCCATAACCACATAAGTCTCCTAAATAAACAATTACAATGAAAATAAACATAAATCTTCAAGTTCACTCCTACAACTAATATAAGACACCTCAGCTCCATCATCAAAATAGTAATAGTCTTCTTCCTCATTATAGTAAAGGTAGTATATCCAAAATCCTCAGCATAAATCTCATTGCCTATGTCATAACCTGACCCTACAGCTAAAAAAGCAGCAATCCCAGTAGGGTGAGCTAATGCCTAGTATAAGATACCATATATATGCATATGAAACACAAGAATCAGTCAAGCACACATATACGAATACCACTATTAATGCAACAAGCAATAGTTTTAATCTTTCATTTAGGTCTACAAACAATACAGTTTCAGTGTCTTAAGACTTGGGGTTACTCATAACCCTTAACATGTAATATATAATTACTACATAAATATTGATGTTACATATTTCCCAACACCCGAGTGCCGAAAACCTTCCTAGATTTACTTAGGTCATTTCAATATGGAACTCTACAGGGGACAACATCATGCAAATATCACTAGGTGCCTCACCAGCACCAGTAGACTTGATTAGTAGGTGGTCGAATCCAATCACAACCAACAACATAATTATGTCTAAGTTTTAGATTAGTTCAATTTATATATATAAGCCTAATATACACATTCAACAAACATGTATCACATACCTAGATCTCTTATCTCAAAAAGATGTGATACTACATGTCCCCTAATACCTATTCAAATTATAAATACTAGTTTAGAATTTATTAAATTCTACAACTCAATACTTCCTTCCTTTAACTCAACCCTCTACCCAAACTTTGAGCTTCTAACCCACACTCTATATATCTTTTCAACATCCCATAATATACATACATTAACCCTTACACACATATGAACAACATATATTATATACATTATTTTATATTATACATACATTTAATATATATATATATATTTCATAATATATGTACACAATATACATATATATATAATTATATATTATTTATTTATTTATTCTTTTCTCTTTTCTTTTTTTGTCTATTGTTTTCTTTTTCTCTCTCATTGTCCTCGTCTCTCTTTCTCTCCTGCATCGTTCTCGCCTCTTAATCTCTTATCGTCTTCTTATCCCCTTCCCCACACTACATACATGCAACAGTCCCTCTCCTTCATCCTTGTCACTACACATACATACATTCATTCTCATGCCGCACGATATTCCCCACTCACATATAATGCACTTTGACGCACACACACACACACACACACATATACATATCTATTTCACAAACACACACATCACTTGTCACACACACATACACTACACTTACTGTCACTCAAAATTCACACACACACATACATTACACACCACTTATACACAATGTAAATACACATATACTCACACATTGCACGATGTACCAATCACACATATACGCACATCTACAGTACCATTAACGATGACATACAACCACCGAAAATAGAAAAGAAAAGAACTTGTAAAAAAAAATGTATAAAGAACTTGACTTACTCTTTATTTCTTAGTGCACTAACACTCTAACCAATAATTCTCGTGCCACTTCTCTGAAAAGATATAATTTTCTTAAGTTTCTTGTGACTAGATAAAGGAAAAAAAAACGAATTTCCTTAAAGAATAAGTGTCAACTTACCTAGTTTCGATTATTCCTTTGCAAAAACCCACTTTTTGCCTTAGTTTCCACCCTTTAACTCCTTGAATCTAAACCTATGGGTGTTCTTGAAGGTTTGTCACGCCTCAAACAAAAGGACTCATAACAGTTATGCCGTGTAAACCAACCTAAAATAAAAGCTAACCTTAAAGCTGCTATCGTAGATATAGTCTACACAAGGCATGCACAACTCAATCAGCTTGAAGCATCTATGCTGATATCTATGAATAACCAAACCTGTAGTATAGCTTTACAAAATACCTGTTCTATATAACTTATTGTCTTATATCACAACAGTGTTTACATAAACGTCTCATCTCTAAAGTTAAAGTGTATAATCAAAGTTTATCGAAAACCATAGGTTTTTCAAACTATATACAATAAGTTAGGAAACTGTAAGCCCTAAAGCCAAGCCAAGTAACCATAGGTTTGAGCTTAAAACCCAAGGTTTAGGGCGATCGGCTAAAGGATCCGATCAAACCCAAATTATAAATTATTTAGCAAAATACCAGTAAAAATGACCCTGTAAACTTAAATTTAAGAAAATAAGTAGTAAAATAGAAGACTATAAAATTTTCAAATTTTAAGCATAATAACTGCTAATTATCGAAAAGGCGAAAAGTGTAATATAATAACTAATAAATTATTAGAGATAGATTATATGTATACTAAAAATTCTAAAATGACCAAAATAATATTTAGGAATGTTCACGTGTACCCCACATGTATTTATGTGTAGATAAAAATACACGTAATAACTAAAATTGGCCGAAAACTAAGCAAATAATTAAAGAAAAATACAAAATAATTATAGAAAAATCAGAAGAGGATAAGTTGCAATAAGATCAGGTCGTGACAGAAACTAGTGGCCATCTTAAGGAATTCCAAGTTAGTTTCCTCAAAATCTAAAAGAAAAGTCAAAAGAAAGGTCAAAAGCTTAGGTTGAGTTGATTCTTCGTTCCTTACTTTCTAAGTCAATAGTACACTAACCTAGGGTTAGCGGTATCGAAACATCTTGTTTTCACTCAGTACCTGCAAAAGAGTCTATAGGGATGTGAGTACAACTAGCTTAGTAAGTGCGACAGAGTCAGAAGAGTATTAAACAATCACAAGTAAGGTTATTAATTATGATGAAATACAATGCAATCAATTAAATAAAACATCACACTATGTTATTCGGTCCATTGTGAGGTTAGAGAAATTACATCTACTCCAACTTGAATTGAGGAGTTTTATCGCAACTCAAATCAAACCAAACCTGAGCTTGTGCAATGGAGAACACCTTCCTCCCGTGATTGACTTTAAACCACGGCCTCCACCCTTACCGCAACCTCTTCGCCTGTTACTTAGTTCAACTAAGGATGGGAAAACGACCATTTCAGCTATCCTCATTGAAGTAAGTCGGTATTTAGCCTGACACTCCTAATTATTTCCCCTAATGGGTGTTATATATGTCCAATTTTGTTATAGTTGAATAATTATTAGTTGTAATTAGGGGTGACCAAACAAGTTCATACATTACAGATGCAATGTAACATGCAAAACAGTACATCAAGGAGTTTAACTCCTATCACAACTGAGTATCATATATACATACAACATACGTGCAATCAACTAATTACAAACACATCCAAAAGTACTCCTGAGTCTCTAGATACTTTATTATAGTATCTTAACAAGCAGTGAAGCTACAAATCCTAACTTACTTGTTCAGACGCTCACTATGGAAGACTCGAGCTGTTAACAATCCGACCACTAGGAGATCCTATATATACATACAAAACCCAAATTCAATTTTCGTAATAATTATGAAAACATTAGGGTTTGATCTAAAATGGTTATATGTATAAATATATTATTTCAATAATATATAGTTTTATTATTATTATATATTGAGTTAAGTTGTTAATTATTGATAATATACGTAATTTATACTATTACGTATTATATATCATTTTAATTGTATCAAAATGTACTTTTAATTTATTAAATCATGTTTTAATTTTGGTAAGATTATTGAAATACACACATTCTAGAATATTATAGAGTTATAGGTTATATTACCTAAGATTTTCCGATTTTAATAAAATTAGTGTTGTTGGGTTTGTATAGACCTAATAACATGTGTCACAAGTCTTGTTTTTAAAGATGACTTTTAGCGGGTAGTTTGAGTTTTTAATATAGTTTTACGTATCTATATAAATATTATTGTATTATACATAATTTATGTTATTAAATTTTATTTTAACTGATTTGTCAATATAATACTATAATATGAGTATTGTTTAACCATAATACACAAATAACATATCCCAATTAGTAAAATATCATTAAATATATTAAAAATACCCTTTTATCTAATCTGATTTGTAACCTCATACATATTTTTTATTTAACTATTTAATCCATTTTAACTTATTATTACTAAAAGTACGTCCCAGTTTATAATTTAAGCCATTTTACTACATAAATTCATAATAAATACTTCGGATCACCAAATAATTCTCCCAAAATTTCTATAGACTCCTAAAAATATGAGAAACTCAACTAGTACTTGGTTTCAAGTTTTCGACCCATCACCTATATATTTGTATTTACGATTTTACCTTTAAATTATCCTAAATTACTTAATTATGATTCTTTGTACACCAAATTAATTTCAATCTAACCCAACATTGTTATTATTCACTAGAGATCAGTACATGTCGATTTCATCATTTAAGTTCATAGTTTCCTATTTATTTCACAATTTCAACCTATTTTCAAGCTATTTTTAGGCCAAAAAATGTAATAAATTTTAAAAATATTCAAATCAAAATTTGGGCTACATAGCAATTATCTATATATCATACACATCTTACACAAAAATTTTAAGCTTGAAACAACATTATTTAGTACATTTATTTTGCAATTCAAATTTTGGATAAATAGTAGTTTTTTTAAGCAAGTATACTAAATATTACAAATTTTTCAAAAATAAAAATATCACACAAAAGCATATTTGAAATAACCTAACTACAATTTTTTTCATAATTTTTTGGATAGATTGGGTATTTTTTATGAATTATTGAAAAATACGGTAGGGAATCGACTTTCATATTTTTGGATGCTACGATGGTCAGTGGTAGTTGAATGATTGTTGGAAGCCTTAGACACTGGGGGTACTCCTTGGTGGTGAAGTGGCTCAATAGTAAAACATCAAGAGCCTTAGGAACCAACTTAGCTCAATGTGTGCTCTATTTTTTGTAAATTTTTTTCTAAAATATTTTGGTTGTGCTAATTTTTTCCTACAATTTTCTCTAGATGATTTGGGTCCTAAAGTTTGTAAATTATGCCTAGGAACTATTTTTATACTAGCTAAGATGTCCAACAAATTTCTCCTCCATAAATGCATGTTTATTCACTTAGATTTATTAGCACATGGTGTCATCCTCCTAAAGAATCAACTTTTAATTCATCTAAATTTGATTCTATAATAGGCTACAACAATTCCACCAATTTTTCCAATTGCTAAAAGCATTTGTAGGATAAGAATTTGCAATCCTATAAGGGTTTTAAGTATATTTTATTAATATTTGGTTATTTATTAATATATGAGTATATATATCATGTGTATATATTACGTGTAATATACAAATATACTTATATAATTAAGTTTCTAATATATCTTTTATTTTTAAGATATGATTCTTAGTTAATTTCATGAATTCAATACAATATGTATATAATTGCGTAATTTAGGGTTGATTTACAGGTATAATTATTATTTATACCAGGTATACTCATAAAAATACAAGTATATTCATATAATAAATTATACTATATTGTCTTATTTTGGAACTTAATTAACTTATCTCTAAATTCTCATTACAATCTAAGCTCGATTTTAGGAGTTTCGAATATTTTAGTATTATATTAAATAATCCTACTTTTAAGGGCAAAATTGGCATTTTTTATCATTATTTTCAAAATCTAATTTCATTGTGTCACTTCTTTTAACTTTTCTATCTTAGTCGTAAAGTTTAGACTCAATCGGTTAATTTTCCTAAAAAGGCATAAATCTAAACTCGGTTATCCTAAACTCGGTTGTCCTAAACTCCATTTTAGGGTTTTACAGGGTTTTCCTTTAAGTTTTCTAGTATTGCACATAAAAGAAACTGTATGGGAAAGAAAAATAATATAGAGAGAAAGATATGGGTTTGAACTTTTCCCTTAGACAAGTTTACTTTTGGTACTTAATACCTATTTACATGCCATACCGCTATCTGAATCTTTTTCCCTGATAATATTGCCCTTGACACATGATGTCTATTCACATGCTATATCAATAACTGAAAATAATAAATCACTGATTTCCCTTAATTTAATTTATTTATTTGACTTGGGTTTTACAATATATATATTGAACTTTTCTCTTGCAGAAAGTGTGATTGGAACTTTTCTGAATGGTTATCGTTGGTTAAGTTAATTAAATATTTTATTTACTTCTCTAATTAGGTAAATAAATCAAGTTCAAGCTAATCTAAGTTAATACTGAAGCAAAGCCACCTAAACTTGAAAAATAATCCATCAGAGTTGTTTATGTTATGAGGCCCACAAAAATATTTTATTGCTATAAATATTCCATTTTGCATTTTATTATATTTATTTTTTCATTTTTTATTTTTTAATTCCTTGCTTAGGTAATTTTTGCTTCCTTTCACTGTATGACTATTTTTGTTTATTATTATATTTAAATTTTTTATTTTTCACTAAGTAACTAAGATAAAAACTAAAATCAAATAGGCAAAAATAAAGTGTTTATAAATATTCATTCATTTACTTCTTGATGAACATTGTAAATCACTTTCTAATCAATTCATGATAATTGCTAAAAAAGATTGGGGAAAAAAAGCTTAGAATACAATAAGTTTGATAATCACCAATTCATGGTAATTGTACAAAGATAAGGAAACCATGAACTCTTAATTGCAAAAACCACAAAAATACAAAAGTAATAACATTAAAATTCAAGGGCTTTTTGGTCATTATAGGAGTTTAAATTCCCTTTATCCCCTCATTTTGATCACCTTGCCATCCCTCTCTCTCTTCTTTCTCATTTCTTTCCTCTCTCCCTTACAGCATTTTCCCTTCCCTAGATAGTTTGAACTCATTCTATCCAAGAATCTTCCTAATCAATGTTATTACATATAAAATGTAAAGGAGATTGACTAAAAAGTGCTTCTAATGAAGTTTTAAGGTAGGTTTATGTATTCGGTGAGATGTTGAGAGTTTTCTTTGTGTTAATTTGTTGAAGACAAGTTTGGTTGTGATTCTTTACAATTTATTCTAATATAATGTGCACTAATGCTTTGCATTTATCATTAAATCCTAATAAGTTCTTGTATTTCTCAATCTTGCTTGATGTATTGATCTGTGGTTGTGAGTTGTAGGTGTTGCCACATTTCATGAAAGGAGGATGTTGTGTATATTTGGGTTAGGTGTGATTGGTGGTGGTTATTTAGGAAGAGGTTTTGATATTGGTGGAATAGTATAGAAAGGCGTTTATGATGTTTGAGGGAGTTGTGTTGGTGAATTGTAGATATTATTAAAGTTTTGAGTGCATGAACTACAAAATTCTCCAACTTAAAGATGAAACATTTGGACTCTTTTTAGAAGGGTTCATAGCATTTAGGTAATTTTGCGTAGGGAATGTCCTTTGGTTGACTTCTAAACAAAAGTTGTGGACTCATTTTGAAAGAGTTTGAGGCATTTAAAAAGTCTGAAGCATTTGAAAAAGAGTCCGAAGTATTCTTTGCTACAACACAATCCTCTTTTGTTTCTTTAAAAAGGTTTACTCCTTTTGTATATGTTCAAAATATTTTTCTTCCAATTACTTATTTTTGTTCAAAAACCCTCTTTAACTATTCTCGAAATCCTTTTAACATTTTAAATTACTATCTTAACCCCAATTAAGCTTAATTAGACGTTTTTTACTAGTTTCGAAGACTTTTTGCTCCCAAATGTAGGTTTAGTCAATTTTAATAAATTTTCACTCCTATTTATACACACACAAACACACGCATGCACATATATACATATTTACTTTTTGGCCTTGTAATTAAACTATGTTACTAATTAATACATTTCCTTTGAAGGTTTTTCCTTTAGATCTTAAGAGTGAGAGTTAAAGGCTAAGTAGGGTTAGTAATATATTGCTAAGCTTTGGTTATTTAGGTTCTTATTCAAGTTTTAATGGTTATGCCTTAATGTTAGGTTCTATAAGTGGATTTAATGCCATGTCTTGTGGGTATATTTTATCAAGTACGTGATACTAATTCTATTGCTTATGTGTGACAAGCTAGAAATTAAATGAATCTAATAAATGCTCTACTTAATAACTTGCTTGTTACTTATGTGTGACTCAACCTAGAGATTGAAGGTAACTGCTACTTAAAGGGCACCCTAATGATCAATACGTGACACTATCCCTAATGGAGTCCTATACTGAAAGGAACTGGGTAGATTTAAGCATATTGGGGCTAGAGATGGCAGTTCTCAATATCATTTCGATGGGGCTAGAGGTAGCAGTTCCTAACCTCACATATCTTACTCTATATTTATAGACACATATACATACACACGCAAACTACAAGCATGTATGAAGCCATGAGAACTCTTATGTGTTTATGGGTCTAAACCAAAGATAACTTAAATGACTTTGTTTACTTATTGTATTATCTTCATGTGCTTTGACCATTATGTAGCATGTATGCATATGTATGGTGTTACATACTGTGCTTAGGCTTGCTCCATATCTTTTTCAATTGCAGGTCAATATGATGAGTTAGCCAAGTATGATAATTTTCAAGATGTTTATTATCACTATTAAGATATGGAGAGTGATGACTTTTATTATTGCTATGAGGATAAGTTTTAGGGAGAGATTGGTGTTTTTGATAAACTCATTAAGAGTTGTTGATTTAGTTGTTATCAAGATGAAACTTTAGTTGATATGTGTTATTTTTGTTAGTTGAATCTTATTGGAGACATACTTTACTAACTTTATTCTATTAAGTTTATAGGTTATGTTTTTCTAGGAGTTAGCTTTTGATTCGTTATCAAAATTACTAGTGGTTAGAATTGACTTGCTTATGAGTCATTCTTTGTTATTTGAACATGTTATTAGTATTTATAATTGCAGTTAATATAGATGCTATTGAAGATTGTAGAGCTGCAATTAAAGCTTTAGCATGATGTTAACTAATAGTAGCACATGGTTAGTCATAGCGTCATGAGTTCGAGGTATTATATTAGTAAAATTAAATATTACTAGAGTTTAGTCCATGTTTAACATAATTCGCATGTATATGAAGGGAAAATTGAAGTATTAAAGGTGAAGTAATTGTGAGAAAGTTTAAAAATAAAGGTTTAGGATTCTAATGTGTTGTTGTGAGGTAAGTGACCTAAAACACAATTACATCATACCTACCTTAAGGAAAACGAAGAAAAATGACCTTATGGCTTATGATCACATAATATGAGAATTAAAACTATAAAAATAAAGATATGATTATCATTGAATTTATAAAATCAATTTAACTTAAGGTGATATTAGAAATGTAAGCTACTTAGAGAACTTCACAAGCCTTATGAAAAGTAAGAATTACAGATGATATATTTAGTAGTGACAATAATAAAGTTAGTTTGATTTAAGATTAACAATGATTAACAAAAGATTGTATAATTAGAAATTTTATCAAGTATGCCATAAGTCGAGTTCCTAAATTAGAAAATAAAAAAAAAAGTTGGAATTCAAGAAAACGTAGCCAAGCAGATAAAAGTATAGTTGGCTACATGGGAAATTCGATCAATTAGGTTGGCATGTAGGTTACCTAAGTTACAAAAAGGGGAAAGTCAACTACCTTGGTTAGGATTTCGGTCTACTTATAGTTGGGGCGACTAAAAACTAGGTTGATTAGATGATAAAGTCGATTGACCAAGTTGCCTTTAGGTAGGATCTAGCTAAACTATTTTAGACTTACGTTAACCAGGTTTAGGTAGATTGAAAATTTAAAATTGGAGTGTGATTTTTTGGCACAAGTAAGATATTTATCAATTGCATTATATAAGATTATATGATCCAAATTCGATTCAAAGAAATTTCAAGTTGGCTAACTATATTGAAGTACATGAGTTACTATTGTTTAATGATTGTGCTAACACTAGGGCTAAAAGCTATTCTAAGTAGACATATCATAGATTCGATATTCTTTTGAGATGGTATCTAAGAAAACATGATTGGTTGTTGTAGTAGTTGAATTGCCACTTGTAGTAAGGTGGTTGTTGATATGGCTAATTGCTATTATATGATCAAATATTCAAATCCCTCCTTCCCTTAAGTACAACACCACCCCTTATCTCCCTAAAAAAAAAAAAAAGTTGTAAGAGGAGTTCACAATGAGAATGGGACTTTAGGGTGAACATTTACAAAAAATTGTTTGTTTAATGGTTAATGCTAAAGATAAAACTAATATACGATGGTTGAGTTTTACATTTGGTGTTAGGATTACATGATCCATGTTAAGATTGTTTATGGTTTTAGTTTTCGTTTTTGAGGATTTTAGTACCTAACCTTAAGATGCTAAGATGTGTGTTTACCGTTGAACTAAACAAAATAACTAAATTAGGCTTTGTATGTTATTCAATTATTAATATTGTATTAATATATTGTATAGGTATTCCATATATGTGTAGTATGTCACATGTTTGCTTTTGTTACATAATATCACTGTGTTAGACTTTAGTGCTTACTTATGTTCGTGCCTATGACTTTTAGGATGTTAATACATATGATTACCATATATGTGATCCGGTGTTGTTAAAATCGCGAGTTAGAACGTAAAATTGTGCGATTTTACAAGTCTACTTGCCTTCCACGTGTTAACTAGTTGACAAAGTCAATTTGAATGAAAATCATAGTGCAATTGCGATTTAACTCGTTAAAATCGTTGGAATCGCGTTTTTATTTATGTTTCTACCGAGTTTGCATTATCCTTTCATTTGTTAATTTAATAGTGGGCTAAAGTCGGCCCATTCTATTCCACATTCCTACTAGTTATTCGGTGACTAAAGAAGGGGAATAAAAGTTAAACTTAGCCACTTAAGGTTTCTTTTTCTTCTCCATTCATTTTGTCATCATCTATCGTTTTCAACCTTCATGACCTAACTTCAACTTCAGGTTTACACTTGTACTAACTAAGTGACTAGTGACTATTACTGCTTGTTGCTGCTACATGAAGCTTGATCTAAGTTTAAGCACTTCTTCTCCATCTAAGTTCACATAGGTAAATCCTATTTCCCTTTCTTTCTTTCTTTCTTTTTTCTTTTCTTTTTTTTTTTTTTCCTTCTTGGATTTCATAGCTTGCTACTGTGTTCATGATTGATGATGTAGAGTATTTCCCTTTTTTTCTTGTTATCATGCCAACTGTAAATCTTAGCATTTTGCTAAATACTAGAGCATTCATGATGCATTTAGAGGTACGTAAGGCCATGATATTACTATGTGTCTTGATTTGATTTAGTGCCTTTTGTCGATGATTACTCTCAGAATCAAAATTTTTATCAAGATGTCTACTTTTTCAATTTTCTTGATGAATCCGAATACCTAACAACCCATTTTATCACAAAAAGAGTAAAGAAACCTATTACTTGCAATGGTGGATTGAGAATGGCAACCATGGAGAGAAGCATCTATATTAAGTTTAACCCATCCTTCAATTGGTGGTTGCGATTTAATCAAGCATAAAGTTAGCCTCTTTAAATTGAATTACTTTTGATTTTAAGACCAATGCTCTATTGCTTTAGATTTAATTTTCTGCACCAATTGGTAATAATGCTGTTATACATTATATACTATTTGATTCCTATCAAACCAAATTAGCCACAGCGCAAACACAAAAAGGATTAAGCTTGGAACATTGCTAAAGATATCCATCTTATTTAGCTTCTTAATCAACAATTGCAGCTAAGCATCAAAACTTAAATTTTTAAGTGAATTCATTTGGCTACTAAGACTTAGATCTAACCAAAAATGTTGAATAAGAGAACATAGTCTAACAGCATGCTCCTCAGTTTCTTTTTGCCCATATCCACTTGGACATAAGTCTAATGTATTTGGGATAAATTAAAAAACTGCATCAGTAAGCTTTGCAACTGTGAGAATGAAAGAATATTTAATGAGATAATTTTATGTTGGCTCAGTTTTGTTGCCCCCCATTTCATGTATAGTATATCGCCAACATGTGTAATGTCTACGTTATATGATATAATATTTGCAGTAATATTATTTCCTACCTTAGTTGAAACTTGAAACCATAACTCATAAAGACAAAATGGTTAGTCTGAATACATGCAGTACTGAGTCTGATTATATTGTAACTTAGTTCTTATGTTATGAATTGATGTTTTAGTTGAATAATAATGGATATGAACATTTTTTGAGTGAGATATGCTGTGAAGTTCTTATGTTATGACTAATTGATGTTGTAGCAAGTGAGATTGATAAGTGTAAATAATTTTTTAGTGAGCTATGCTATGAAGTTGAATAATTATAGCTCATGAATTCAGAAATTATGTATGATGATTAGGTTATAACACTATATATATATATATATATATATATATATATGCTGATTTGTTACTCCATATGTTGTCTTTTCTTATTAACTCAATGCCATAATATCATCTTCTGATTTGCTACTCTACATGAATTGAACATATATTTATTTACTCTTTTTACTTTCCCTTTGTTTAAAGTTGAAAAGTTATACATTTATTTTATTATATATAAGTCCTAATTATGATTGTATTTCATATCTTCATGGGGACTTGACTCTTGAATAGTGGTTATGTTGTGTACATCACAATGTCATCTTTTAAATTCTCTAAAGAGAGCTTCAAAAGAAAAAATACACTTGGAAATAGATTGGATGCTGGATGGCAGCATGGAATTGATGTTGATAATAATGGGAAAAGGGTGCAATGTAAGTATTGAGATAAAGTTGTTAGTGGAGGCATTTACAGATTCAAGAATCACTTGGGTTGTACGCATAAAGATGTAGAGCCATGTACAAGTGCCTCAGATTTTGAAATAGAAGATATGGAAATGATTGGTAGTAGTACCAATAATGATGCTAAAGTTGATGATGATGAAGATAACGATGACAATAATGATGGTGATGGTGATGGTGATGGGAAAAATTATGGCAATTCTGATGATGATAAAGCGGTTGAAGATTTGTATTAGTTGTTTGTTATTTTGTAATTTGAATCAATGACTTATTGTAACTTTTGGTTTGGTTGATTATCCTGTAGAATGAGTTTATGTATACTTGTAGTACGAGTCTATGACTTATGCTTGATCATCTATATAACTTTTATTATGACTTATGACTAAAATATATGTTGAATTTCTTTATTTATGTTATCCATTTTAATTTTAATGGCCATTATAAGGAAATTTATAATATTTTAAAGTTATTTTATATAGGTCATAGAAACTTACATTTCTACTTTTTTATAGATCCCCCACGATTCTACGTAAAATCATGAGTTTGATAACCTTGATCTAATCTATATTGTAGAAGGGGATTTGACAATAGCATTTTTACAAACTATGAAAAATAGAAGATTTAGTTTTATCTTCCAAAAAACTTATTTAACTTTTAATTACTTTTATATTTTAAAAACTATTAATGATATTAGTATGTTTAGAACTTCCTTCAATATAGCTTATTATGAATAATTACTCATGAACAAAATTTATATTTTAAGAGTTCGGATGAATAAAGTATTGTGAGAATCTATTATGAATTTTAGTTACAAGTTTTTGAGGCTTTTATTTTTGTAATGTTCTCCAAGTATAATACCTTAAGGTGATATCAAAGCATACATTTATGATCCTTTTTATAATCGAGGTGGATTTAGTTTTGACAGCTTTAACTTTTATTGAAAACTGCTAATTTTAATTAAATAAATGATGAATATGGACAATAATAAATAAATGAGTCATATAAAAATAAAGGAGAAGGGATAAAGAAAATCAATTAAACATCAAGCATACAATTTGCCTATGAAAAGAATTTGCCTTAAAAACTGGATTCACAAATACAAGCTCACAAAAATTTCTCAATTCTAGTGCTTCAAAATAAAAACTCAAATAATCATTTATGAATTAATAGTTAAGCTTATCCAATGCTCCATATCTGCCAAAGGATGAGTATTTATAAACTCTTGAACAATTATAATAATTGCATGAGGAGTAGGTTGCATCAAATGCAAGTCTATAAAATTCAATGGCTAAAATCAAAAGTAACCTTTCAAATACCCCTTAAGGCCATTAAGATGCTCTTCACTTTTCTAAGGCTATCTAGATGAGCCATTTGAACTTAGCCTAATGTTAATAGTAGAGTTGTGCAAGTGGGTTAAGTGGGCCTACCCGACCTGTCCCGTCCCGCATTGACCTGCGAGTTAAGTCGGTTGGTCCGCATTCAAATGCGGGTTAGAAATTTCAACCCAACCCAACCTAACCCACCCTACCATAGGTTAGTAGGTTAAGCAAGCTAACTTACTAACTTGCAATGCTCTAATGTTTTTTTATACAAAAATTAATATATTAAAATGCTTGCTAAACTTATATATGATTATCATCAATACACCATCTTTTATTTATTTCTTATATTGCCATTAAGCTATAAAGGCTTATAAATCACCACAAAAATTCATGTATCGTGGCTTTTTCCATTTTTGTTAGTTTTAAGGCTAGATATGTCAAGTAGTTTTTGTTGCTTGATGATATTATTTTACAAGAATAAGTATATAAATTTAATTTATCTAAAAAAAACAAAAAGAAAAAAAAAGTGTATAGATTTATATCTAAGATATGTAATTACCTTTTTAAACTTATATAAAGAGATGAAAATTCTAATTTGCAATGAACTTTAAAGAGGAGGAAAAGAAGGAAAATTTAACAACAAATTGTTCCATCAATATATTCTCAATACATTAACAGTAACCATAGGTCACAATTAAATGAATTGTTCAAACTAAAAAATTATGAAAAGTCCTCTAACGATATTATTAGTTTCTTTTCTTTTTCTTTTTCTCTTTCTCTCTTTCTCTCTCCTTTTTTCTTTCACCTTTTAGATGTACTTAAAATATTAATATTATTGGCTATTACTTATTATATGAAGTAACTAGTTAAGAAGTAAAGTGACAAATCATTATGAAGTGAATTAAAGTCTAACTTAGACTTTTTCTCTTTTTAAAAATTTTTCTTTTTTTTGTCAACTCGCCCCGCAATGAGTTAGCTTGTATGGGTCAAAGCAAGGCAGGTTAAAAAAACTTACATTTAAGCAGGCAAAAAATTTTAAACCTAACCGACATTTTTTTGCAAGTTTAGCCAGTCGGCCCACATTACCTGCCTTGCTTGCCCTTTTTATTTTCCAAAATGCCTAGTTTTTGGTTTTTAATTAACATTGTCTTTGGCAACTTTAATGTAAAGTGGAAATAGAAGGAAAGTTGTGGAAAAGAGAAGAATACATGCACATCTTTCTTATATAATGAAAAAGTAGATAATATATTTATTTCTATCTACAATCCTTCCTATATTTTTTACACATTTTTTTAGTTGAATGCCTATAAGTCAATTATGGGATATTAACCATGTTTAAAGAATACACAAAAAACAATATCAAAGAAAAATGGCTAAGTAGCCAATTAAGATAACATTGGAAGATAAAAGCATCCTCACAAAAATATAGACTAACAAAACTCAAAATTACCGTTTCTTTTGCCATCTCTACCTTATTCTTTTCTCCCATTCTTTTTCTTAAAACTTCTTTGAACCACCTACTCTCAAAAGTCATAAATCAATTCAATAGCTTAATTAAGCTAAAACATTTATGTCTTTACAGCCAATTAAGACAACATAGGAACATAGGAAGATAAAAGTATCCTCACAAAAATATAGACCAATAAAACTCAAAATTACCGCTTCTTTTGCCACTTCTACCCCATTCTTTTCTCTCATTCTTTTTCTTAAAACTTCTTTGAACCACTTACTCTCAAAAGATATAAATCCATTCAATAGCTTAATTAAACAAAAACATTTATGTCTTTACATTCTATACAATGTATCTACATAGAATGTAAGCCTTATGCTTTTACGATTAGGTGTCAGGCTGGTAATTTAGATTATTGGTGAAATTAACCCGATTGACTTAAAAATTTATAAGTAGGTTTGAGATATTAGTTGATGAGAGTTTGTGAACTTGAATCTTGAAAATATAATAAAATGACTAAAATATTATAATTTTACTATATTACTCAATATTTATCATAAGCACATAGAATATGTTTCGTTACTTTATAGATTTTTAAAGATAAATTATATATATAATGAAAATATTATATGAGACATGAAATAACCTATAGAATATATATGTATCACGCACAATTTTTTTATATAAATATGTACTCATAATTAATTAAAATATCCAATTAATTATATTTTAAGCTAAAATATGTTAAGGAAATTCATAAAAAATTATAAAACAATATGGGACAGCTGGAGAGAAAACTAAAAACATTCCACACTCTCTAAGCTTTGTAAAATCTAGAAACTCTCTCCAAAAGATCATACATATAATCTAGGATTTAGGAAAAATCAATTCGATTTTAGAAAATTAAAGAAGAAAATTAGGGAAAACATATAAAAATCAGTGCGCAATTTGGGCTTTAAGGTGTTCAAGGACCTAGGTAGCTACTGGAGACCAATCGCCTCCACCAATAGGAGAAGCATCCACTGTCTGGTGTGGCCGACAAGTAGGTGGCTGTCGTTGATGGTAGGAGCTTCAACTTTCGATAAGGGTCTATTTTAGTTCGATTTTTGATAAATTATTTAAAATAATAAAACTATCTAGAAAATTCCCCAAAATTTTATTCCTAAACATTTTCATGTGTAGAGTTTAAGAAAAATATTATTTTACATAGATATAATATATGTCCATAAGAGATTAGTCAAATAGAACTATTTTCGATATTGAAATAAATAATCTAAATGGTATAGTTTTGCCTTCAAATTTTTCTATAAACTTTCCTATACTTATATTAAATTGCTATCAAAATATTTTTCACATAACTATTTTCTATATTTTATTGAATTTTTAAGCTTTAAATTTTTCTTAAAACATTATCCTTTAGCAAAAATTATTATATTCTCCTAAATGATCTCATTTGGATTCTAAGCTCAATCATTTAATAGAGTATTTATATGATGCTGGAGCTATTGAATTGAGTTTTACAATAAGAAGTTATGGTAAGTTAAGATTTTTCCTTTACATGAGTGGTTTAGTAGTTTGTTTACTCAAAAAATATGAAGATTTGATGAATTATAATGTGTTATGTGAGATGTTGGGAAGTAAGGAAACAGAATAACGATGAATGAAGGGTTATTTTGGGTTATTCTTAGTTGGAATTAGAGAAAAAGTGAGTAAATCATTTAGTTATTGGACGTTAGTTAAATACAAAGGATAATTTAAAGGATTTTGAATAAATACTATAGTAAGGAATCTACTTAGAAGCAGAATCAGATGCAAATTTAAAAGTGAAATGTAACCTAAAATAACTTAGTAAAATTAATGAATCACTTAAAAAATCCTAACTTATAAGTAAATATAACTTATAAAACTTATGTCAACCAACTAAAGTCATATAAAATGAATGGATTACTATTAATTCAAGGCTCGAATATGGATTTAAGCTAATTTATTGTATATGTATAAGGGTGTCGAGCTTGATTTTTCGATTTTCTAGTTAAAATTAATTCTCCATTTCCAATTAATACTAAACCCTAACCCATTTAATATTAATCATCGACTAAAGAAATTGAGAAATTTCGGTTTTTTTATTGAAAATAATTTTTGGAGTCGCCACCCGACCGAAATCGATAAAAGAAAAAGAAACCGTAACTAATTGGGTAGATTAATTACGATTTAATTACTGGTCTTTGATTTCAATTTTAATGAAGAACCAAGGGGTTCTGAATTCGGGGGCTAACCTATTAAACCCTAACGGGTACCACTGTATATTTACCAAAATTAGGATTATTCTTCTAATTATAATATTTAAAAATAAATAAATAAATAAATAAAAATCACAAGAAAAAGAACCTAAGTTTCTACATATTTGTCGCCCCAAAGGTGCCTACGTACCCGCTAGTCGGAATCAGACAATCATAGTTCTTTACGAGAACTTTAGCGTGTTAATTTATTTTAATTTTTTAAAATCAACTAAGTTTACATTATTATCAATTTAGTTTTTCAAAAAGATTGTAAAGGGCCCTAACTCTCGAATGCTTTTATTTAAAAAAAAAAATCTCTAAAAATCCCATTTTTTTTTATAAATTTATTATTAATTTTTATAGAAAAAAATAACTTTCTATATGAGGAATTCTAAAAAAAAAACCTTGATACTAAAAACAACTAAACTAATATATAAATATATATATCATATGTTATAAACTTAACTAGCTAACTAATAATAATTAAATGAACAAAGAAACAAATAAAATAAATAAACATAAATTAAAAAAAAAAAGAAAAAGAAAAAGAAAGAGAATTGGACCTTGCTCGCTGTTCACTGTACGGTAGTAGAGTTGCTTGCAGGCGTCAATTACTTGCTGCGGTGATTCGTGTAGCTGTTTAAACTGTGCCGTTGTCTTGATCGTGCTGTTATTGTTTTTCTACGTACAGTGAGCTGTGGCCTGATTGTGTGCTAGTCGATATCGTGCGAAAGGGGTAGTCAGTTCAATATTACTACTTATGCAATGTAGTGCTGCTGGGAGATTTGTGTGGGGATTTGGATACTACTGCGGCTCGTCAGTGTAGTGCACTGCGCCAGTTCAATCTACTACCATGGAATATTGGTCACTGAGTTAGGGTCTAGAATTTACTAGTGTAGAACTCGTGGTGTTGCTTAGTGATCGTGTAGTGCTACTGCTATGTCGTGGAGTACGATGCAGCGAACGTGTGCGAGTGTCATGGAATGCAATCTGTATGTATGCTGATCGATGAGTAGTCGTAAGTGTGGACAGGGACTTGTCATGCTCGAATTGCTGTGTGTGTTTGCTGTTGGTAAAGGAGATGTGTGTGGATGGACTGTTGCGCATTCTTATTCGATCAGTGGGGTCGCAATTGGATCGTTTAGATTGATGTATGCGAGTTAGAGGCTGTTGGGTTTAGTGAGTGTTCACTGTGTGTCTGGTCACGGTGGGCTGCTGCAATAGGTGTTGGTGTTGCTGTCAGTAGAGGAGACGTGCATGGATGGAGTGCTGCATAGAGCTACTGATCAGTGAAGTAGTGGGTGTCAGTGAATGTGGCGTTGGTTTTGGAGCTTGGTGTAGGGTTAAACGTAGAGACCAGTGTCGTTGCTGTTCGAAGTTGCAGGTGTTGTTGGTGAAGCTGTGAAGACTTGCTTATGTGTATGTGCTGCTGTTAAGAAGGTGGAGTGTCCTTCGTTGCACGTGACAAAGTCGCAGGATCAAATCTGCAGTATACTGTCGTCGGGATGTAGCTGCGAAGTGGCGTATTTGGAGATTAGGCTACTCTTTTTCTGACTGCGTGTGTGTGTTTATAGAATCTAAACCATATCATATCTTATTATATCTAATTATATCCGATTCAGTAATTAAACTATATTCAAATGAATTTAATTAGATATGAATCCCCTTTATTTCTCTCGCTCTTGTAAAATATAGAAAAACAAAAGACATAAGTGCCTAGTGAGACTCGAACCTAAGACCTCGAACTACATCCATTCCAAATACTCCAAAACTTATCTGTTAGGCCATTGGCCTATGCCTTGACATTCAGTACAATTAAATTATATTTAAACTATCCGATTCCCTAAAATAAAATTTTTTAACTAAACTAAAACTATTTGTTCCTAATATAAGTTACTTCTTAAAAATCTACAAAACTCTTTATAATAATTTTTTCTTTTCTTATTTTTTTGGTATTTTCATCATTTGTTAAATTTTTATTATTTTTACCTTTTATTAATTTTTTTTATTTTTATTTTTGAATTAGGACCCTTTTTGTAAAAATAAAGAAATTAGGACTACAAAATGGCAAAAATTAGGTGTCTACAAAGGGTAATTGAAGACTAAGAGTACAATAGTCAAGAAAAGTGAATGTGTGAAGTACTGGTAAGATAGGATCCATACATCATAGCATGTTAGAGTATTTAAAGATTTGGGACTGCATTTGATTGTACTTATAACTTAATTGAATATGTATATGCCTTATTTGTGATTGTTTACTTGAATTATGGACTTAGAGTGCTTCTTTGTTTAAATGCGCTTGATATGCTTTGTCTTGTTAATTTGTTGATCACCCCTAATTGGAATTAACTAAAGACTAATCCTTAACCTAATTGGACATACATAACAACTTCTAAGGGAACGTTTAGGTATGTTAGACTAAATATCGACTCCTTTGATAATGATAGCTGAAATGGTCATTTCTCCACTATTAGTTAAACTAAGTGACTGGAGATGAGGTCGTGGCAATATTGGAGGTCATGGTTCAAAAATAGTCTCGAGAGGAAGGTGTTCACCATTGTACAAGCTTGGGTTTAGTTTGATTTGAATCACATTGAAACTCCTTAATTTAAGTTAGAGATGATGTAATTTCTTTAACCTCACAATGAACCAATTAACATTGTATGATGTCTCATTTAGTTGCTTACATTGCATTCAATTAAAATCTAATGTTTGAAAACCATGTTATGCTTAACGTACTATTTTGTCTCTATCCCACTTATTAAGCTAATTGTACTTACATCCTTATAGACTTTTTTACAGATATCAAGTAAGGATTAAGGATGCATCATTATAATTACCTTAGGTTAGTGTGCATCAGGTTAGGAGAGTGACGAGACCTGAAAACTTGTAAGAACTTGATGTTTTGCTTTGGTTTCTTGTCTCTTATGTAAACTAATTGGGATACCCTATGATGCCCATTAGTTTCTTACTTTGAAGTACATAAATGACAAAATATGTGGCTTTTGTATACTCTAAAACTTTTGATTGTATAATTATTTATGTAAGTACTACTATATTATGGAGAATTGTACTACAGGTTATTTTGAGTAAGTATTTTGGAAAGCTATATTGTAGGTTTGTTATTAATAAGTACTAGACTGGATACTTCAAGCTGGTTGACTTAGGTACACCTTGTGTAGACTATATCTACGATAACAGTTGTGAGGTTAACTACTATCTTAAATTAGTTTATATAGCGAGACTATTATGACTCCTTCTATTCAGGGCACAATAGTTTTAGGTTGGCATTAGAGTATGGTTTTAAAAAACCAAGCTTTGAAGCTTCTAATTAAAATACATTAAACATTAGGCTCACTAAGAGTGGGGATATTATGTAGGACATACAAGACTTAGACATATAGGATTACATGTAAGCTATATATGTATAAGATCTATAAAGTGAAATAGTAGTAAGTATTATACTACAAAAACTAACTTATAACTTGTTTGTTTTCAGATTTGTAGGAATGGTCTTTTTTATACATGGTTGCATTATAGTTGGGAAGGTGATGACTCTCTTATCGAATATCGGATTCGGTTGCAAAAGTCATTATTGGATATGGTTGACTGGATGTTGTTTCATACTATTGATGATATTATTGATACTTATAAGTGTGAGATGTCTTTCAATAAAAAGGATGGGTGGAAGTTGATGGTAGATGAGTTGTGACGTATATATAACGAGTATATTTCTATTGTTGCTTTTGAGAAGAAGTATTTACAGGATAAGGGGATTTTGTTTGTGATGATTCTTGTATTATATTTTCCTACTATTATAGAAGTTGGTAAGAATTATCTTCCTACCTTTGATCAAGTCCCTTTAGGTATTTCTTATATTCCTAAAGATTATCCTCTTTGTGTGATTGATTGGTTTCTTGGATTTCATGTTGTTGAGAATATTGGAATAGAAATAACATTATAATCTCAGGAACTTAAACTACTTGTAGAGCAACTTGAGAATTCACCCTGGAATGTTTAGCCAAGCGTAAGAGTGGTGATGAGGAAGATCTTAAAGAGGATCTATAAGAGGAATTTAAATAGAGGCTAAAGCAAAACCTGTTCCAAAGGGTAGAGCAAAGGATAATGAGATGAATTGGGAAAAACCACCTTTGGAAGATACCTAACTTAGCTCATGATAATAAAAATATGGAAATTGAGGATGATGTGCATGAAATGATTGTAATACTCGAGACTTTTGAAATGGTGATATTAAGTTCAAATTTTTAAGAAGATAAATAGGATGATTAGATTCCTATGGAAGATGTAGCAGCTTTAGATGGTTCGAGTAGTCAAGGGAATTGATAGCTTGATAGCAGGGCATAACTTGTTATGGTTAGAACTTTTTGACACTTTGTGTAACTGAATGACCTAGTAATTTTTAATGTATCTAAGTTCTCTAATGAATTTGTGATGTACTTTTGACTTTTTTAGATGTTTTTTTTGTACTTTTTTGATGTTTTGGTTCTTAGAAATGTACTAATATAAATAGACTTATGTACATATGTAATGGAAATGTAAATATAAGTGATGTATATATGAAAATTAAGCATGTAATCTTATGTTTGTAAGTAAAGTTTATGTAATCTTGTGAATGTAAGATTTAAGTTATCAAGTGTATCAATGTAAAATGTACATAGTCATGTAATAGTGAAGAATATCTTTATTTTCCAACATTTATATGAGATATAGCTATGAGAATTGGTCGTAGGAAAACAAGTGAAATGGTGACACTACAATATTATGGGTAAAAGTCTTTATGATCTTATGACATACATGTGTAGTAAGGAAAATTATGAAATATGTGATAGGTGATATATGATCATTATTGTTTTATGTACAGGGATGTGACATTACAAGTCTTATGTGGATAGTAATCTTTGCCAAGAGATTTGTTATTGTTCTATTTATTGTATATGTAGGAAATTGTGGATTTATGTGAACATGAGTTCTTTAAATCCTATACTAACTATTGATATATATATTATAATTGCAAGGTTGTTAGTTAGTTATCATAATTATAATTATTGACTTGAGAATGTTGTACCATCTCCTAATCCTCTAGAACCCCCTAGAAATAATGTACTATCACCACCTCCCACGAATATGATGGACCTAGTTCAGTTTGGGTAGATGCCAACTAATATGAATACTATGATACAACAACAAGGAGCTTTGATTCAACATCTAATCATAGGTGGAAATGTTGCAAATCAAAGGCAACTAGAGATTAAGCCAAGAGGAATTCAACTTAAAGAGGTAAATTAGCTTCCTAAATTCATTAAGGCAAATTGGTATTTCGAAGGTGAAATGAGAAAGCCTGCCTTAACTAATGATTGATTAGTATAGATCGAGTGCAACTTTGAGGCCTTTAGGATTCCAGATAATCAAAAGGTTTCTTATGATACTTTCTTGTTAAAGATAGGTGCTCAAGTTTGGTAGAACTTAAAGGTAAGATCTATAATTAGCCTAATCACTTAGCAAGTGTTTAAGGAGGAATTTAAGAAGAAATACTTTCTTGTAAGTGTGAAAAATCAAATGACGAAGTAGTTGATGGAATCGAAGAAGGGTGCTACAAGTATAGCTTAATATGAAAATGAGTTTAATAAATTGTTATAATATGCGCTCGGGTCATATTGGGATAACCATGTGCTGAAGAAGGATCTCTTCCTTAATGGGTTTAACTTAACTATGAGATGTAAGTTGATGGACTATGGGTTCACTACTCACCATAAAGTTATGGACAAGGCTCGGTAGTTGGAGAATAACTAATTAGCTATGTAAAGTGAATGAAATAAGAAGTTTAGGGGAGCCACTTAGTTTAGACCTACCTTTAAAAGGTCATCTTTAGATGCAAGTAGTAGCTTAAGTCAAAAGGGAAAGAAATTGGTAGCTATGTGTAGTGGCCTTGCTTAAACCAAAATAGGTTATAGTTTTTATGATAATAAGGAGAATGTGAAATGTTGGAAATGTAGAGCTCAACATTTTCCCAAACAGTGTACTTAGTTGAAGGGTAAATGTTTCTTATGTAGTAATCCAAAACAAATCACGTTTTAAGGGAGTGTCCAAAATGAAAACTATGAAGTGTTACAGATGTGGAATGTCATGACACTTTTCAAGATGTTGGGGTCAAGCTAGATAAGGAGCTAAGAAATCTAAAGGAGTAGAGACGACTATTGTACTAGCTTGGGTGTTTATCATAAGGAGTACAAAAGAGGATATTAAGGAGTTCGATGAGTGCATGGAGGAGTATTTCCATGACGATTCAGATGATGATATGGAGATTGATGAATTAACTAAGATTTGGTGATAGCTATGTAAATTAATAACCTTATTCACTTATAAATCTAATGTGAATTTCATATACGTAAGAAAGTATTAAAAATTGAGGAAATACATAACTTAAATATAATATATGAATGATAAATAACTATAGTAATAGTGATTATTTCAGGAACTATAAACGTAAACAGACGAACTATGTATGCATTGTTTGACACGAAGGCCTCACATTTGTTTATCAATCAGAAGTTTGTCTTAAGAAATGAAATTGATGCGATTGAAGTTAAAGCCACCTATAAAGTGAGAACGCCTATTGGAGAGAAAGTATTAACACAAAAAATAATGGATAATGGACAATTATAAATTCAGGGGAAAGTGTTTCCAATAAAATCGATAGTTTTACTACTAAAAGGTTATGATATTATTGTGGAATAGACCGGTTGTCTAAACATAAAGCTAAGGTGGATTGTCAAAATAAGATTGTAATCCTAAACAATGGAAAAGTTGTAATCTAAGGGAAGACTAGAGAGCATGGATTGAGATTATGGTGATTGAAGTAAGTGGAGAAGTGGATGAGATTACTAAAGAGTGGTAACATTGTTGGATATTGGTGGTAAAAGGAAAGAAAGAAACCTTGAGCGTATCTAAAATACTTGTAATATGTGAATTTTCAGATGTTTTTCTAGATGGTTTACTTAGTTTAGCTCCACATTAAGAGTTGGATTTCACTATTAAGCTAGTTTTAAGAACCGAACCAAGATCGAAAGCCGCATATTGAATGTCACTGATGGAACTTCAAGAGTTCAAGAAGTAGCTTTAGGAATTATTGGATAGGGGATTTATACAACCTAGTGTGTCTCCATGGGGAGCATTAGTACTATTTGTGAAAAAAAAAAAAGGATGGAACCATGAGATTATATATTGATTATAAGAAGACAAATAAAGTAACCATTAAGAATAAATATCCATTACCATGAATTTATGACTTATTTGATCAATTGCATGGAGCTATTGTATTTTTACAGATTGATTTAAGATTAAGGTATCATTAGTTACGAACTAAGCCTAAAGATAGACCAAAGATTGTTGTTTGAACAAGATATGAGCAGTATAAGTTTTTAGTGATGCCTTTTAGATTGACTAATGTGCCGATGATGTTTATGGATTTAATGAATCGGATCTATTAACCTTACTTAGATAAATTTGTTGTTATGTTTATTGATGACATTCTCATCTATTTGAAGACTAGAGAGGAGCATGTAGATCATTTGTGTTTGGCATTGTAGAAGTTGAGGGATAATAAACTGTATGCCAAACTAAGTAAGTGTGATTTTTGATTAAATAAAATTTTATTCTTAGGACAAATTGTATTTGGTGAAGGAATTTGGTAGACCTAAGAAAGTTAAAGATGTGGTTGAGTGGAAACAGGTGACTACGGTTTCTAATGTGAGAAGCTTTCTTAGGATGGTTGGATATTATAGGCGATATATAACAGACTTTTCTAAGATAGCAAGGCCTTTAACTTGATTGACACAAAAGGATGTTAAGTTCGAGTAGAGTAATGTATGTAAGTAAAGTTTCTAAGAGTTAAAGGACTATTTGACTTCAACACCAATACTTATTTTGCCAAATCCAAGTAAATCTTATTTTATATATAGTGATGCTTCCTAGAATAGACTAGTTTGTGTATTGATGCAAGACGGTAAAGGGGTAGCTTATGCATCTAGGCATCTAAGGTCATATGAGAAGGATCATTCAATACATGATCTTGAGCTGGTGGCTATAGTGTTTGCTTTGAAAATTTGGAGATATTATCTTTATATGCAATATTGTGAAATTTATATGGACTAAAAGAGTCTAAAATATTTCTTTGCTTAGAAGAAATTAAACTTGTGACAAAAGCATTGGTTGGAATCGATTAAAGATTATCATAATGTGGTAATAGATGCACTAAGTTGTAAGAATTATAAACAAGTGGCCTTATTGCCCACTATTTAGTGTAAGTTAATTTAGAAGTTTGAGAAATTGGAGACTGAATTCAGATGGCATAAAACTGATGTACAATGGATGAATTTAGTAGTACAACCGACTCTAATAGAAAGAATTAAACTTCAACAAGATGAGAATTTGAATTTAAAGGAAATTAAAGAAAAAAATTAGTATAAGTAAAGTTCCTAATTTTTGAATTGATGCAGAAGGAGTGTTGAGATATAAGAATAGAGTCTATGTATCGTGTGATTCAAAGCTAAAGAATAAGATCATGGATGAAGCACATAATATGGGTTATACATTACATCATGGTGAAAATAAAATGTACTGTGATTTGAAAGCATTGTATTGATGGAAAGGTATAAAGAAAGATGTAGCATAATATGTAGCATGATGTACTAATTTCAACAAATGAAAGCAGAACACCAAAGACCTAGTGATTTGTTGCAACCACTAGAAATGTCTTAGTGGAAATGGGATTGCATCACTATGGATTTTGTAGTAGGCTCCTAGGGATAAGAGCGGGTCATGATTTAATTTGGGTTTTTATGGATAGACTAACAAAATACACTCATTTCTTGCCATATCGAACTAGTGATTTAATGGAGAAGTTAGCACACGTATATAGACAATATATTGTTAGATGACATGGTATACTAGTGAGTATTGTCTCAAACAAAGATAGTTAGTTTGTATCTAAGTTTTGAGAGAGCTTACATTGATCTTTGGCTACTAAGTTATAGGTTAATATAGCTTATCACCCTTAGACGGACAGATAATCAGAAAGAATTATACAGATACTAGAAGATATATCAAGGGGTTGTATTTTGGATTTTGAGGGAGGCTAGGTTTAATATCTACCATTGGTAGAGTTTGCTTATAGTAATAGTTATCAAGCAATGATATAAATGGCACCATGAGAAGCTTTATTTGGAAGGAAATGTCAATCACCACTGTATTGGGAAAATGATGAATATACGATGATGAGACTTGATATGATCCATCAAATAATAAGGTGAAGATGATATGATAAAGGATGAAAGTAGCATCGAATCGATATAAGAGTTAGCTAAATTTAAAGAGGAAACCTATGGAGTTTACTTTAGGAGATTATGTGTATGTTAAAATAAGTCCATTTAGAGGATTTAAACGATTCGGAACCACATGAAAACTAAGTCCTCAATACATCAGACCTCTTAAAATCTTGGCGAGATTAGGGAATGTGATATATCGAGTTGCTTTGCTATCAAGTTTAGCTAGATATCATGATGTGTTTTATGTATCGATGCTATGGAAATTTGTGAAGAATCCATAGTGGAGTTAAAGCCAATAGATTTATAAGAATATTATACTATTGAGGAGAAACCGATTAAAATCTTGGAGAATCGGATACAAAAGTTAAGGAATCATGAAGTTGAATACGTATAGGTTCAACAGGGTATTGAACCAAGAGCAAAAGTGACATGGGAGCGAAGGCCACTATAGAGAAGCATTACTTTGACCTTTTCTAAGTAATAGGTTAGTAATAATATATTATAAAGATACACTTGATTAAACTATTGTATGATGGTTAGATAAAAGTTTTAGGAACAAAACTTTTCTGAAGGGGGCTAGAGAATGTAAGCCTCGTACTTCTACGATTACATATTGAGTGGATAATTTAGGGTATCGATTAAATTAACTCAATTAACTTAGAAATTTACTAGTGGGCTCAAGACATTAGTTGATGAGATTCCATCAACTCGAATCTTGAAAATATTATAATAATAATAATAACTAAAATGGTATAAATATAATATATTACTCAGTATTTATTATAATTACGTGGAATAGGCTTCGTTAGTTAGTAAATTTTTAGAGATAAATTATATATGTAATAAAATTATTATATGGGACATAAAATAACCTATAGAAATATATATATATATATATATATGCACTACGTGTAATTTTTTTATGTATAAATATGTACCCATAATTAATTAATATACCTGATTAATTACATTTTAAGTTAAAATAAGCTAAGGAAATTCATAAAAAAAATTTATAAAACAACATGAGCCAATTGGATGAAGCTAGGAATAGGCATGTATAAGATTGGTAGAAAGATGTGGGTGAGTGAGTTACATTAGGTTAACATGTTATTAGATTAAGTATATAAGCTAATTTTTTAGAAGAGAAAGAGAAAAAAAATCATACCACACTCTCTAAGCTTTGTAAAATCTAGAAACTCTCTCCAAAAGATCATACATGTAATTTGGGATTTAGGAAAAATTAGTTGAGGTTTAGAAAATTAAAGAAGAAAATTAGGAAAAATATACAAAAAAGTGTGCATAATATAGGCTTTAAGGTGTTTAAGGTCCTAGCGAGTTATTGGAGACCAACTGTCACTACTAGTAGGAGCAATACCCATCGCGTAGCAAGGCTAATAAATAGGTGGCCATCGTTGGTGGCTAGAGCTTCAAATTCTAGTGAGGCTCTATTTTAGTTTGATTTTTTATAAATTATTAAAAATACTAAAATTATCTAAAAAATTCCCCAAAAATTTATTCCTAAATATTTTCATGAGTAGAGTTCAAGAAAAATATTATTTTACATAAATTTTGTAGATATAATATACATCCTTAAGAGATTGATCAAACCAAACTATTTTTTATATTGAAATAAATTGTCTAAATAATGTAGTTTCGATCCCCGAAGTTTTCTATAAACTTCTCTATACTTATATTAAATTGTTATGAAAATATTTTTCACAAAACTATTTTCCATATTCTTATTGAATTGTTAAGCTTTAAATTATGCTTAAAATAGTGTTTTTAGCAAAAATTAGTATATTCTCCTAAAAGATCTCCTTTAGATTTTGAGCTCAATCATTTAGTAGAGTATTTATATCAAGTTGGAGTTATTGAATTGAGTTTTACAGTAAGAAGTTATGATAAGTCAAGATTTTTCCTTTACATGAGTGGTTTAGCAGCTTATGTGCATAAGAAATGTGAAGATTTGATGAATTATGATGTGTTATGTAAGATGTAGGAAAGCAAAGAAGCTGAATAATGATGAATGAAGGGTTATTCTAGGTTAATCTTAGCTATAGTTAGAGAAAAAGTGAGTAAATCATTCAGTTATAGGAAATTAATTAAATATAAAGGATAATGCAAAGGATTTTGAATAAATACTATAGTAAGGAATCTATTCAGAAGTAGAATTAGAGGCAAATTTAAAAGAGAAATGTAAGCACAAGGAAATTTAAAAGCTAAATCAGAGAATAATATCTTGAAGACCCTATGGTTGGTCAAAATCAAAAGGTAACTCAGAGGATTTTGTAACCTAAAATAGTATATAAAAATTAGTGAACCACTTAAGAAATCCTAACTTGTAAGTAAATATAACTTATAAAACTTTTGTCAGACTAACTAAAATCATATAAATTGAATGTATTACTATTAATTCAAGGGTCGAATATGGATTTAAGCTAAACTATTGCATATGTATAGGGTCGTTTGAAGACCAAGAGGGTGATGGTCAAGAAAAGTGAATGAGTGAAGTATCGATAAGTTGGGATCTATGCGTCACAGTATATTGGAGTACTTGGAGACTTGAGAATGCATTTGGCTGTACTTGTAACTTAGTTGAATGTGCACATGTCTCGTGTATAATTATTTACTTAAATTGTAGACTTGGAGTGCTGCTTTATTTAAATGTGCTTGATTTGCTTTGTCTTATTAATTTATTGATCATCCTTAACTGTAATTAACTAAAGACTGACTCTTAACCTTATTGGATATGCATAATATCCCAGTAGGAGAACGTTTAGGTGTGTTAGACCAAATATCGACCTCTTCAATGAGAATATCTAAAGTGTTTCTTTCCTTACCTTTAGTTGAACTAGGTGATAGGAGATGAGGTCATGGCATAGTTAAGGACTATAGTCAAAAGTTAGTCTTGAGAAAAGGATGTTCTCCATTATACAAAGTTTGATTTGATTCACATTAAAACTTGTCAATCCAGATTAGAGTAGATATAATTTTTCTAATCTTACAATAAACTGATTAACATTGTATGATGTCTCATTTAGTTGACTGCATTGTTGAAAACCATGTTGTGTTTGATGTATTATGTTGTCTCTATTTAACTTACTGAGCTAGTTGTACTTGTATCCTTATAGACTCTTTTATAAGTACTGAGTAAGGATTAAGATGCTGTGTTATAATCACCCTTAAGTTAATGTACATTGGGTTAAAAAAGTGAGGAGACTTGAAGACTTGCAAGAACCTAATATTTTGTTTTGGTTTCTTTTATTTCTTATGAAAACTAACTGGGATACCCTTGGATGTCCATTAGTTTCCTATTTTAATGTATATAAATGACAAAACCTATAGCTTTTGTAAACTTTTTATAAACTTTAGAACTTTTGATTATATAACTACTTATGTAAATACTTCTACATTATGGAGAATTGTATTACATGTTATTTTAAGCAAGTATTTTGGAAAGTTATACCATAAGTTTTGTTATTGATAAGTGCCAAACTAGATGCTTGAAGTTAAATGAGTTGAGTACGTCTTATATAGGTTACATTTACGATAGGTACTGTAAAGTTAGCTTCTATTTTAGATTAGCTTACATGGCAGGATTCTTGTGACTTCTTTTATTCAAGACGTGATATGGAAGTATTGGAAATGCAAAACTACAAATCCATCAATTGGGTTTTAACAACTTTTTTTGAAAATTGTTGATTTGAATGAAAGGAATAAACAAATGATGAATGAGCATGATAATAAATAAATGAATACTACAAAAATAAAAGAGAAGGATAAAGAGAATTAATTCAAGATGGAGTTCAAATCATTCCTCACTCTTAATAATCACAAATCACCTCCTTACGAGGACAATCACTTTGTTGATAAAAAAAAAAATGTTTTGTTAAGACTGGATTTAAAAATATAAGTTGATAAGAATATTTCAAATCTAGGACTTTTAGATGTACAATTCAACTAACCACTTAAGAGCTAAACTATTCTCCCTCAATATATTTGCAAATTTAATAACAACAGAAAAAGAAAATTAATGAATGTAAAAAATTTATAATAGTTAAGCTTAATTCAATGCTCCATAACTACTAAAAGATAAATATTTCTTTAAACTCTTAAACAAATCCAACTGTTGCATAAGGAGTAGGTTACATCAAATCAAAATTTATAGACTTCAATAGTTGGAATCAAAGGCTCCCATTCAAATGCCCCTTGTGGCTTTAGTTTTCTAATGCTTATAGGCCCTTTAAATTTGTCCCAGTGTGCATAAAGATTATTAGTAATTTGCATACCATTTGAATTCTTGGATTAGCCATCAAATGCCACTTGATTTTTGATCCAAATTGTTTGATTTTGATTTAA
The DNA here is from genome assembly GCA_024138015.1 of Lumnitzera littorea. Taxonomy (NCBI): domain Eukaryota; kingdom Viridiplantae; phylum Streptophyta; class Magnoliopsida; order Myrtales; family Combretaceae; genus Lumnitzera; species Lumnitzera littorea. The sequence continues at coordinate 93,459,168 of JAMXBB010000007.1, forward strand.
ACCTACTTGATTCTTCCCAGTTCATTTCCAATGTAAATATGCTCAAAAAATACATCCGACATGTATTTTGCTTATTGAATAATTGATCAAGCTTTTTTTTTTTTTGACAGCATATATTTATGTAATTAACATTAAGTTTTGTCTCATAAAATTGGTAAAAAATCATCTATTTTAATAGGTACATTCTTGACCCTAATTAAGTATTATATTATTAAAGTATATATAATAATGATATAAAATTACTTTAATTGTTATAGCAAGTTGAAGAATAGTAGTTGCATCATTATATAAGTTTTTCCTTGGTTACAAAGAAAGTTATGAAGGAGTAGAAGATTGATAATAGATTATATTAAATTTATGTGTACCTTTTGTTCATCTTTTAATATATAGATATTGAAGACCATACATATAATAATAAAAACACATATACCTTTTAATTTATTGTACAATAGGAAAAGATAATATATTTATTTCTACCTACAATCTCTCCTATATGGTTTTTTTTTTTTTCACACATTTTATTTCTTTAAAGGTAAATGGGGACTATGTACCACAACTACCTCAATTTTACACTTTTTTTTGTTATTTACATCTAAACTTTTAATTTGTCAAAGTATACATTCAATTGAAACTTTATCTCCATCACAGCCTCCATTATATTGTTGTAACACCATCAGATTAGTGAGTTTGTGACATGTGAACTTCCTATTATTTTATTTGATAAAATATCTACATTAGCACAAATAATATTAAAAAAATAAATTTGAAAAAATAAAAGGAAGAAAAAAAATTTTTAAAAGAAGAAAAATTAAAAAAAAAAATTCCAGCTAACCTAAGGCCAAAGGTCAATATTTTATAATATAAAATTATAGAAAACTACAAGTGTTGCAAACTCATTAGCTATTAATGATGACTAGGCCAACGATGTTACAATGGTACTGATAGAGACAATCAAAGTTTCAATTAAGTGTAAAGTTCATACAAACATGATTGTCTCAAGGTGAATGGCCATAAAGCAATAATGTAAAATTCATTATGTTCAGAACAGAACAAGAACAATGTTAAAGGAAAATGGATGAGTGGTTAAGAAGATATATTCTTTCATAAAAAAATTTTGAAAATCATAAAACTAAAAAAATACAGAACTCAATATGTTCATAAAAGCAAACAACACTCAAAATTACTGTTTTTTTTTCTCTCTCCTTCTCACCTTCAACTAATTCCTTTTTTCACCTTCCCTTCTCCAAAACTCCCACCTAACCTACTCTCAAAAAACATATTTCCATAGTTTTAATATATTCACCTAACATTATAATAAATATTGTTAGTAGTCAGTTTTTGTCCACCCATCTCATTCGATCATTCGATTGCCAACAGGTAGTGTAATCTACGTTCCCAACATGTCACTGAGTGATTTATATTCTCGACACTAGATCCGTTGCTAATTTGAATTTAAGTTCATGGCGCAAATAGTTATTATATTACATAAATGCCGACTCTCCCTACATTTTAGGAAAAGCATATGATCAACAAGCTTCCACATATCTTAATAGTTATTTCGATAATTGCTCCTTCAAATATGATAATTTCCTATAAATACGGGAATGAAACTTTGTAAGAGATACCTAATAACTACTAAACTCTTCATTTACTCTTTTCACACCTATTTACTAATTTAGACATCGAAGTGGCCGTATTAGACTGACCTCGGTACCAAGCATTTTTCTTATCTTTACAAGATATTTTCAATCCCCAAAATTCACCAACAACAAATATCATATTATTTAAATATATGTAATATTATATAAAATTATTTTAATTATTATAGCCAAATGAAGAATAGCAGTCATATTATTATGTAAGCTTTTCTATAGTTGTAAATATAGGTGAGAAGGAGTAGAAGATATATAGAGACAATTATACATAAATTTAGGTGTATCTTCCTTTCATCTTTTAATATATAGGATATTGGAACACTTATACCTTCTATTTTCTAATATAATAAAAAATAGACTTACAATTTATTTTTTGCTTTTTAAGGGTAAAGGAAGGTCATTAGGTCAATTATGGGAAATTGGCCATATTTGAAGAACACACTAGGAATAATATTAAGGAAAAATGGATGAGTGGCTTATGGAGGTAACATAAGAAGACAAAAACTTTCCCACAAAATTCTAGACCACGCTACAAAAGCAAAATAAAACTGTAAAATACAAATCTCAATTTTTCGAAGAATAGGTAAAGAAAACTTCAAATTCGTAGCTCTTTTTTTTCTTCTTCTTCTTCTTCTCTTTTCACTTTCATCTTAGGCTTTTCTCTCCTCTTTCTCAAAGCTTTTACAACCTCCTACTCTTAAAAAACATACTTACATTCAATAGCCTACTTGAATTAGACACCATATATTGTATGGAAATATTGAAAATGCAAGATTAGGAATCCTAGAATGGGGTGAATTGGATTTTAACAACTTTTGTTGAAGATTGCTCATTTTAATTAAATGGATGAACAAATGATGAATAAACACAATAAAATGAATACAATAAAAATAGAAGAGAAAAGGATAAGGAGAATAGATTTAATGTGTTGTTAAAATCGGGCATTACATATGATTAAAAATTGCCTCTTCAAGAGAACAATTACTTTACTAATAAATAATTTGATCCTTAAGACTAAATTTACAAATATAAGCATACAAAAATTTCTCAAATATGATACTTCAAAACATACAATTCAACTAATCACTTGAGAACTTAACTATTCTTACTCCATAAATTTGCAAATTTAAGAAAATAATTCAACATATATTCACATATTGAATTATCAATTGAGCTTAATTAAACCATTTATTCATATGCAATTAACATTGGGTTTCTACCATTAAAATTGTTCAGAATACTTTAGTAGTTGAGTTGGTGCCCATTAAGATACCAGTAACAGAATTCTCATTATAATAGATATCATATTATTTAAATATATATAATTGTTGTTTAAATTTATTTTAATTACGGTATCAATTTGAAGAATAGTAGTCCCATCATTCTGCAAGTTTTTACTAGTTATAAATGAAGGTAAGAAGGAGTAGAAAAAAGAAGTAGGATGGATTATACCTAAATACTATTTTTTGAAAGGTCAGGTGCCTGTAAATCAATTATGGGACATTCATAACTACAGGAATATTGCTAATAAAAAATTGGATGAGTGGCACATCAAGATATCAAAAAAAAAAAAAAAAAAGAAGAAGATAAATACTTTCTCACAAAATTTTAAAACCCCACTACAAACACAAAACCACAAAAACTGGATTTTGTGGATAGTATCTACCAATACCATGAGTAAGTTATACATTAAACTTAACTAGTAGAGTAATAATCGGTAGTTATTTATGAATTTATTATATATATTATCACGTCTAAAAATAATTAATAGCTATACATTATATATATATATATATATATATGCCCATGTATTATTGATCCAGTTTTTTTCCTACTCAGTTTCCCGGAGCAGCTAAACAAAACTCAAAATTACCACTTTCCTTTTCTTTGTTTTCTTTCTTCCCCTTTCAGTTTGTCCTTGCTCTTTTTTCTCTCATTCCCCACCTGAAAGCTTCTAGCTTAACCAGTTCTCCCAAAAGAGATATGCTTCCATTCATTTGCATAACTGTTATGTACTCACATCCCGTACCATTTATAATATATTACATAAACAAAACACATTACATGTGAAGCCAACTAACCAATGAAAAACAATGACTTTAGTTGTCACAATTAGCCTTCTGCAAAACCAAAGCCAACACTACATCACCAAACAAAAGAGAAAGCCACCATCTTCCTTCAATTTTCGTCACTGCATACTCTTCCTTTACAAAACCAAAATAAAAAATTTTTAACGATACCAAATGGCCAAATTTATGGGCTTTCTTGGCTTATTGGGTTTCATTTTCATTTTATGTCCTGGTCAGAGAACGAGGTCTCCCGTACAGAAAACAGCAGACAAAGCAAATCGAACACCTTCCGTCCGTCCTTTCCTTCTCTCTCTCTCTCTCTCTTCTTATTTCTCTTTTCTTTTTTGTTTATCGTCTTTCTTCTCTCTCCTCTATCATCTCTTGTTTTTCACACTTCATTCTTATTTTCCTTGTACCTTTTGTGGTTTTGGCTATCTGGGTCTATTAGGATTTTGGATAATATTATTATATGATGAAGAAGCTTAAAGGGCTTGAAACCAAGTATTCATCACCTTATGCTGTATCTAATGATCATCATACAGTTTGGTTTAGGCACCAAAGCCTCTTGCAGGATTTCCAAGAGCTGGAAAAGGTAATATTTGCCTATTTATCAATAAGTTTCTTCAAGTACGATTTTTAACATGTAATTGATGGTCTAATAAAATATGTTGCTTCAATTGTTGATTTTTCGTGTGTAATTAGTGTTTTTTAGATCGTGTGGGGTTTGTTCGAGTTTGATTTTTCTTGTGTATTTTTCCGACTAAATGGGTTTCTGAAAGTTTTGATTTCTAACGTGGAATTTGTGTTCATCTCAAATTGGATGAATTCCCACCAAATCCCCGGCGCCCGGCCACACACAGTTGTTACTTTGGTACCTTCTTATTGCTGTTAGGTAGTTTGATAGATCTCTTTGGTGCTTAAGTTTTTTATCATAATATATGAGATATGGTTCTAAAATTGTGATTTTGATACATGTCTGGTTATTTTGATGATTGAGTTTATCTGCTAGACTGAAGGAAATTGGCATAGTTTCAGAATTGGACAAGCAATTCTTATCTTGAGCCACGTTTGCTCAGATATTAAGTAACATGTAAGGGACTATGAATTGATAAACTGAAAATTTTGAATTGCGTTGGTTTTAACAGAAAAATGTACTATCTTGTTTGTTCTATCAACTATTGTGCTATTTTTGTGTGCTCAATTAGTTTTTGCTGTTACTACCTCGAAATTATATTTCCCAGAATTACTTGATGGTGTTAGAAAGAAGTCTAACCAGAGCTTTTGTTTAGCATTGGTTCATGGAAGTGTTTTCCATTGTCATTGGATGATAGGTTATTTTAGTACACTATAATGCCTGCAATAGGCTAATATGTTAGTTCCAATCAAAAGACGGGGTGCTAAATTGGTGCCATGGTAGAAGGTAGTGAAAAGCTGCAATGTTTGCTGGTATGTATGTGGTGGTGGTAGTTAATGTCTGTAATGGAAGTCACATAAGACAATACAACAACATTAGACAAGCTTTGAGTTTTGGAGTGCCAGGGAGGGGAGGGGGTTTTATATAGATCCTATTTCACTATTGCCTTCTTTTGTGAACCCTATCTGCCCAAATATCTAAGAAGGTCATACCATGTTCATATTCTTTCCTTCCATAGATACGAGTAGTCTCTAAAATGTCACCACCCCTAATACTCTAGGTCTTCCTGAGGTCTTATTTGCACATGAAAGAGCTATTTTACTCATGCTTTCCTCATTTTCACATTGAGGGGGTTACTATTCCCTTTTTCTTTTTTTTTTTTATGCATTTCGTTTCTTATCATGTTTTCCTCATCTTCACATCGAGGGGGTTGCTATTCAAATTTTTTGTTGATGCATTTTGTTCTTATACTATAAGACAATGGTTTCCATTTACCGAAAACGGAATTCATCTTCCTCATTATACAATATCTTCATTTTAGAAAAAGGTATAATGTTGATCGATCTGTATTCTATTATTTGAGTCAGGAAATATTTTCTGTGAGCCAGATGCACTTATAATTGTTCTTTGGGGCTATGCTTATTGATGTAATAAGATTCTTGCAAATATTCTGAGGCCTCTGGATATCAGAAAATTCGCCATGCCTTTTGTCAATTTAGATGAAGTTGAAATCCCCTTCACCATCCTGTTCTTTCATTAATTTTCCTCTGTGCTGCTCCTTTTTTTTTTCCTCTTCTCTGGTTGATGCATGTCACTGTTTATTCATGCACATTGATTTGAAAATCTCCTAACAATCATTAAAATTCCGCTTCCCATAATCTGTGTCTGGATGAAAGCCTTATGAGATGCATGCTGCACAAAAATTATTTCATTGGAAATTTTTTATGTTTGTGTAGCTTATCATATATATAGTGGTTATTTTCATTGTATATTAACTTGGCCAACGGTGTTGTAGCATGATGATTCTATGAGTAGGGCTAATCCTTGAAATTAGCTGCAGGATTTCATTTACATCATGAATTAACAGCACTCCCAGAACTTTGGTAGGATCAAAGATGCCATTTAATTTTTTCCATCTAAAGTAGAAAATTTTCTCAAACTCAAAATGTGCAGAATTGCCTATCCTCTGCATCTTCCACCCATAAAAGCTATCTCTGTTATTGTTAATCCGTCAGCCACAATATCTCAAGATGGATAAAAAATCATGCCCTTAGTTTATTGTCGCAAGGTGAGTCACCCACTTGCATATTATCAGTGTTTTAGTGCTGATGTGTATTGTGTTTTGTGTTATATATGCTTTAATATGTTTTTTTATTGTGTGCAAATAGTGTGTGTCAGGTCTATAAGTGCTGTGATCAGGCGTGTGGGTCTAGGTCAGTTAGCAGGGGCAATTTGAATTAAATGTCAGTTATTTCTAGCAGTTGTAGGGCAATTTTATGGGAGAAAAAAATAGGAAAAGGCAGTTGAAGAGTGAACTGCCATGTTCGTATACTGGAAATTTCGATGGAAAAAAGCAAGTCCTATTTTCTGAAAAACTTAAGAACTGTAGAGTTCAAAAAGATCATAGTGTTCTTTCTTTAATTGAGCCTTATATAGAGATTGTAGGTTCTCCAAATGAGCTGTAATTAAGAGATCGTTGGGCTCTCGCTATAATGAGCCTGAAAAGTAGTATGTATCATTGATCCTGTAACAATGCCCTTGGCCATTCATGAACTGATCCTGTTTATTATTTGTAGGAAACAAATGCTATGAAGCAGAAAATGGATCTGTTGATGCGTGAAAAGATGAATTTGATGGCTGAAGTCCGGTAAAAATTAGCTGATCTTTTAGTGCCGACTGTTTTGCAAATGCTTGTTAGTCTGTGCCGTTAATGGATTCACAACAACATTTATGAAATTGACTTTAGTGTCCTTATGCAGATTCTTGAGGCGGAGATATGAATGCTTGATGAAAAATCAGCTGTTGAGCTCCCAACAACCGAACAATAATCTACTAATTAGAAGTTCAAAAAAGAAGAATAAAGATATTGCGAAAGAACAATCTTACCAAAGAAAAGAAGCTACGAAGCGACGCTCTGATTCAGCTTTTGATCTTGAGGAAATAGACAACATGTTTAAAGGGAAGGAAGCAACCCTGAGCGAGTTGATGCCTCTATTCAAGTTAAAGCAGAAGAGACTCAGTGGGAAGAGAGTGCGGCAAAATGAAAAAGAAAAAAATACGCTACATTTTGCACCAGTGATTGACTTAAACTCGAAGGGAAGGTCAGGAACTGGAAATGGAGCTTTTGCACGAGATCATCCTCCAGCTTTTGACTTAAACCAGATCTCGGTAGTTTATCAAGTGTATTGCTAAGGAAGTTTGTCCCCTTGGTCAACTCTGCTTTTTAACTATATAATTAATGTTATATTGCAGAGAGAAGAGGAGGAGGTCGACATTGATGAGGAGGATCCACGAGTTGAAGAGGCCAAAAGAAGTATGACGATTAGTGGAAATGAGGAACGGAGTAATGATACGAGGGCAGTAGGTTTTAAGAATGGCCCGAACAAGGTTGGGAAGAGGAAGATCTCATGGCAAGATTAGGTGGCTCTTAAAGTTTAAATTCCTGTTGTTTAGCAGTGTAAATTGGGATGCGGGGGGCGGGGGTTTGGGGGCTGAAATGTTCTGTATAAAAGAGAGAGTATAGTTACAAAAACATTAAACATAGAGGAGTGCCAAAAACTTGAAATAATGATCATTATAGAAGAAAGATGGAATTCTTGCTTGAATGTGAAAAAAATCTTTGTTGCATGTACATCTTTTTGTGCATTCTTCTTCTCGTTGTTAAATTTTTTTTTTTTTTTTTAAAAAAAGGTGAAAATTAGAACCTTTGGTTTATCTGTCAAAGGTTTTTAGCTTCCTAGCGGCTACTACATGATTTATCTCGATCGTGAGATCTCCAAGTAGAAAGAACTAGACTCCTATTTATTTTATAATTAGAAAAACCTGAAAAAGGATATATATATATATATATATATATATTAATGGATGATATACCTGTAGTGGGTGTTAGGAAGCTAAAAACCTTTGACAGATAAACCAAAGGTTCTAATTTTCACCTTTTTTTAAAAAAAAAAAAAAAAATTTAACAACGAGAAGAAGAATGCACAAAAAGATGTACATGCAACAAAGATTTTTTTCACATTCAAGCAAGAATTCCATCTTTCTTCTATAATGATCATTATTTCAAGTTTTTGGCACTCCTCTATGTTTAATGTTTTTGTAACTATACTCTCTCTTTTATACAGAACATTTCAGCCCCCAAACCCCCGCCCCCCGCATCCCAATTTACACTGCTAAACAACAGGAATTTAAACTTTAAGAGCCACCTAATCTTGCCATGAGATCTTCCTCTTCCCAACCTTGTTCGGGCCATTCTTAAAACCTACTGCCCTCGTATCATTACTCCGTTCCTCATTTCCACTAATCGTCATANAATAATAAAAATTTTATTTAAAAGATTAAATAAGTAAAAATAATTAAAATGTTATTTCGATGATTACTTAAATTTTCAAATACTTTAATAATATAGAAAATATAGACATACACACACATATATATATATATATATAGTTTTTAATCGTGTTTTTGTTTTCTGTTTCCTTTTATAACTGTATTTGATCTATAGAGTTGCGTTTTTCTTACATTGAATTTAACTGTAGAACTTCCATAGTTTTTTTTTTTTTTTTTTTGCCATTTTTAAGGCGCACCTCAGCTTGGATTCCTACCATGGACTATGGTCAACGATGAAAAAGAATATGATAAATGTTTTTTGCAAGATATTTTTGTTGAGGCCAAACGGCATTAGGAGATGAATGTTTAAGTGTTTATGTCTCTAGGTCATAATAGTTTTAATTTAAAAAATATTTTTCTTGAAACAAACATATCATAATGGAAAGATAAATTCCATGATTTATTTGGAAATGAATCTTCTAAAATTGTTTTATATAAACTTACAAATTAATTATTAATATTATTTAGATTTTTTTAAATATTTTGTAACATCATCATTATAAGTCATCTTCTTTATAATAATCTTAGGAGAAGAGAGATCGTAATTTAGAAATCCAAATTCATGTTGAACTTCGTAAATTTAGGAACCAAATCCATAACGTCAACTACTAGAACTCACGTCGTTGTTTAGGATAAGTTTGAACTCGATAAATCACGGGAAGTGAATCAGATTCTCTTTCAAATACAATGAAGAGAGGAAAACCACGGAGGGACAGGACATATATATATAAATAAAAAAAAAAAATAACAGCGGACGCACACTGCCGAGAAACAAATCATCATGCACCAGCCAGTCCCAACGCCACATAAAGATCAAGAGATGGGAAGAAAAAGTTTATAAGAGACGGAAACAAGATCAAATCTCTATCAAGTTTCGACTTTCCCCCTAGATTTAATTCGTAATCTCGTTTTCTGAAATTTTGTGTATGGTTTATAAACTCATCCTGTATTAAATTATTATTGTGGAATTGAAGATGATTTGATGGAATAATTTTATTACCAATCTTTGTGTGTACCAGACGAAACTGTTTTGTGTACAAGTTTTAAGCAATCACCGTGCTGATTTTTTTTCCTTGCTTGTTTATCTTTGATTGGTTCTTTTTATTTGGCAGAGTAATATATGTTTATAAGAAGTCTACATGATGTCATCAGCTTGGATCCTTTTATTATTATTATTATTATTTCTTGTTTACTTTATAGTGACTTCTAAATTTGTTTTACAGATCCAACATGAGTCGAGTCGTTATTCTCCTCTTTTGGTTTATCGCATTTGTTCCTCTTGCTTTGGGGCTATGGCTAGGTAAGTTTCCAATACTTTTTCTCCGTCTAATTACATTCTCTCTTTAATTAGCTTAAAAGAAAGTGTTTACTTTTATCGTTGGATGAAGTGAATTTGCACAAATATGGTAACTTTTGATACGGGTGGTAATCTCTTGATATTGAAGACATTAAGATTTACATAATATAGATCATATATGAAAACTTAATATTTTGATAAATAATATCAATAAGATTTTGTTTTTGTCAACTCATAAGATTGATATTTCAATAACTAAAGTTGTCAAACTCTTTGTAGAATATAAACATAAAATTGAAATATAGATGTAAGTTTTTATAACCTATTTAAAATAGTTTTAAAAAACTGTAAATATGTTTATAGTGATTATGAAAAAATTGAAAATATATAATGGAAATAAAAAAAATTAAGTTTTTTTTTTGTAGAAAATCAAAATTAATTTTATTTATAAAATTGCTAATCTATAATATAACATGCATAGAAAAAGGAAAAATAGACTTAAAAGTAAAATCTTTTTCCATTATTTTGTCAACTCATTTTGAGTTGTTAATAGCATGGATCGAAGTAAATAAATTTTTTTTTTTTTTTGGTAAGCTTTCTTGTTTGAGCTAAAATCTAAATGAAAGTAATGAATATCAAACAAGAGACTTGGATAGAGAGAAAGAGGATAAGAATTGGAAAAAGATAGAAGAGATGATGAGAGAAAATGGAGAAAACTTAGAAGAGGATAAAGGAGATATGTAGTGCCTTAATGGTTGATGAGCTTGTAGAAACCTAGTTGTGCTTCTTGTTTTTTATCCCATTTAACTTGGATAGATAGAATATAAACTCGGTTAAAACATAACTGAGTTTAATATGCATATTTGCAATTCTACTATAGTTATACAGAAACGATTTTATATCTAATTTAACTCAAATGGCCTCCTAAAATCGTCAACATACATAATTATATAAGTAGAATTGTGATTTTGATAATGAAAAGCGATTAAAAACATTCGATTTTTTAAACAAATGTTTTGCCCTATATATATTGGAATGGCTACAAGTGATGAAATTATCGGAATCGAATTTAGATGGATGGGGAAATGAGCCAAATTTTCTGGAAAATAGAGTTTTTCCTCTAGAGACTAAATAAGTTTCTCAAAATAATATTGCTAGGAGTTACTTAGAGGTTTGGGTTAATTACTAAAGTTTGATTTCCTTATTTAACCTTAGTACATGATAATAACATATGATTGTTATGGTTAATATAATATATATATATATATATATATATATGTAATGTTAGTTTGACGAGGATGCGGAGGATCCTATCGGCTAATTTTATTTCTAGGTGAATCCTTTATGCTCGTGATAAAATACATAAGGACGCCTCTTGTGGATTCTTTTTCAATATGCAAAAAAATAAGTGGAATTTTCATAATTCCTGTGAGTTATAAAACTATATTTTCTAGTTCTTGATTATAAGATACAATTACTCAATGAAGGAAATTTCTAGTAAATGGTGGATTAACCACAAGGAGTAACAAATTATTATAATTGTGCTGCTATGGGGCCGAGTTTTACAGATGATATAAATCATTCATTGTTAATTGAATGTTGGATTAAAAACATTGCCCAATAATACACCATTATCGCTCAAAGTAACCATGTCCATTTTTTTTTTTATAGTAAATCAGACAACTTTTATGATCATTAGATGGTATATGTTTAAATCGAAAAGTATGGTCTTGTGCATTTCTCTGATATCTTATAGTTAGATTGATGATAACAAGCATTAATGTTATTACCATAGAAAATCATAGTATGCTTGATCTTCCTCCAATGAAGAAGTCTACACTTCAAGTGGAAAAAGTTCCCAAATGGCCAAGAGTCAATGTCACATGGGATATCATTAGACGTAATCGACTGTGGTTACGAGGTAATAAATATTCATATGCTATACCTTTTTTTTTTTTTTTTAATCTTCAAATATGAATGGTTTATATTTTAATCAGAATTTTTTTTCGTGACACATTGAATTCATGTAGGCCATTGTGACAATATATGATCAAGAATATCCAAAGCTTCCACCTCCGAGATGGATTCTGGGGTGGAAGTGGTCCACAGAACAGGTCATTTGGGAGTTGAATGGAGGCAATATTACGAGGAAAGGTGATTGTTCCAGATTTAAAAGAGAAGTTCCGATTTCTTGCAGCAGTAGTCCCACCGTTTTTGACATAGCTCGTAGGACTATGTTAAGCGTGAGGACGAGTTCAAAGAAGCACACGGGTAGTGCATTTCGCATTCATGTTGGTGTCGTCAGGGGGCAAAACGAGAGACCAAGTTATTCTCCACCGAAACAGATCACGCTCGAGTCATCGAGAATGATATTCGCGTGCGAACCAGCAAAACGGGTCAAATCTACGGACATATGATAATTTCAATTATGAAAAAAGTAAAGCCCTATGTAAGTGATATGATTAACTTCTTTTTTTTTTTTTTTTGTTGAAAATATCATCAAAATACATATGTATCCTTGAAATGATAATTGAATCTTGATAAGTTTTTTTTTTTTTTTTTTTTTTTTTTTAGTGACATGGAATATGCAATGTGGGTACTCGACATTGTTGACATTGCAGCGACACAAAGACATGAGTGCCCTGGAGGCTCGATCATGGTGGAAGAATCTTGATCCTGCATTTCCTCACACATCTTATCCTGTTTAGGTTATGATTTCGGTATCGAACTATTGATATCTCTATCCATTTCACAGTAAATGTTTAGGAGAATTATGAATGGGCAGTGGTGTCATTTATGGGTTTTGATTTATTTTTGTTTGTCGGTCTAGTTTATGGTAATGGCTTTTTAATCGTAAGTTACGATACATTTCCTACGTTAGTTTGCATGAGAACATTTTCCCTTAAAACGATATATTGCTCTTATCGAAGTCATTCGATTCAACGCATAAAAAGGCTTGTCTTTCTTAGCACTATATTTCGCATTGGAACGACACAAGTTGGATTCAATTGTCAAAAATAGATCATTTTATATAAACGAAAATTGGCAGTCAAATGCAAAACTCGATGTAGGATAATCATGAACAAATAGAGAAAGAATGTAGAGCATAACTATATCAAGAACCTTTACCATCGGTATTTCATAGATTAGAATTATAGTTGCATATTATGAAGGGACCTGTTTTATATGGAGCTCGACACATTTTATTTTTAATGGATTGACTATTTAAGTTAGTGGTAGAGATTGGAATAGGGATGTATTTAGTTTTGTGGGCTTGGAATAAAGATTACTAGACTATTTAATATGCTCTTTGCCTTTTTCAAGAAGCTCACACAAAAAAAAAAAAAAAATTATTAATGGACTTAAGTTATATGAAGTCAATAAGAAATTAGGCCAATAAGTGGAGCTTTATATTAAATCATGGATGAATCTCATTCATTGATTACCAAAGTGATCAATGGTTGTCACTAAAGGCTTATTGCATTGGTTGATCTTGAAAGCCATCTGATTATCAACAATGAGATCTAAAATCTATATATAGATGCTTCTCCTCCTCATTTGCAGCTCAAGAAATTTAGACAAATGTCATTGTGCTTCTATAAGTCCTACTCATGAGAAGATCAAACAAATAATCAAAGGAAAGATACTTGACTGCTATTTAAGTGTACCAAAGCTACTACGCACATAAGAGCTTCTAAGACTACATATTTCTCCTCCTATACCTCTTCCTAATCACATCCATCCTTGTGTCAATTGATTATGATTTCTCCAATACCATATGAAGTGCAAGATCACATGAGCTATATGCGACCATCATTAACCCTTTACATTAATTGGTGCTTGCATTGATAATCAAATCTAAAATCCTCCATTGTCAGGAGAAAATACCACACTTATTTTAGTACAAGTTTATGTTTTATTCAATTAAGAAATTTAGAAGTCTTAAATAAACACAAAAGTGGGTAATATTATAACAAACAATTTTTGAGGACCAATTCATTCCTTAATTGATTGTTTATTAGGTCTTATGATATGATTAGGTCTTGCAAAGAAATATATTCATATGAATTTTAAAACATAACATTATCTTGGGTTTAGGAAATTGAATATTTTTGTGTTTTTAAGTTTCATGAACAATGAAAATAAATAGATCTGGACGAATCAATTAATTGATAAGTCAATAGACACCAAAACTAATTAATTTGAACCAATTGTTTTGTTTAGTTCTTATTGATAAGTCAATTGGATGCCATAATTAGAATAAACAAAAAAGGATTCTTGAGCATCACAATTCAACCAATGAATTGATAGGTTCTAAAGGATTAGAGAAGACTCTTCATTTAAGGTTTATTTAAACCAAAATAAAACTATTAATAAGATTATTTATAGGAAACCTTGACATCCTTAGGATAAAATAGGAATAACTACTAATAAAAAGGACTAAAATGTAAAGTCTAATTAAAAAAAATACCTAAAAACTAATAAAACAATATAAAAATCCCCTAAAACTCTAAAACATTGAAAAATAATAAATCTTCATAGATAATTTAAACTAAGTAGGGAATTTGATCCCTATCATTTTATGTATGACCCCTTTTTTATTGATTCAATTCTCATTTTTACATTTCTTTTTTTTATCTATTTTTAAATTAATCATCTCTTATATAAAAAGGGTTAGATTGCCTACAAATTACATTAAAGGTATATTACTACAATTGTTTCTCATAAATTTCTTAAGCCATACCAATATCTAATAAATCTAGCTTCAATGAAATAATTTTATTTACAATACAATTAGTAAGATGGCAAGTTCATATTGCTCACATCTAAACAACATGCATTAATTTTTTGATAGCTTATCGTAGCTCATGGCTTGCATTTTGAACTATTTAAATTGATGTTCAAGGACATGCAACAATCACTTGAATGGTGTTTTAGTTGAAGAACGGCGTGATAGAAGGCTTCGTGCTTTGGTCAGAAGTGTTTCCTAATTCTGTAGTGGTTAACTTGCCAACCCATGATAGAGGGCCTTTCAATGTGTCTTTCAACATTGATAATTTTTAGTATAAATATAGATATACATATTTTCACCATTAGATCTTCTTAATTATTCATATTCCATTGTAGAGATTATATTTTGTTATTCAAGCATGCATGAGCTCTTCTACTAGTTATAATATATTAAAGCAAAAGTTGAGAAATGGAGGTAGTAGTCTAAAGAAGATTTGGTCAAATCAACTTTTGATACAAATCCATCCATAATTTGAATATTATGTATTTGCAATCCCATATAAGATATCTTAAATAATATTTCACCAACTTGTAAAAGTTGTTCTATGTTTTTCATTTTTTCAAATTTCCCATTTAGCTTTTTTCTTTTCTTCTTTCTTTTCTTTTTCTTTTTCTTTTTTTTCTTTTTGTTTATAGACTACAAGAAATACAAATAATATAACTTTAGGTCTTTCTCAGTATATATTTTATATTTATTATTGTTTAAGGTGCTATCATTATGATTTTATTCATATTCTAATTTAATTGCACAATCTCTCAAACACTCATAACTTTTATCAAAAAATATATTATAGTATATAATTACCAAAGTTTTTTTGTTATCACACTTTTATCATTACAACTTTGTTTTTTTCTTTTTCCCAAATAGATCCTCTTTAATATTAACGTTGGGTCATTAGTGTTAATGGTGAAAATTTAACCAAAGGGATTCTGGACACTTGTCAATTAAAGACTTTGTAAAACAAAAGTAAATTAGGCTATGGGGATAGTGGGGTGACTCCAGCGTAACCACTCCGATGCCTAAGGTTATTATGCACAAAAGAATGGGGAGAAAGATAATAAGCAAAGTATCAGTGCTTAGAAGAAACCTTACAACGATGTGCCGAGATATATTAAAGTTAGGGGTTGTCAATTGCTCTATAACTATTGCCTCCACAATTTACATGTGCGTGCATTTGAATTTAGGACCATGCCTAGATTTTAAGGAATGTGGATGGCATTTTGGTGACTACTAGGTAGTTATTCTTGTAAGGATTCTTAATTGCTCACTCCCCTATTCAAATTTAAATTACTTATGGGTTTGCCTAAGTCTCCCTAAGCTCTTGATGACATGTTCGAGCTAATTGAGACTTGCTTAAGTTGCTCCTTAGTGCTTATACATATTCTAAAACTTGTCCTTTCAAGCTCTTTTGTTTTTAGGAACTATGGAATCGGGCTAGACATGAAACTTAAGGTGTTTAGAATAAGGCAATATGTTGAACATAGGTTTCATTAGGTTGGTGTAGGATCTGTAATGCCTTGGGGTAAAACTATTCATTAAAATTTGTCCCTAAACTATTCTTAGTGGGAATATCAAGGAGACAAAAAAAAAAAAAAAACATTTCATTAGGGCAATCTTGTGTTGTAAATTCTTAGTCCAATATAAATGAGTTTGAAACATCCAACCTTTCTTACATCTAAACTAATAATTCTAATCTCATCTATGAGTTCTCAGTATTTTCTCTCAAAGCCGATTTGTTTTTTGCTTAGTTTGTTAAAGAAGTTTTGTGTCTATTCAGTGATGCTTTGTGTTTTAGCCATAAAAAAATGTGTGATCATATCAAAATCCATGTATGCCCTCGGTAATGCAATTCAATCATAGTTGTTTAATTCTTATTAGGCCAGTATGATCAAATGGTCACGAATCGTTTGTAATTGTATCTCACATGGATCTTGAAGCCTATACTCAAATTTCTTGTTCTTTTTATTCCCTTGACCTCATTCTTTTTGCTTTCTTTTCTTTTCGCAACTTCCACCTTCAACTACTCTTAACTAGAAATTTCTTACTTTACTCCATAATTTTCTTCTTCTTCTTCATCTAAATTCTTCACTTTTCCTTTCCTTTTAAACATTTTATTTAAATGATCATGTCTACTACATAATTGGATGACTTAACCTATGCCCAACAATGGAGCCAAGAATTGTTCACTATGTACATAGTAGGTAATTCTCCTCATTGTGAAGAACCCACCAATACGGCTAACATGGATAACATTACCCTTAGGATTTGTCGAGAGTCACTAGGTTAGTTAGAATTCGTATGCTTAGGGCATGGAGTATTAGGAAACTTCTCTTTGATGAGTATCCACTCAATAATGAAGGTAATCCCCTACTCTTCTACTGTACTCAAGGATAGAGTATGATTTGAGCCCCAACAACATTGCTAACACGATGACAAAAAAGGAGTTTAATGCGCTAAAGCTCAATTTTCGATCTAAGCCCTGAAGTTAGAAAATAGAGAAGCCTTAATTGCGTGAACGCATCACTTTAGTAGGTGATCTCGAATTTGCCCTCTTTAAGAAGTACTTTAAGGTTAGTTTAAGATTTCCTCTTTCCCTTTTTCAAAGATCTTATTTTACATATCATCGCATCTATCCATCCATGTTATCCCTAAACTCCTATAGACTGATGGTCGCTTTTGAGTGTATTTGTAAGGACCTAGAAGTTAGGGCTATTGTGACCTTATTCCGTTATTTTTTAGCTATTGAAAGAGGGGAAGGGTGGTTTTATATCTATGCTTGACCTTGTTGGAAAAATTTTGTTTAGGCTAGAGTCCTCTATCCATTAGGGGAAAAAGAAATAGGTAGTGGTTAGTTATGAAATCAACCTAGATTTTCCCATAACTTAGAGCTAACCCATTAGGCAAACTGATATAAAAAGGTTACTCCCTAATGATTAAGCGGCCTACAATACCATCATGGAAGCCTACAATAGTAATTGGTTTCATTGGGATGCTAACACTATCATTGATAAGTATTCTTGTAGAGCTTCAATCTTTCCTAAGGACGAGGTCAAGGCTCTAGAAAGTGCTAGTGACATTTAAGGGGAAGACATCGAGGGCAGCAATGAAGGTATTGTTGTTGAGCAAGGTACAAGCTATTTATGGTTTTGTTGTATTAAGTGGGCTTACATAAGGAGGGACCTTCCTATCTACTTTAAAAGCTTAGTAGCCTTCCTTACTTGTGGTTGACATGATACCTATAAGTTGTTTAATTAATGTTTTGACACTTTCCTAACCTAATCATCTGATCTTTCCTTATAGATATACAATTGAAAGAGCACGACTTAAGGAGATGCAAGCTTCGAAGGTTACATTGAAAAGAAAGGTCATAGAGATTACTTAGCCAAGACCTAATGTCTATGATCATCTACCCTTAGATCGAAATCTAACCAAAGGAAAAGCACCCATTAAAGTCAGAAGAAAGAGGGTCAACTTGAAGGGGGTTCTAAAGGTCTTAAACCCATATAAACTCTTGTTGTTATGCCAGGCCTCATGACTCCTTCTAGGAAGGAGAATGATGTGTAAAGGTAAGTGCACCTATCGTGTAGTAGTATAGTTCAAAGAATGGACATCATCATACAGAGACAGTGATTATTAATATTAACTAGTTCTCTATTATCTAACCAGCAAAATTGAATTCAAGAAATTTAAAGAATTTAACTAAATTTATAACAATTAATAAATCTGACAACTAATTAAAATTCAATTAAAGAAACTAAACAAGAAAGCAATCAAATTGTAATTTAATTCAAGATTCAATGTTGTACCTAGATCTTACTTCCCTTAGAATTACACATGCAACTTTCACTAAGGATAATCTAACTAAATCATTAATTTTCTTGAGAGGGAGAATTTTCTATTATAGCTAATAGCTTTCTCAAGCCTATTAACCCTAATCTTTGAATCACCTAATAGAATCTCTTCTCAATAGCATAACTTCAAATTGTATTAAAACACAACGAATTCTCTTAAAGATAATGATAAAGTTTTAGAAAGATTTTGAATTTATCTCTAAACTTGCAAAAATCTTTATCAACTATACCTAGATTAAATTAGACAAGAAATCTCTCGATTCTCCTATATAATATCAAATTTTAGACTAACACTCACTGAAATATTAAACTAAAGCACTCAAGCACACATAATTGAATAAAAAAACTAAAGATCTCCATTAGATCTAATAAAAACCAATATCACATGGTAAATTAAGGTTCTATAAGACCTAAATACGAAGGATTTACTTACTATTCATTATAAAATAACAATCTTTAACAAGATCTAAAAGAAAAGTAGAAGAAAAATACATCAAAGTGATGAAAGATCTTGAATCTTGAATCCTTGAAGTGCTTTGCTCTTTTGGGTGTTTAGCTCTTAAAGTCTCTCAAAAGTCATCTAAAAAGTTTTAACAAAAATCCCTAAAAAAGCCTTATATAGGAGATGTAAAATCAACCAATGACACGATCGAATCACTTGATCATATTGTTTAGATACCCTAAATATTCATTAAATCTTTTTTAATCTTCATTAAATCTAGGAGTAACACGACTTGGAACTTGCTCTTGTCCTCCACTAATCATGCCTCATTTATGCTTAAAATCATCATTGGAAACGACATAGTCGTGTCGTTTGATCCTTTCAATCTTCAAAACTTCAAAACTTCGTAACTTTCTTATTTTAGCTTCAATTTAAGTGAAACTTGCTTCTATGTTCTTGTTTTCTTTTGCAGATCTTTCCAAAACCTAGAAAACAAGATTTTACTTAATTAAGTATATTTTCTTAAAATAAACTCAAAATTCAAGAAAAAATCATTAAAAATTACTTTATAAAATATAAGCAATTAGGAACTTATCAAACTTCGCCACACTTATCTTAAGCAAATAAATCAAAGAAAAATTAGGATAAGAAATCTTAAATTAAAATTATCACTAGTCAAGAGACCGGCCAAAAATTAAAACTTAACCCTGAAAAACAAATCCATAAAAACAACTTGCAACTCTCATCCAACCTTCTTTAACAAATTCCTTCCTCACACTCAAGTTGATTACAATGCTCAAGAAACACAAAATACCTGAGTTTATAAGCTAATTCATATTAATTAAAGTTTACCCAAGTCATTTAATTAAGGATTCCTATACTCAAAATCAAATTTAACATCTCACTAGCTAGGAAAAAGTCATAAAGATTTTAACCTACTTAACAAAAATATATATAGCTCTCTCTTCTATCTCGCTAAGCACCATAATTCAAAATAAACACATATTACATCCACTCATCCTCTAATGATCTCTTTAGTTTATGCTTTTGTTGGAAGGGTTTCAAATTCACTTAATTTATATTATTAATTAAGAACATTATTTAAGGATAATTGTATTGGCAATAGTAAAAGATTTTACTTTTCTTATGAATCAAAACCGATCCATACCAATTTAACCCTCATATTGGTTGCAAGAAAGAACTTTGCTCTTCTAACGGACTGTAAGCCCCAAAGTTCAGCCAAGTAACCGTAGGATTGAACTTAGAACTTAAGGTTTAGGGCGATCGGTTAAAAGATCCGATCAAACCCAAATTATAAACTACTGAGAGAAATATTAGTAAAAATGACCCTGTAAACATGAATTTAAGAAAATAAGAAATAAAACAAGAAACTATAAAATTTTTAAATTTTAAGCATAATAATTGCTAATTACTGAAAAGGCAAAAAGTGTAATTTAATAACTAATAAATTATTAGAGATAGATTATATGTATACTAAAAATTTTAGAATGACCAAAATAATATTTAGGAATGTTCACGTGTATCCCACATGTATTTACGTGTAGATAAAAATACGCGTAATTACCTAATTTGGCTAAAAACTAAGCAAATAATTAAAGAAAATTATAAAATAATTAAAGAAAATTATAAAATAATTATGGAAAAATAAGAAAAAATCAGAAGATGATAAGATGAATCAAGATAAGGTCGTGGCAGGTCCAAAGCTGCAAAATAAAAATTAACCAATAAAAATTGAACAACTTAAAAGCCAAAAATTAAGGAATTTGGATAAAGTCTTGTCAAATTAATGCATATTAATTACAGAAAATGTCTATAAATAGGGAAAAAATTTACGAGCTCATTTGGACAGTTTGGAAAGCGAGAAAATTAGGGAGAGTCGAAAATTCGAGAGAAAATCCAGAAAATAAAAAAAAATAAGAAAAACTGTGCAGTTAGGGCATTTAAAGGGAACCCCTACCAGACGAGCAGCTGGAAGTGGACGGCCACCACCACCACACGGTGGTGGTAGCACCCAGGCCGGCCGATAAGGCCACGGCAGCCCGCAGTGGCCGAAGCCACCCAAATCGGTGAGTCCGATTTCCAGCCCGAATCTTGTGTAATTTTGTAAAAATAGTAAATATAATTAGAAAATTACGAATTTTGTTATTCTGGGATATTTTTATATGTAGTTTGTATGAAAAATATTATTTTGATGAAATTATATTCCGTAATATATGGTCCCTAAGAAATTGTGCAAAACCGAGCACATTTCGGTTTAGAAATAAATGACCTTAGGAGTGTAGTTTTAAGCCCAAAATTTTTGTGTAGATTACTCAGATGATATAGAATAGTGCTATGAGGCCCCTTTTCAAAAATTAATTTTTGAAATTTTTAAATAATTTTTAGGTCCTAAAATGAGGCATAAAATGGGTAATTTAAGATTAATTAAGTAATTAAATTATTAATTACTGACTTAGTGAATAAGTAGATGTTTTAGGATGTTAAGATTTGATGGAGTATGATACTTATAGCATTTAGGGTGTTAGATGTAATTATTAGGTTAATTATGTAATAAATGAGTAATAGGAAAAAAAAATAGTTAATTTTGTAAATTAGGGAAATTTGGAGTAAAATCTGATTTAGGGTGGATTTAGACATTTTGAAATAATAATTGATGTTTAGAGATGGTAATTAGGGTAATAGAAATATTAGAAATGCATTATGTGCATAATATGCAATAATGCATAATGTGTAATTTTTGAAAATATAATAAATAGAAAATATTATAATAAAAATTGATATTTTAAGAATAATCAAAATGTACAATAAATCTGATAGGAAACTTGAATTTATGGAATTATATGAAAAATGTAAAAATTTATCAAATTAGGAGTGAATTCGGTACACTAATATGGATTTAAGTGTACCGAGTAAAATAAACACTGACAAAGGGTAATGATGGTATTTAGGAGATCGGGAAGTGATGTGATTAATTTCACATTATGGATTGAAATGGATTTCTAGGGATGGAATCGAAAACATTACTTAGAAATTGAACTAAAAACCTAATTTAGAAATCGATGCGAAAACCGAACCTGAACCTAACCCTAAACCTAGAATAATGGTAAAAGACTTAATACCTAGATAATTAGACATATTAAACCTTAAACAAAACCTAACAATAAGCGTTATAGAATAAAATGAACTTGTAATATTTATATGAAAAGCTAAAACCACGTTCGTGTTATAGGGATGATCGGCGATGGCTTGAGCAAATCGGACCTCGAGTGAGTAAGCGAGGAGTCGAGGTAAGTTGGGATTAATACGATGCTGTATTTTAGAGGCTTAAGATTATGCTTGGTTGTGCTTGTTAGATAGTTGAATGTATGCATGTGCTTGATTATGGGTGATGCCATGATTCTGTTTGTTGCTCTGCACATATTGTATGAATTTTATGAAATGATTGATCACCCTAAACTGGACTTAATTAAATATCCGACCAGTAATCATAATCGGACATGCATTGCAACCCGTTAGGGGAACTTATGACTCTCCGGCCAAATACCAACCCCTTCGGAAGGGATAGCGTAGGATTGCAAAATGGTCTCTTCTTCATCCTCAGTCGAACTAAGTGACAGGAGAGGAGGTCGCGGCGAGGGTAAAGGCAGTGGTTCGAAGGTAGTCGCGGGAGGAGCAAGGTCTCCATTACACAAGCCTGGGTTTGGTCGTGAGCTGTTGCATTAACGGTAACTCCTCAACCTGGATTAGAACGGACGTAATTTCTCTAATCTCACGACGGGCTAGACAACGTCGTGCGATGGCATTTGCTTACACATGCATTGCACCTAATAAGTGATTGAAAACCTTGTTGTGTTTATGGTATAGTTTTAAGTCCTCCGTCCTAACTTACTGAGCTGTGGTTGCTCACATCCCTATAGACATCGTGCAGGTGCTGGCTAAGAAGCGGCAACAACTACTATGAAGCTAGCAACTGCTGGATCCTGGGGAGTGAGGAAAAACATGTGAAGAATAAACACATACTTTTAAGGTTTAAGTTTTTACTTTAAAACTTTTCATTTTGAATAATGTAATAACTAGGAAATATATTACGGAGAAATATTGTAAACCTTAATTACAATAGCTGAATTATAGCATATATATATTTCTTCACTTTCTTAGATTAATGATTTATTTAAATTACAAACTGTTTACTTCAAAGCGGGTTAGTTGTTGACGCCTTGTGTAGATTAGGTCTAAGATAGCGGTTGTAAGGCCAACTTCTATCTTAGGATGGTTTACACGGCGGGTGCTGTTACGACTCTGCCGCTTCGGGGCGTGACACGGACCAAGGCTAATCCATACCAATTTATTCTTTAAGCTTACATTAGCATCGACAGTAGAATTTAACCTCGCTCTTCTGAGGGACCAAAGCGAATCCTTACCAATTTTGCTTTTTGTTTTTTGAGTATTCATGCCCTTATTATCACTTTCTCCCTCCAACTATTTCAAATTTTCAAAGGTTTCTTGAAAGACAAATTTCATCTGTTTGTTTACTGAGGATTATAACGCTCTAAAGATTTCTGAGAGAAAAGTACACATTAAAGTAAGTTCAAAAATAGTCATCACTAACCCCTAACTAACGATGTTGTTCTAATCTTAAGTCCTAAAATCCTAGGCTAAATAACTCGTAACTTTACTCTACATAGATTTCACCAATCAACTTTGGCAAAGCATAAATCAATTATCAAAGATCAAGTATCCAATTAATTGGAAGTTGTTAATGTCTCTCATTATTTCAAGTCAGCTAACATAATTGGGCTAAATGTGAAAAATTAGTCTTTTAAATAGCAACAATTTTTGTATCCCTTTCTCGATACTTGAAATCGTACATTTTCCTCAATGCAAAAAATATGTAATTCATGAAAAATAGATCAATAAAAATAGTCATGGGTAAGAAGATATAAAAAGAAACTAATACTCTCCTGAAATGCAATCTACACATATATCACCCAAGAAGTTTGAAGGCATCAAATCCAAATGCAATCTCTAACATAAGCTTCAAAGTTCTACGGCTAGTGCCTCACAACATGACTCACTAAACGCAAAGAAAAGAAGATAAAAGAAAACTAATAAAAGAAAATCATGAAAGTATAAACATAGTTTAGCAAATAAACGAAGTTTATGATAAGCTAGTACAGACAAATCAAAGAAAAGAACAAACAGCCAAATCCATGTCTCAGTCGTCCTCATTAGAGGCATCATTTATAACTTAATCCTCATTATCCTTGTCCTCTTCACCATCAACTTCTTTACTTGAACTCTCCTATTCAACTCCTTCCACTTATCCTTCATCTTCACCTTCCTCGCCTTCTTCTTCTTCTCGAGCTTCCTCTTAACTTAAAGCTTAGTTCATGGTGCCATGGTACTATTCAAAAGAAAAGAATATTTAAGTCACTATTTTGTTTTCCAAAAGTTTCCCAACACTTAGAACAAAGAGCTATACCAAAATCATAATTAAGTGTTGAAGAAATAACACTATAGCTCATTTAGGATTTTTATTAAACACTTGTTAGGCTTACATGATGTTGCTGTGTTCTTAAGAAATCCTTCATACAATCTTCACAACTATTATTATACAAGAAATTCTAAGCATATTTAACACCAATTTTTTTAATTACATGAGTCAATAGCACATTAATGTTGAAAATCACTAAAACCCTAAGTACTCAAAGGAAGAATAAAGCAAATGAATCAAGAATTGTATGCTTGTGGTAATGTGATGCGGGTGATACGATTGTACCACAACCTATGTCTTTCAAACCTAACACTTGGCACCAATTTTAAACGACATGCTCATGTCAACTTATACACTCAAGATCACGTATAAAAGTACTTGAATTTCACTAAGAAACTAAACTAAAGCAAAAGCCTTATGAATAGTAAGTATGGCATCCCCTGCAGGATTTTCGAGGTAGCTCCTTGGAAGCTAAACAAATTTTCAAATTGATACGTACAACATAATATCAGAACAAGCATGAAATGAGTGAAGATCGAGGTACTTTCCGTGCTCTTAAAGTAGTCGTAAGTTTGAGTTAAACAGTGTAGAGTCCCTTTTTGATTTAAGAAATTAAAACAAGTGTGTGGGGTGAAGTGTGTGGGCATGAGAGAAGAGAGGAAGTGGGAAATCTAGTGTGTGTTCATATGGTTTGGAAGTAAGGAAGTGGGGAAGTGAAAATATGATCATGCCTTATATGTGCCTTAGGAACGACACAACTAAGAGATACGACCGTGTCTCTCAAGTCATGTCCTTAATTGTAATCACACTTGTGTGTGTATGTTGGGGGCTAGGGGGGGGGGGGGGGGCGGGGGGGGGGGGGGGGGGGGGGGGCGAGGGGGGAAGGGTAGCGCTTGGGAATTACACAACTAGGAGACACGGTCATCTCTCCTAAGTTATGTACTCTACTATGATTTCTACAACTTAGCCCCTTAGAAGCAACTTGATTGGGAGACACGATCATGTCTCCCAAGTCATGTCCCTCATTGTAATTGTGTGACTTAACTACTTTTTTCTTTTTTATATATTTTTGTTTATATATATATATTATAGAAATACCTATTCTAATGCATGAAATTAATGAAATAAATAATTAAAAAGAAAGAAAATTGCTAAAGTACTTTAACAAATAAAGAAAATTAATAAAATAACTTAACGGCTTGGATCGCCTCTTAAGAGCACTATGTTTATTGTCGATAGCTCGACAAAATGCTAAATTCACTTACCTTTATTTGTATAGAGATGGATCTCCTTCCTTACCTCCCTTTCAAACTCTCCACACAAGGATAAACTTACCCCTTGGCCATTGGCCATGTAAATTTCATTGTCTAGTTGCATGACTTTCATTAAGTTTTTTCTTATCACACTACTCATCAAACTTGTGTTGCTTGAGTTTCTTCTTTTTGTCCTCTTTTTTTCTTGGATATAGTGGTCGTCAATAGCTTTAAGATCCTCACTACAAAAGTGTATTCCAAATGATCTTTTGATTGTTTACGTTTTCATACCAGTAGCTTCTCCTTAAGAAGATCTAACTTTTCTTCCCTTGGTTTGTAAAATTGTTCAAGCCCCTTCTTTACATCGATGGATTCATTAGCACCTAATTGGGCTACAACTTCAAGTTGATTAGAGGTTTTCACCATCTTTCCATCTCCCTTTTCTAAGCAATGGTATAAAGGTTCTTGGATGAGTGTTTCCTGCAGACATTTAGTAAAATTAGTGACATCAACATCATAGTTTGTGCCCTCTAAGTTAAGGGACTTGTGATTTGAATTTGAATTTTAGAAAACAATTTCTTCGTCTTTGACCCTTAAGATGAACTTATGCTCATTGACATCAAGCATAGCCCTAGTAATAGCTAGAAAGGTCTACCCAGAATTAATGGTACATGAAGATCCTCATCTATATTAAGGATAACAAAGTCTACAAGAAAATGGACTTATCAACTCACACCAAAACATCCTCTATGATACCTTTGAGGTATGTGATGGACCTATCAGCTATTTGAATGCACATGCGTGTGGTTTAAGTTCTCCTAACCCTTTTTGAACAATTTTTATGGCATCAAATTAATATTAGCTCTTAGATCTACCAAAGCATTATCTTTTAACAAATTTTCAAGCATACAAGGAAGAGTAAAACTCCTAAGATCTTTTAATTTCTATGGTAGCTTTTTCTAAAGTAGTGTAGAGCATTCCTTGTTAAATATAACAGTTGAAAGATCCTCTAGCTTCCTCTTATTTGATAAAAGATCCTTCAGGAACCTCGTATACTTTGACATCTGCAATAAAACATCAATAAGAGGTAAGTTAACGTGTAATTATTTAAAAAGATCAAGGAATTTTCCCAAATTGCTTGCTTAGATCAGTTTAATCTTGCTTAAGGTGCAGTAGATAAGGGATGGATGGCTTATACTCCTTTGCTTTTAGTGGCTTTGTGTCTTTCTTACCTTTGACTTCCGCTTCTTTCTCAACCATTTCCTTGTTATCCCTCTTCTAAGCTTGCAGCTCTCTACTACTTCTCAAGGTTACTACATTAACATGTGTCCTTAGGGTTGGTTTTAGTGTTCCCAAGCAAAGACCCTTATGATCGTTCATTCAACAATCTTGCAAGTTATCCAATTTGATTTTTCAAGTTGTAGATGGAAGGCTCTTGGTTTCTCAAAGAAGTTTCTATTTATTACATGCGTGCTTTGTTGGTTTGAATATATTTTTCCAAGACACTCTCCAACTTCTTTTCTGGAGTTAGTGGGGAAGGTATAGGTTAATGGAGCCCAAGTGGACATAAGTTTAATCCTTACTGTGGTTGGTTCCTTGCTTACCACTATTAGCCTTGATTTTAATTTTAACCTCCCCATGAATGTTTACGGTGATCTCTTTACTCCGAATTGTAGATGTTGCTATAGAGATTATATTAAGGTCTAGAAGGTTTCCTTAGAAAATCAACTTGCTCCATCAGTTCATTACCTATAAGCTCAAACATACCTGCGACTTTTTGCTTTCCTTGAGATTTTTCCACTGGTAGTTGTTCATGGTCATCCCTTCTATCAAAGTCTAAACTTCCTTAGGTATCTTTGTATTAAGTGTGCCTTCGACTGTCATGTTTATCATTTGCCTCGTAGAGGGGTTGAGACCATTATAAAAAGTTTGGATTTCCATCTAAAGGAGGTCGTAGTGTAAACACCACCTTAATAGGTCTTTAAAGCATTGCCAAGTATCATATAAGGTTTCACCCTCTATCTAGGAAAAGGATGAGATGTAGGCTCTAAGCTTAGCAGTTTTAACGGGTGAAAAATACTTTCCCAAGAATTTTTCTACCATTTCATTCAACGTTGTGATTGAATTCCTTACTAAGCGATTCAACCATTGCTTAGCTTAGTTATGTAGAGAAAATGGAAAGAGGTGTAGCCAGATGGCATCATTAGTTGCCCCATTAATTTTAAATGTGTTGCATATTTCCAAAAAGTTGGAAATATGTTCGTTAGGGTCTTCATCTTATAGGTCATCAAACTATATGAACTATTGCACCATCTATAAAATAATTGACTTGATCTCAAACTTGTTGGCTACAACAGCTGGCCGATTTATGCTTGATTGGGTACCGATCAAAGATGGCCGAGAGAAGTCTGACATGGTTCTATTTTGCTCCCTTTTGTTAGCCATATTGTTGTCAAGTAGGCTTTTGTGGTCAGATTCGTGATCACTTAACTCCCCTTTGTCCTTAATCCTCAGAGGAGACCATTGATTGATTGCCTCCACTATTTCCTTGACTATTAGTTTCCTTAAGTTCCTTAAAGTTATCCTCTCAATCTCAAGGTCAATCTTGATCAAGTGTTGAGAATGACTTCTGGTCATGCATTATACAAAAGGAAAAACGAAATTAATTAAAAATTGTAGCAAAGAAATAAAAAAAAAAAACACGAAAGAACAAAAATAAAAAAAGATAAAGAAACAATGGTTTGATTAATAAAGCTACTAGTATTCTTAATGTCACAAGTCTGTGGCAACGACATAAAAAACCTTGACTTGTAAAGGCAAGTGCACCTATTGTGTAGTAGCATAGTTCAAAGAGCGGATGTTGTCCCACAGAGACTATGATTACTATTACTAATACTAACTAGTTCTCTATTATCTATCTGGTAAATTTGAATTTAAGAAACTTAAATAATTTAACTAAATTTGTACCAATTAATTAATCAAACAACTAATTAAGATTCGATTCAAGAAACTAAACAAGAAAACAATCAAATTGTAATTTAATTCAAGATTCGATATTGTACCTAGATCTTACTTCTTCTAGAATTACACGTGCAACTTTCACTAAGGATAATCTTAATAAATAATTAATTTTCTTGAATAGAAAAATTCTCTATTAAAGCTAATAACTTTCTCAAGTCCATTAACCTTAATATTTATATCACCTATTAGAATTTCTTCTTAATAG
This sequence comes from Lumnitzera littorea, assembly GCA_024138015.1. Lineage (NCBI taxonomy): Eukaryota > Viridiplantae > Streptophyta > Magnoliopsida > Myrtales > Combretaceae > Lumnitzera > Lumnitzera littorea. The sequence continues at coordinate 93,488,291 of JAMXBB010000007.1, forward strand.
TATAACTTAAGATTGCATTAAAGCACAACGAATTCTCTTAAAGATAACGATAAAGATTTGGAAAGATTTTGTAATTTATTTCTAAACTTGCAAAAATCTTTATCAACTATGCCTAGATTAAATTATACAAGAAATCTCTCCATTCTCTTTTATAATATCAAATTTTAGACTAACACTTGTGGAAATATTAAGCTAAAGTACTTAAGCATAAATAATTGAATCAAGAAAACTAAAGATCTAATGTCACATGGTAAATTAAGGTTCCACTATTGAGCTTGATTTTCGATTTTCTTTTATTTAAAAATTAATATCTCATTTCTCGATTAATAGTAAACCCTAACCCATTTAATATTAATCATCGACTAAAGAAATTGAGAAATTCTGGTATTTTTATTGAAAATTATTTTTAGAGTCGCCACCTAACTGAAGTCGCGAAAAGAAAAAGAAACCATAACCAATTAGGTGGATTGATTACGATTTGGCTACCGGTTTTTTATTTCAATTTAAATGAAAAAACCAAAGAGTTCCGAATTCGGGAGTTAACCTATTAAACCCTTAACGGGTACCACTATTTATTTACCAAAATTATGATTATTTTTCTAATTATAATATTTAAAAAAATAAATAAAAATTAAAAGAAAAAAGGACCTAAGTTTCTACAAATTTTATCGTCGCCCCGAAGGTGCCTACGTACCCGCTAGCCGGGATCGGATGATCGTAGTTCTTTCCGCAAAATTTAGTATGTTGATTTATTTTAATTTTGAAAACCGTCCAAGTTTACGTTTTAATTTATTCGGTTTATTTAAAAAATCTAAAGGGGTCCTAATTCGTAAATGATCACGAAACTCTTTAAGGAATTATAATTTTTTTTTAAATATTTCTTTTTGTTAATGTTTATTGCTAAAAATAATTTTCTATGTAAGGATTTCTAAAAAAAAAAATAATTCTAAAAAAAAAAGAAAAATCCTAGGCTAACATACATACATATATATATTTATTTATATCTATATTACTACTATTAAACAACTTTCCACTTTAATCAATATAACATATTTAACTTATATAATAAAGAAAACCAATGCTAAACTAATATATACATACATATGCTATGTCTAATGAAATAATAGTAATAATAACATAATATAATAACTAAATAAATAAAACTTTGAACAACGAACCTGAACTTGTTTGGTAGAAGGATAGAGGCGTTGGACTGCTGCTGGCATTGAGGATTAGTCGTCGTGTTGGCACTGATTGCTGTAGTAAACGGTAGGGGCTTGACACTGGACGTGAACTGTGGTGCTCCAACTAAGTGTGCTCGGCGTAAATCGTGGTCAGCACGGACAGTGTTTGGCAAAGTGCAGTGTAACGATCAATACATGGACTTAGCGTTGTGGGTGACTCGCGTGCTGTGTTTGTACGTCAAGTGCTGTAGACTTCGTTGGAGTTGGCATTGATCGAAAACTGGATCCTTGAAGTGTTGATGGACAGCAACGTCTGGCTACTATTGTGGCATTGGAGGTGTTGAAGTGTGGACGAGTTAGCTGATCGAATTTGTATTGTCGTTATTGGCCTGAACGTGGCAGCTATCCAGTTCGCTTGCTATTGCTTGCGTGATTGGAGTGATACTTCTATTTGTGGGTCAAGCGTGATCGCGTACTCACTACTGCAATCAGAGTCGTGCCGCTGTTGTCATGTGCATGAACGAGCTTAGGACGTGGATGCTGTGCGTAGTCATGCAGTGCGTTCGGTAAAGGAAAGTAGATTATGGCTACGAAGAGGACAGCGTTGCTATGGCATACGTGTCGGATGAACGACAATGTGGAAACAGTAGCGCGAGGATGGAGCAGTGATAGATGGATGCACTGCAGTGTTGCGGAGTTGATTGTTGGTGTTAGATTGGATTTACTCATTCTAGAAACTGGCATCAGGCTTTGGATTGAAGTTTAGACTTGTAGCTTAGGAAATTTAGATTTCATCTTAGACGGAGATTTGGTCATTAGGCGAGCTTTGCAATTGATTATCAAGCGAAGGATTGAGAATTAACTTCAGTCAGCATTGGATGTAGCTCCTTGTTGTTTGTTTTGGTCAGGGAGCTTTGTCAGGCGAAGGATGGATCATTGGATTTCGGATCAAAGTAAAATTAGTCAAAGAATTGAATGTTGTGAATTGTCGATTAAAGTCAGGCTTTTGGTTTTGGAATTGGGGATTGAAATTGGATTAAGGGACATTGACTTTAGATAGGGAATTGAAGTGTGGTGACAAGTTGTTGGATTTTTATGAGAATGTGTTCTGGCATGTGAAGCGTTCATTGGGGCTTGCTGTTCGTGGATGTATAGCCGAGTGATATTTGGCACGCTCCAGTGTCAGGTTTGGGTCATTGGTAGACAGTGTGGACGTGGCTTGTTTGTGTGTGTATATGTTTTATTTATGGACAAAAAACCTACCCCCCTTGCTGTTATGGTTTTTTCTTTTATAAAGTCTACATCAAATCATATCTTATCATATCTGATTCGTTAATTAAATTAGATTCAAATTTAATTCAAATCTGATTTAACTAATATTCATATGATTTGATTAGATATGAATCCGATTTTCGTCTCGCTTTTGCGAAGTTAGAAAAATAAAGACATAGGGAATTGGAGTGCGGCGGCAAGTTGTTAGATTTTTGCGAGAATGTGTTTTGGCATGTGAAGCGTTCGTTGGGGCTTGCTATTCGTGCATCTGTGGCCGAGTGATATTTGGCATGCTCCAGTATTGAGTTTGGGTCGTTGGTAGACAGTATGGACGTAGCTTGTATGTGTATGTGTGTGTGTATGTGTATGTTTTTTTTTTTTTTTTTATGGACAGAAAACCCACCCACCTTGTTGTTATGGTTTTTTCTTTTATAAAGTCTACATTAAATCATATCTTATCACATCTGATTCGTTAATTAAATTAGATTCAAATTTAATTGAGACTCGAATCCATGACCTCCAACTAAATCCCCCCTAAATACTTCGTTATTTATCCGTTAGCCCGTTGGTCTATGCTTGGACATTCATTACAATTAAATTATATTTAAACTATCTGATTCCCTAAACTAAAACTTTTAACTAAAATAAAACTAAAACTAACACTAAAACTAATTATTCCTAATATAAATTACTTCCTAAAAATCTACGAAATTTCTATGATTTTTCCTTTTCCTATTTTTTTGGTATTTTCATTATTTGTTAATTTTTATTATTATTATTTTTTATTAATTTTTTTGTTATCTTTGATTAGGACCCTTTTTGTAAAAATAAAAATTAGGACTTTAGAGGGGCAAAAATTAGGTGTCTACATCCACATGACCTAGATGTAAAGGATCTACTCGTTATTCATAATAAAATAACAATCTTTAACAAGATCTAAAAGAAAAATAAAAGAAAAATGCATGAAAGAGATGGAAGATCTTGAATCTTGGATCATTGAAGCGCTTTGCTCTCTTGGGTGTTTAGCCCTTGAAGTCTCTCAAAAGTTGTTTAAAAAGTTCTGACAAAAATCCCTAAAGAATCCTTATGTAGGAGATGTAAAATTAGGACATCACAGCCAACAACACGACTTAGTGACACAATTGTATCACTTGGTTGTATCATTTAGATACACCAAATCTTTTTTAATCTTCATCAAATTTAGGAGTGATACAACTTGGAACTTGGTCACGTCCTCCACTAATCATGCCTTGTTTTTGCTTAAAATCATCATTGGAAACAACAGTCATCTCGTTTAGCCATGTTAACATTCAAAACTTCATAATTTCTTCATTTTAACTCTAATTTGAGTGAAACTTGATTCTATTTTGTCATTTTCTTCCATAGATTGTTTGAAAACCTAGAAAATAAGATTTTACTCAATTAAATATCATTTTCTTAAAATAATTCAAAATTCAAGGAAAATTATTAAAAATCACTTTCTCAAATATAAGCACTTAGAAACTTATAAGAGAATAGAGAGGTCCTTCATTTTTTTCCATTTTGGAATGTGAATACTACTAACCATGCTCTCGAAAACAGGAAGGTCAATTTGGAGTTGGTAAAGGGTATCCGTCTTCTAAAGGATGTTGGTCTTCTTACAAATTCCATTAAATTTTGCCAGAATTTAGGCTCTAACAGTTTACTACAGTTGGTTGCCTCAAAGATCTATGATGTAAGGGATTTAACCATTGTTTGCAAGTAAAATTTTCATATCTTTTTTTGGCCTTGCTTTTATTTTGTAGAGCTCTCAATATTTGATAATGATTGTTGAATCTTTAGAAGAGGAGAAGAGAGTCATAAGACTTTTACCTTTTGAACTTCTATCACTTGTTAATCTACTTCGGCTTATGGTACTTTGTGTTTTCTTTTCAAATTGCTGAAGATGCTAAGAAGTAACTGGCCAGTTGTCAAGCTTGAATTTTTCTCGGTTTTTATTATTTTCTTTAACTCAATTAGTATTAAACCTTAACTCATTTAATACTAACCCTTGACTAAAAGTAAAGAAAAACTTGGTTTTTAAACATATTTTGAAAAATAGTTGGAGTTGCCACTCAATTAGGGTTGGGAAAATGTTTAGATTAAAACCAATTGGGTGAATTGATTTTAATATAGACACTAGACCACGTCAAAACCAATTTTGAATAATGGTTTTTGAAAATCAGACATTTAAGTTTGGGAGCTAACCTATTAAACCCTTAACGAATACTACTTTCAACTTTTCAAATTCAATTTTATCCTTAAAATACTCATTATAAAAATAATATCTATTTACATGCAACTAAGTAAATTCAATTGAATCTACAAAAAGGATAAATTGAACAATATTTACAAAAGGTGGGAAAATAATTATTTTTTTTATATTTTAAGTCGCTTCGCAATTTCCTACAAGAGCCTATATATCCACTATTCAGGATTAGACTTTTGTAGTTTATTTTCGAAAACATTAGTGGGTTGGTTTGTTTTAATTTTGAAAAGTGACTAACTTTATGTTTTAATTCAGTTTAATTTTATTTAAGAAAAATTCTAAGGGTCTTAATTTCTTTTAAAAAAAAATCTAAAGAGGCTTTAACTTTAAAAAGGGTTTATTAGTTTTTTTTTTTTTAAAAAAAATTTCTAAGTGAATAATCATTTTTATTTATTTATTTTATATTTTTTATATTTATGGATAAACAATAAAATACAACTTTCCTTCCTCTTTCTTTTTTATTCCTTATCTTCTTTTTCTCTTTTTTTAGATTCCCTTTTTTTTTATTTATAATGGAAAATAAAAACAAAGACAATAAAAGAAAGGAAAAGAAAGCAAAAAGAAAAAAAAATGAAATAAACAAACAAACAACAAAACACGATGCAGTAGGATTGGACCAATGTTAGAGCTCGTAGGTCGAAGAGCTAGGCCATGTGATGGGAATTAACTTTCGACCATATCCATGCCGAAGCCTATCAATGCTTACTAAGGCAGAGCTACAACCAAATGGATAAAGGGAAGGAAAATAAACACTCGACATCAATTCTTATGGTTCTAATGTTCTTCAAAGTAGATTTGTAGTTCTAACATTTCTGTTAATCATTATTCTGTAGTGTAGTGTGCTATTCGTAGTAGTCATAAGTAGCTGCAAAAGTCGAATAGTAGTTATTTTTGGGTTACTATAATTATGTTTTGTTGTTTGTTCAATTTTCTAGAAAAAAATTACTGCACGAATAAGAATATCAGAGAATAGTGTCAACAACACTAGTGATTGTCCTTGTAGAAGCTTGAGGCGACGTATTGACAACTTAGAATACTAAATCCAGAATCTCACCGACTCTATTTAGGAGCTTACTAAGTTAGTCAAAGGCCACAAACATGATGGTCGAGAAGGAAGAAGGGAGCGAATACCCATAAGTGGAAGTGGTTCCAATGAGCTTGAAAATGATGAATGACAGTCGAGAAGAGCTGCTAAGCCCAGAAGAAGAGAATACCATCCAATGTCGAGAAGAGGTAAGGATAAGAGTGCTGACTCTGAGTTAAACCAAGGAGCCTAGAGAAGTGAACTGAGGCTGTAAAGAGATGTAGCTGAGTAAAGCTTTAACAAAAGTGGCCAAACCGAAGTGAATCGACTAGCTTGAAATGCAAGAGATAAACCCTGAGCACCTAGCTAAGAACTTGACAATCTTAAGCCAAAACTGTTGACCTTCTATGGAAGTAGTCGACCTAAAGAGTTCCTTGACTGGGTTCCCCGAGTCGAGAAGTTGTTTGAGTGCTACGAGTGTGATGAACGAACAAAAGTTAAGCTGGCTTCATTATCCCTTATTGAATATGCAAGTCTTTGGTGGGATAAGCTAGTTGCTAAGTGAGATATCGAAGGAGAGGAGCCGATCAGATTTTGGAGGCTCATGAAACGATTAATGAACCAACGCTTTATGTCAACTTATTTCAAGCAAGAGACGCTCCATGCTTTCCAGTACCTAAGACAAGGTTAAAATACTGTTGAAGAGTATTTGCAGGAGTTTGAGACCTTGATGACGAGATGTGAGATTGTCGAGCCATAAGACCGCACTATTGCCAGATTCCTAAGTGGACTCTAAGATGATATTGCCAGTATAGTTGAATTGCAGCTGTTCAACTCTCTGGATGAGCTAATCAATTTGGCATTGAGAGTTAAGAGACAGAGGAGGAGTGTCACGCCCCGAAGCGGCAGAATCGTAACAACCTTGCCGTGTAAACCATCCTAAGATAAAAGTTGGTTTTACAACCGCTATCTTAGACCTGATCTACACAAGGCATCCATAACTAACCCGCTTTAAAGTAAACAGTTTGTAATTTAAATAAATCATTTACCTAAGAAAGTGAAGAAATATATATGTACACTATAATTCAGCTATTGCAATTAAAGTTTACAATATTTCTCCGTAATATATTTCCTAGTTATTACATTATTCAGAAATGAAAAATAATTCTAGAATAAAAACTTAGACCTTAAAAATATATGTTTATTCTTCAATGATTTTTTTTTTCTCACTCTCCAGGATCTAACAATTGCTAGCTTCAAAGCAGTTGTTTGCCACTTCTTAGCCAGCACCTGCACAACGTCTATAAGGATGTGAGCAACCATAGCTTAGTAAGTTAGGACGGAGGATTTAAAACTGTACCATAAACACAACAAGGTTTTCAATCAACTTATTAGGTGCAATGCATGTGCAAGCAAATGCCATTGTATAACGTTGTCCGGCCCATTGTGAGATTAGAGAAATTGCGCCCGCTTTAATCCAGGTTGAGAAGTTGCCATTAATGCAACAGCTCACGACCAAACCCAGACTTGTGCAATGGAGACCTTACTCCTCCCGCGACTACCTTCGAACCACTGACTTCACCCTCGCCACGACCTCCTCACTTGTCACTTAGTTCGACTGAAGATGAAGAAGGGACCATTATGCAATCCTGCACTATCCCTTTCGAAGGGGTTGGTATTTGACCGAAGAATCCTAGGTTTCCCCTAATGGGTTGCCATGTGTGTCCAATTATGATTACTGATCGTATATTTGAATAAGTCAAGTTTAGGATGATCAATCGTTTCATACAAATCATATAATACCTGCCAGAACAACAAATAGAATCATAGCATCACCCATAATCAAGCACATGCACACAACAAACACAACCAAGCATAATCTCAAGCCTCCAAAATACAGCAACGTATTAATTCCAACTTACCTCGACTCCTCGCTCACTCACTCACTCGAGGTCCGACTTGCTCAGGCCATCGCCAATCATCCCTATAACACAAACGTGGTTTCAGTTTTTTATATAACTATTATAGATTCGTTTTATCCTATAACGCTTATTGTTATGTTTTTTTTAGGGTTTAATATGCTTAATTATCTAAGTCTTAAGTCTTTTACAAGTATTCTAGGTTTGGGGTTAGGTTCAGGTTAGGTTTCCATATCGATTTCTGAATTAGGTTCTAATTCAATTTCTAAATATTGTTTTATACTTGAACTCTAGAAATTCGTTTCAACTCATAATGTGAAATTAATCACATTACTTCTCGACCTCCTAAATACCATCATTATCTCTAATTAGTATTTTATTCCACCTGATACACTTAAATCCTTATTAGTATACTGAATTTACTCCTGATGTGAAAATTTTTTACATTTTTCATCTAATTCAATAAATTCAAGTTTCCTATCAGATTTATTGTACATTTTTATTATTATTATAATATCAATTTTTATTATAATATTTTCTATTTATTATATTTCTAATAATTGTGTATTATGTACTGTTACTTATTATATACATAATACACATCTAATATTTCTATTACTCTAATTACCATCTCCTAACATCAATTATCATTTCAAAATATATAAATTCATCCTAAATCAAATTTTACTACTAATTACCCTAATTTACAAAATTAACTTAAAATTTACTATTTTTTCCTATTACTCATTTACTACATAATTAACCTAATAATTACATCTAACACCCTAAATGCTAAAGTATCATACTCCATCAGATTTCAACATCCTAAAACATATACTTATTTACTAAATTAGTAATTAACCATTTAATTATTTTTTTAACCCTAAATTACCCATTTTATGCCTCATTTTAAGGCCTAAAAATTATCTAAAATTTTCAAAAATTAATTTTTGAAAACGGGCTTCATAGCACTATTCTATATCATCTAAGTAGTCTACAAAAAAATTTCAGGTTCAAAACTACACTCCTAAGGCCATTTATTTCTAAACCGAAACATGCTCGGTTTGCATGATTTCTTAAGGACCCTATATCACGAGACATACTTTCATCAAAACAATATTTTTCCTAAAAACTATATACAAAAATATTCTAGAATAAGAAAATTCATAATTTTCTAAGAATATTTATTATTTTTTATCAAAATTATATAAAATCGAGCTAGAAATCGGACTCACCGATCTGAGTGGCTCCGACCACCACCGACCGTCGTAGCCTTGTCAGCCAGTTTGGGCATTGCCACCACCGTGTGGCGGTGGTAGCCATCCACTCCCAACTGCTCGTCTGGTGTGGGTTCCCTTTAAAGGCTCTAATTGCATAGTTTTTTCTATTTTTTTTTCTAACCCTAATTTTTCTCTCAATTTTGCCTCTCTCTATTTTTCTCACTCCCCAAACTACCCAAAGAGCTCTATGATTTTTTTCCCTATTTATAGAGCTTTGTGGAAATTATTGTGCATTAAATTGGACAAGACATTGTCCAAATCCCTTAATTTTTGGCTTTTGAGTTGCCCTAATTTAATTGGCTGATTTTTTTTCTTATTTTTCCCAGCTGCCACGACCCAATTCTAGATCATTCCTTATTTTTCCTGATTTTTCTTGATTTTTCCTTAATTAATTATGAATTTTCTTTAAGTATTTAGTATTATTTTAGCACATTTCGCGTATTTTAAGTAATTACGCGTATTTATACCTACATGTAAATTCATATATAGTATAAATAAAAATTCCTAAATATTATTTAGGTTATTTTATGTTTTTTTAGTATACATATAATTTATCTCTAGCGATTCGTTAATTATCGAAATGCATTTTACGCATTTTCGATAAATAACGAGTTATATATTTAAAATTTGGAATTTTTATAATCTTTTATTTTATTGCTTATTTTCTTAAATTCAAACTTACGGGATCATTTTACTAATATTTCTAACTTTACTTTATAATTTGGGCTCGATCGGGTCTTTCAACCGATCAAAACCTCGAATGACTAGTTTTGGGGCTTACAAGGAGAAAGCATTAGAGGTTGAGTAACTGACCTCAACAAGGCAACCCTAAGCTTGAGAGTTATGTCGAGAGAAGGCAAGAAAAGAAGATGGAAAAAAGAGAGCCTAGCCGATTAGTTTATGCCAAGAAAAGGATTGCCAAGAAAGAGAACGCACCCGACAACAAAGCTTTAGAAGTGAAGTGTTTCAAATGCTTAGGCTACGGACATATTACGCCCTAATACCTGAATAAAAGGGTCATGGTCTTGAAAGGCGAAGGGCCCGAGGCTTAAATCGAGAGTTAGAGTGGTAAGAGCTCGAAAGATGGATTGATCAAAGAAGATGTCTATGTCAAAAATCTAGATGAACTCTTATCCTTGACAAGTCAACAAGTTAACCTGAAGGTGGATCTGGGAGAAAGGAAAAATTTATTTCACATGTAATGCCTAGTGAATAGGAAGACCTATTCCTTAGTTATCGATGGAGGTAGTTGTACCAACGTCATTTTTGCTGAGTTTATAGACAAGATGAAATTGCCAACCTACCCATACCCCTGACCTTATGGATTAAAATGGTTTAATGACAAGGGTATGGTCCATGTGTATAAAAGAGCGTGAATCGCATTCAAGGTAGGGTAGTATGAGGATGAGATGGACTTCAAGGTAGTGCCTATGAATGCCACGAATCTATTTCTTGACAGACCATAGGAATTTAATCGGAAAGTGATCCATGACGGATTCCTCAACACCTACACTGTTCGAAAGGATGGGAAGAGCTATCTCTTAACCTCGATGAGCATTAAGGAAATCTAAAGACACTCAGCACCCATGGTGAAGCGAAAAGGGAGAAGGAGCTTATTTGGTATCTTAACCTGTTAAGTACACGACTAAAAAATACGGTTGTATCCCTAGTCGTATTTTTTCCAACTGACCTATTTTTTTTATCTCTTCATATATAAAGCCTTCTTGTGGTTTATGTAAAAAGAGAATTTTTTGACATGACTTTTAGGGAGTTTTTGAAGCCAAGAACAACCAAGAAAGCGAGGAGAAGAGAAGATATTATAATTTAATTTGGTTTGGCTTTCATGATCTTCTTTCTATTCTTTTTTATACTTTGTTTTTAGATTCTTATTTTACGATGTATAGAGAGTAGATCCTTAGTATCTAGGTTTTGTGGAACTTAGATTTATTTATGTGACATGATTAGTATTTGATTAATTTAGTTCTTTATTATTTTCTTAATTCAACTATGTTTGCTTCATGATTTAGGCTATTATTGTAATGAGTAGTAATCTAGAGTTTGATATTTTATAAAAGAATCGAGAGATTTCATATAAGATTAGGTCTAGGCATAGTTTATAAGAATTGTTGCAAGATTAGAGATAATTTGTTGCAAGATTCTTCTGAAATTTTAAATTAAAGCGTAGAGAATTCATTGTTCAATAATGCAATATTAGATCATGCTATTGAGAAGAGATTCTAATAAGTGACTCTAGGATCAGGGTTAATTGGCTTAAGAAAGTGATCAACTTTAGTAAAGAATTCTCCCGATCAAGAAAGATTAAAGAATAAATTAGATGATCTTTAGAAAAATCACATGTTAGATCTAGAGGAAACAAGATCTAGGTACAAAATTATATCTTAAATTAATTTCCGATTGAATTAATTTCTTGTTAATTCTTGAATTGCATCTTAGTTAATCTTTAAATCAATTTTAGCAGTAATTTAGATTTACTTCTTTAAGTTTCTTGAAATTTAATTTGTCGATTAGATAATAAAGACATAGTGAGTACTAGTAGTCAAAGTCTCTAAGGGATTGACTTTTGGACTTATATCCACTATATTATATATTGATAGGTGTACTTGCCTACATCAATGATTTGTGAATACTGAAACATTAATAGAAAATATATTGTTAAGGATTACATGACTTTAATTCAATAGGGAGTAATCACTCAGAGAATACTTTAGAGATTTACATTTTATGTTGAGCTATACTATTAAAATACATGAATAAGTGATATATAGGAGATATCTCAACAATAGTACTTATATAAGAAGATATACTAATAAAAAATGTTGTGGAAATATCAAGAGAAATTATTGGGATTCATATTGTAGAACTTTTATTGACAAAATAGGATAATCTTACTCAAAAGAATTAATTGAGATTAAAAATTATGTACTACTTTCAAATCATATGTGATGGAATGTAAGTTAAAACTATCATATTTGGTAGTGAGGTATTTAATAGACAAAGTAGCTAGAAACCTAGGAAAATGACTAGAGAACATAAAATCAATTTTTTTTAAAGTACTTTTTGTATTTAAGGAATGGTTAAGTGTTAACCTCATTACCTTAAAAATGATATATATACCACAATTTAGATAGGGAAAAAATTGAAATAAATATCCAAGCGATAGGGGCTTTACTACAACATTTATTGATTAAAGAAGATGCCTTGAGAAGAACATAATAATGAGTAACATCAAGAGCTTTGATTTTAAGAGGCCACTGTTGTTTTGAATTTGTCGAGGTAACTTGATATGTAGGATGAAACAAAACAAATCGACTTAAATCAAAGATTAAATAGCCTAGATTAAGGTAAAATGAAGACATTTAGAATTAGTGAGCACTAGAAAGAGATGCACCTAGATTGTGACAAGACATAAGAAAAAAGAATTACGGATGATTAATAGTGTGATGAACTTATGAGAAAAACTTTAGGAAGGTATTACTAAAGTAGCATAGAGAATGATATATAAAGCAATAGAAGTGAATAAACAAAGACCTAAACAGATACCAAAGATAAACTATTGTGAACTTATTTGGGAATGTAAGAGATATGTGCTCTAAATTAGGAAAAGAAAAAGACTACTTATCATAAGACTTACATTTATCACACCTTGTAAGCAAATAATAATTCTAATGTATATACTGCAAATATATGAGATGTTTGTGGAAGTTACATAGTTGGAAGTAAGAGTAAAGAGTTAAGTTATAACAAAAGACTTAGATCAATTTGTTCATGAGAAGGAGTAAATTATAGTGAAGAGCAATTTGGACGAAAGTAAACTTCATTAAGGAGATAGATTGAAGAAATAATTAGAAACTTAATGAATCAAGTAAATAATAAGAAAAGGAAATCGTAAGAGTCAAAATTTAGAGGCAATACAAAGAGGATTTTGACCAACACATAGAATTAGAATCAAGCAAGAGATAAATGGAATTAGGTTTAGGGATATGGAAGTAGGAAGATGGTAAAAGAATGTTACAGTAAATATATGTCTAAGAATATTTAAAGTAAATTGATGTAATGCATGAAGATAAAAGAGTAATACTTTTAGTACAACAAGGATAAATTGTAGAGTTATCATTAAAGTTGCACACTACATGTTGGTTATGAAAGCAAATAGGAGATAAGCAAATGTATTGGATTAGAAGATGATGGTTGTAAGTTGGGTATATATGAATAAGTAAGAAGAGTATGGCAAATCTGTGATTCTTATCTCTCTTATGCTAAATCCTTTGTCTGTTACAGGTCATGTATTTGTAAACTACTTGTCCTTGAGTTACTTTAAACATGTCATGTCAGTCATAAAGTTAGAAACTAGTCCATTTCCTAGTCCCTTTAGACTCTATCAATTAAATTGTATTTATCTATCAAACTAGTCTTTATCCCATTTAAGTACAAACTTGTAAAAGGATTTAGATTTGCTAACCTCAACTATACAATTGTATGTGCTAATATATGAAATGTTAAGCTTCTAACTGCAAACACAATATGGACTTAAGAAGGAATCCAATTAAAGTGATAATGGTAAGGAAGCAATTCTTCAACAGATTGGATAATCGGGTTCAGGAATCAATAAAGCGTGATAAGGAGTAGAGGTAGGAATTAAGATATACAATCGTATTTAGAATTGAGTTAGGTGAATGTTAGAAGGAAAGTTCAAAATATATTAAGGATCATAAAATAAATCATAATCAACGTACTTGAGTATCATAGACTAGAAGATTTAGAGACTATTGAAATATGCTAATGGCGATAACATGTAAGTTCATGAAGAATGCAACCGTAATATTAAGGCTAAAACAATGAACCTACAAGAAGACTATACATTAAAGAAATCATCTAAATAAATACTAAACCATATGTAGTTTCCTGGATTAAGATCCTCTTGATTTTTTTCTTGTTGATGTCCCGCAATTTAAAAATCAATGATGGAAATTGTTTAAATTTTTTAAATACTCTATGATACCATCATGACATTATTTTCTCCCTTATAATTTCAATCGTTGATTATATATAACAATATTTTAAGAGAATAAATTAAGAAAAAGTACATTGAGAAAAATAAATAAATAAATTGAAAGGATCCATTTCTAAGTTTCTCATTAATAAGTTATACACGAAATTATGGGAAGTGTGCAAACTAAGAAGTTCAGTAATGGTAAGTATGTTGGAAATAATTATTGTATATTGAAGTAAAGCCAATCACTTTAGTCAACTAATTATTAGATGCTATGCATGAAAAACTGTAGGAACAAACATCTATATGTCAATTTTTTTTATCATATATGTAGTGATAAAAATCGTGAACTATCATGTTTTGTCAATGGATTGGTGACTAAGTACTAGCTATCTCAAGTCTACTTTTAGCTAAATGATCTAATAGTGGTTTTTTTGAAAATTTAAAGAAATTAAAACTAATCTAAAGTAAACCCAAATAAGAATTGGCCCCGGAAGGGAGGGCTTAAGGGCCCTAGCTCCTAGCCCAAAAAATCATGTCTAATAAATCTATATTAAATAGCCAAAAAGATAAATAAATAAGAATTAACCCATTATAAAAGGAAATTTCTACGGTCTCATCCATTATTTTGATGAGATCGGTCCGGCCCTTCATCTTACCATTCATTTAATATTCATTAGATGTAAACAATTAATAATATCCTACTAAGTAACCTTAACAAGGGGTGTTATCCCTTGCCTAAGCTATTATAGGAGTTTAGGTCAATGGTGTTTCGACCTGCCCTGTTAGTTGGAGTGCCTCTACGTAAAGGGTATTGCCCTTTGCCAAAGTTACCCGAGGGGATTAGGTTGATGGCATTCCGAATTACTTGGTTAGAAGGAGTTCCACTATACAAGGAGTGTTTCCCTTTATCAAGGTTACCTAGTAAGAGTTCCTTTGTGTAAAGGGTGTTTCCCCTGCCAAAGTTACCCTAAGGGGTCAGGTCAGTGGCATTCTGTCTTGCTCAGTAGGTAAGAGTTCCTCTATGCAAAGAGTGTTTTGCCCTGCCAATGTTACTCGAAGGGGTCAGGTCGATGGCATTCTGACCTGCCCAGTTAATAAGTTCGTTCACCCTTTGAGGGTTGGGACTTGGGGTGTGTGTTTGTGTGTGTGTGTGTGTGAGAGAGAGAGAGATAAGTAGTTGTAGATAGACTCATGAGGAATTGAACTTTCATTCATAATTTTGAAAGAATTTACATGATGGTACATTAATCAAAATAAAGAAGGTTATTGACATTCTACTGCGTATGATGAGCTTACCATCCAATTTCTCTAATCTATATGCTATATTGCCTAAGTTTTCTCTGACTTTGACTAGGTCTTCCCAATTAGGGGTTAACTTACCTTATCCTTCTCCTGAACCCGTAGCCTCTAACTTCCAACAAACTAGGTTGTCGACCTTAAACTCTTTGTATCTAACCTTCTGATCATAGTATTTAGTTGTTCGGTACTAGTAAGCAGTCACCTGAGTTGCAACGAGGTCTCAGATTTCTTCAATAATGCGACGTTGGCTTATAGTGGGGATTCATTGAAGATGGCATTGAAGCTTAGAGTCTGAATGTTGGGAGGCTTGAGCTAGATGGGAAGGATTGCTTTTGATCCAAATGTTAGGCGAAAAGGGGTTTCACCTGTAGAGGTTTGATGGGTGGTCTTGTACCCCTACAAAATTTTAGGTTTCTTATCTACCTAAGCACCCTAGGGTCGGTCTACTCTCTTCTTCAAGCTTTTAAGGATGACTCGATTGGTTGCTTTGACCTGACCATTCTATTGAGTATGGGCGTCCAATACAAAGTGTGACATGATGTGGTGCTAAGTGTCGAATTCTTTAAACTTAGGGTTATCAAACCACTACCCATTATCCATAATGAGAGTATATAGGACCCCAAATTAGGAGAGGATCTTGTTTCGAACAAAGGACTTAACACTCCTCTTGGTAATCTTTACTACGACTTTATTCTCAACCCACTTGGTAAAGTAGTTGATGATGACGATGATGAACTACTAATCTCCCGAGGCCTTAGGGAAGGCATTGAGGCTATTGATACCCCACTAGGCGAATGACCACAAACTAGTCAGAGACTAAAGATTGTTACTGGGGGCATAATTGATGGGGGCATACTTTTAGCACTAGAGGCACTTTTAGGCTACAACCTTAGCATCTTGTCAAATAGTAAGCTAATAGTATCCTAGTCATAGAGCTTAAATATAGCGAGCTTAGGACTGAATATAGTTGTTGCATACTCCGGTGAGCAACTCTTCCATAACGCATAGGCCCTCGTCTTCCTGGGGCATCTGAGTAAGGGGAGATTAACCCCCTTGTAATATAGAACACCAATGACTAATGTACAGTTAGTGGCATAATATCTTAACTTCTTTCCCTCTCTTCTATCTTCTAAGAGTATGCCTTACTCCAAGTAACTCCGGATATGATCCACCTAGCTCGGCTCTGATGTTAATGCAATAATTTCAAAGACTTCTATCGAACCTAGAGTTATACTCTTCTCTGGCAAGTACTCGATAAAGATCTTCTTATCCTTCACCTTAAGCTTCTGTATCCTAGTGGAGGTGAGCTTAGATAGTCAATTTACCGCTAAGTTTTTGAGTCAAGGTATCTTCATGACAGTCTATGAAGGGAATTCAACTATAAAGCCCTTTTCTTTCTCTATGTAGCTTGCCAAAATGTCGTCCCTAGCCTTATATTCACCTCAAACTTGCTAGACAACTAGCATAGAGTCCGAGATCACCTATAGATGCTCGATACTAATCTCATTGGCCAATTTGAGACTGCCTATTAAGACTTTGTATTCGAATTCATTGTTGCTGGTTTAGAACCCAAATTTGAAGGCATAACAGACTGTGATCTTGTGTGGTTTGATCAAAATGAAACCTATACCTCTACCCCCTAAGGTGGATGATCCATCAACGTAGAGAGTCCACACCGATTTATCATCACCCAGTGGTGCTTCCTCCTCTCATGTATATTTAACCACAAAGTTAGCTAGCACTTATGCCTTATAAGCCATTCGTGGTTGATATTGGATTTCGTACGTGCTCAACTCCATCATGTTCTTCACCATCTATCTAGACACATTTGGCTTCTGCAACATTGTACATAGTTGTTGGTCAATAAGCATAATGATCCGGTACGCCTGAAAATAGGACCTTAACTAATGTGCTAAGATGACGATGAATAGGGCAAACTTCTTTGCTATGGTATAACTAACCTTAGATACTTGGAGCATATGGCTAACATAATATACAGGCCTATGCTCTTTCCTTTTTACTCTAACCAATATAGATGAGAGTGCCTAATCGCTTACGGCTAGGTAAAAATACAAGTCTTCCCTTAAGATGGGCTTGGAGAGGACTAAAAGGTGTGCGAGGAAATCTTGCAGTTGCTTAAAAGTTGCCACACACTCAAGAGTCCATTCAAAACTCTTGGGATTCTTAAGAATTTTGAAGAACTCAACGCATCTATCTATGCTCTTAGAGACAAACTTACTTAGCATGGCCACCATATTGGTGAGCTTTTATACATCTCAGACCAAGGTAGGGGGCTTCATGTCCCTAATGGCATGTATTTTCTCAGGGTTGGCCTCAATACCTCTTTGGGTGACTAGGAAGCTAAGAAATTTACCCGAGTTGACCCTAAACACACATTTCTAGGAGTTTAGCTTCATGTCATGTCTTCCTATCTGGTCAAAGGCTTCTTGGAGGCCCTTGACATGCCATTTCTTGGACTTCTTCTTAATTAACACTACATTTGCTAGCTAAGTCGAGTACTTCTCCTCCCTCACAAAGCGAACCTTTAGCAGCTTCTACACTTCTTCCTCAATTACGGCTTACTTCTCTGCCTCTTTAGGGTAAAGTGTCTCTTCTTCTATTTGACAGGCTACGATGTAGGGTCTATGTTGAGGCTACAGGTCGCCAGGTTAGAGGAGATCCTAAGCATATCGGATGCTAACTAGGCAAACCTATTTGAGTTAGCCTACAGGAGGTCAACTATCTTGTCCTTCACCTCAAAAGGAGTCTCAATCCTAACCTTAATGGTCTAGTTGAGAGAGGGGCCAATCTACATTTCTTAAGTTTTTTCGCTTAGCTCACCTCTTTCAATTAGCTTCTCCTACGGGTTAGTCTTTAGAGTGAAGACTCTGTCGACCTTGGTGGCCCTGAAACACAGAGCTCTTCGGAGAGCTTTTGGTCACATCTACATATTCCCACCCTAATCAAGGTCAGGAATTCGACCTTTAGATGAAGGGATGATGTAGTAACCTTAAATGCATTCAAACTTAGTTGTCCCAAGAGAGCATTGTAAGGGGATGGGCAATCAATTACGATGAACTCCATTGGTTACCATGCAACATTGTCATCATTACCAAGTTCCATATCGAGGGTGATAATCCCCTTGGCTCGAATAGTATTCCCATTGAAGCCAATGAGATTATAGTGGTATGGCTTCATCTTGACAAGTAGCTTAGTCCTCATCCTTTCGTATGTATGCAAGAAGAAGATGTTAATAGAGCTGCCAATATCTACCATAATCTCAAGGACCTCAAAATTTGCAATCCTTACCCTTATTACCAAGGTATCTTGGTAGGGGGTTTCTACCCCCTCCAAATCTTTATCTAAGAAGGAGATTGAAGTGTCTAACTTCTATTTCTTTTCTTTAACTGCCAACACCTCAAATAAGGCATTAGTCAAGTTACTGGTGCTTGGCTGACTCCCAAGGTATGGCTCCTTAACTATGATGTTGATAATGCCATTGGAGGCTCAATTGTTGTGATAGTCATTATTTTGCTTTGCTCGGGCACCTTTGGTTCACCACCTTTGAGGTGCCCTATCTTCGTCATCATCAGAACAATCATTGTTCCTCTACTAGGCCACGTATTCCCTAAAGAAGCCCCACTAAATAACATTCTTAATCGCATGCTTCAATTAGAAGCATTCATTAGTGTTGTGGCCATGGTCACCGTAAAACTAGTAATACTTTTTTAAGTTCCAATGGCTAAGATCCCCCTTCATCTTAGGGGGTCGCTACAACAGGTTCTTGTACTTTACTTCATAATAGACCTAAGCAATGGGTCGATTTAGAGGGTATGTTGTATGTAGATGAGGGAAGGAGAGGGTGGGGTTTTGTTTGGCTCGATGCTTCTTATTGCTCAAGCCTTCACCCTCTACCTTGCTCAACGCCTTTCCATTAAGGTGATCTTTTACAGACAATCTTTTCTTATCCTTTCTGCTTGACCTCTCTCGGTCGGCGTCATGCTTGGCATAAATATTGTCCTCTTAATTGATGTATTTTTGGGCCTTATTCCAAAAAATCAGCTAGGGTCTTCGACTTGCTCTTCATAAGCAATTAGAAGAACTCTCCTAAAGGTTAGATGCCGAGCTACGTAGCATAGACTACTAATCCCCTATCCAGCTTAGGGATTTTAACTATGGCATTATTGAACCGGGTTATCTGTTCTCTTAGAGATTCGCCTTCACTTTGCTTAATCAGGTACAAGGATGATGTGTCCTTGGACAAAGGCTTGCTAGCCTTAAAGTAGAGGTGAACTTCTGCACTAACTCATCAAAGGAGCTGATGAAGTTCTCGAGCACATGGTTTAACCACATTTGTGCTGCTTTCCATAGAGTACTTAAGAAAGCCTTGTACATTATAGCATCCTCATGACTATAAAGGTTCATGAGAGTGTAGAAGTAGAAGAGGTGATCATTAGAATCACTAGTGTTATTGTATTGGTTCAAGGTTAGAAGCTTGCTATTAAGGGGCAACACTTCATCTTAGACACCCCTAGTAAAGGGGGTTCTGTTGTTAGCGACCAATCTAATGTCGCTAGTTGCCTTCTCCCTTACTGTTCAGAGAGTCTCCTTACAATCGCGTGGAACACATTGAGGTCAACATCGTTTATTAGATGCGCTTAGCCTACTACAAAGTGTGCCAAAACTCCATGGGAGTCAACTACTTACTCATTACTAACTAAAGCTCAATTATAGGTAGCTATAGTCCTTATTGGTTGTTATCACACTGAGGGATTGGGTTGGTGATCCCTACCATTCTATTACTGGTGCTGGTGGTTGTTCTACTCAGTACAGGCATTGAAAGCTTTAGGAGGTTGTGTTTATACGTTGCGCCTCTTAGCTTCCTCAAGGCAAGTGCAAAGCAACTTGTTTTAAGTAGCAAACTCATTGACCAAGCATTTCAAGCGCTTTGCCAGTGTTTCCTTTAGGAGGGGCTGGTTCTCAGCAAATTGGTTATTCACCAACTAGCAATTCTCAGGGTCATTAACACAAGACATGGTGGTTAAGGTGGTGTTTAGGGAGAGTATTTAGTGTTTTCGGTTTGTTTAAGTAGGAACTGGGATTAGCTTCCCACAGACAGCACCAAATGTCATCTAAAGATCTTTATTGGTATAGATTGGACTTCGTGCAAGTAGGAAAGCCTGTAAAATAGAGCACAGTGAGGTGGCGCTAGGGTATTGTCCGACGTGGCCACTCCAACACTTAAGTCAGTTGAGTGTTTGGAGAATTTGAGTGTTTGAGAGCAATGAATAGGCTTAGGTATGTAAAGTATCAAGAAGTTTATCATTGGGCGATGGTCTTATATTTATAAAGGAGTGGTGCCAGTAGTTGGAGAGGAGTTAGTAGACAAAGCCACATCTATAAGTGCTGGAGAGTAGATCATGATATTCGATATGTTCCATATATGTAGGAGGTGGTTGTTTAACTCAGTCTTTTAGCTTTATTCATAGTTTTCTAACTGTTAGAGACCTCCTATAGATGAATAGGCCATGTTTTGGGTCTAGACTGAAAGCGATTGGTCATCAGCTATATGCCATATAAGGTTAGGATAAGCCTAAAGAGTCTATGTCCAAAAAGCCCTATTAATAGAGGCTATAATTGTTTTTTTTTTAATTTTCTAAATGTGTAATGGCTAATAATGTTATTGATTTCTTCGAATATCTTGTGTCTTTGTTAGATGAAATTTACTTTTCTAAAAAAATTAAAAAGAAATAATATAAATAGATAGGGCCAAGTGCTTTGTTTATTAGCTTATATATTTAATAAATCGAATGGATAAAATCATGATAATTCTTGAATAGTTTATTGATTTTATGATAATCGTTTTTTGATTGTTTGACCATATATAAAAGTTTCTATTATGATGCAATAGAATATATTTATAATCACATGAGAAATTTGTGTTTACCATAAAAAATAATAAATATTACACAAATATCAACTATATTAAATCCATTCACACTAATACATATATTAATGCCATATTTATTGCATGCATCATACATTAATTATTAATTGTATATTAATATTGCATGTAATAAATATGATATAGGCCTATACAAACAAAACAAGAACCCAACAACACTTTCGCTGTTTCAAACTTAGGATTTAATGCAATACAAGGAGTGCCTTAATCACTACACTAATTTTTTGTTTTTAATTATATCATATATTCAACACAAAACAAAAAGGGTAATAAAATTGCATTTATTAAATGCTTCGCAACTACTAAATGTGATATTTTTATAAATTATGATGTAACATCTTTATATGCGATTTAGCATTTATAATTATGTAATTAATTTTATATCATTTGTATTTATAGAATTTTTTAAAGAAAAATATAGATATAAATTGAACCCATAATTACACTATAGAATCTAGTAACTAAGCTAAAAACTGTTACTTCAACAACGTTCAAGGAAATAGATATTTTCTTAAGATTTGAAAATTCAAATATTTTAATTATGGCAGTTTAATTTAAAAATTAGTCAGTACATTCCAATTTCCCTTTTTTATTAATAAAAAAAAATAATTTTCTACATTTGAATTTATTCTAGCCCAATTCAAAAATTATAACTTATTTTAAATATATCGATAATATGCCTAACTTGCTGGTAAAAAGTAAAACTTAGTTTGATTATCTCTCCCTTTCTCTCAAGGAAAACAATCAATTATAATTACTATATAGCATTATTAAGTTAGACTATGACTTATAGCTGCAAATTTATCCTTTTCTTGAGTAGGAGTCATAATCAAATAGCAAAAGTCTTTTAACATCGAAACACCAGGTTTTACCATTGCCATCACGTGAATGCAAACATTACCATTGTCCCTCTCATTTGCAACGAGATCTTTATAATATATAGCATATTATACGCTCATTAACTCGTGATTTTTCTATTATTGTATAATTTGTTTTTATAAAGTTGGTATTAATATTATCATGTAGAGTTTCCTTTTCTTTATCTTATTTTTTAACTTTTTTTTTTTTCTAATTTACCTTTTTCGTGATTGTCTTCTCTTATTATTCCACAAATCATTAAGTTGTGTAATTTATATGATGATTTATCATCTTACTTATATAACATATCATATGGTTATTAATTATATTTTATATGATTTATTATATGTGATGCCCCCATCTTGAGCCATTAATTTAGAAATGGGTCAATATTGCTTGAGTTTTGACCAAACTTATGATGAGATCACAAAAGCTAGTTAGAGTAACCTTATAAAGTTTATTCTAAAAAAAAAAAAAAAAAAGAAGTGACATATGAATGAATTAATTTTATGATATAATAATTTGGATTGTTTCCTATTGGGAACTTAAAAATTTAGTTCCAACACATGTCGAAGTATCAAAAATAGCTTAGCTACCCTGTAAAAATCGATATTTACTCATGAAATATGTTAACGAAATGTTAAAATGGATGAAATACGTGGCATTGATAAATATATATATAAATATATAAATGTACATATATGAATATTCTTTTCTATCAATTTAAGTAAAAAGAAATACACATAATGGACAATGAATAGCAAGTAAATGGTATAGACTCAAATGCTTATATGTCCTGTTCAGTCGGGTGCTTATTTTATTATTTATATTTTATATCATTAGTTAATGAGGAGATAGAGAAACTAAATAGCAAAACATTTTCACATGCAAATTCATCAAAAGGAAAAGTGTAAAACCCGAAGTTGTAAATAATTAAATAAAAAGAATTAAGAAAATAAAAAGGATTTATAAAATGATAGGTTTGGTATGGCATGTAATAGATATTAAGTATTGGAGGCAAAATTGTCCAATCAAAAATTTTATCCTCCTCTCTTTTCCACTACATTTCTTTTTTGATCGCATTATACCCCTCTCCTCTCTTATTCCTTTCTTTCCTCTCACCAACAAAAAACCCACAAGAATCATCCCAAAGTTAACCTAATGTTCGGATTTAGGGAAGTTTGCATATTTCTGGTGAAGCAAACATCATCTTATGCATGAAGATGACATATTTGGGTAAGTTCTTGAACCCTTGGTGAAAGAATTCATTTTTCCTCTAGTTTAAGTGAAGAAAAATTAGAGATTCTTGTCTTTATAGAAGTACATAATGAGAAATCGCAAGTTGGAGTGTTTTTGCACCAAGAGACATCAAGTAAGTCGTTCTAATTCACCTTAGTTTGTTAACAATTCGTTCTAATTTTGAATTGTTGAGGTTGAGTGTTAGCTACGTTTTGAGGATTGTGATTTCTGTTTTGGTGTTTAGAAGAGGTTATGGAGTGCTTAGAGATGACTTTAAGCATGGGAAAAGGTTTGAGAATGGATTTTGGTATTTGTGTTATAGGAAGGGTTTGAGCAAGGGTAGATTCACAAACTACAGTCTTTAGAAAACTACAAACTGTAATTAGCATCCAAATGCCATGCCTTGTTGCCTGGCATCTAAGCACTATGGTTGCAGCATAGTGTAGAAAGCTCCAAACTTGGTTCTTCTAACTTTTCCAAACATTTTTTTCTTCTTAAAACCTTTCCAACTCATTTTTAAACAAGTTTTCTAAATCAAATAACAACAAAACTTTGAATTTCTCAAGAATCAGATTGAGGATACTTATAAAGACTTAAGGCCTAGTTGAGGGGTTAGAGTGTAAGGAGTGAGTAGTGGCTTTTATGTCGAAGTTTAAGGGCTAAGTTATTTATTTTGTGTTGTATTAAGTTGTAGAGCCTTAGGTTACTCATCAAACACTACTATGAAATGAGGTATGAGATACATAGTTGTTGTTTGTGTGTGTTAAGGTAGTAATCTAACTAGATTTAACTAAACTTAGACTTTAATTAAGTT
Organism: Lumnitzera littorea; assembly: GCA_024138015.1. Taxonomy (NCBI): domain Eukaryota; kingdom Viridiplantae; phylum Streptophyta; class Magnoliopsida; order Myrtales; family Combretaceae; genus Lumnitzera; species Lumnitzera littorea. Next base: position 93,512,446 of record JAMXBB010000007.1, read on the forward strand.
TGTTATATATGCTTAGCTTCGACCACCCACTAGTAAAGTCCAATGGTGTTAGTGAGGTACCTGGTAATCTTTGGTGATGTTGTCTTTAGTAGAGTCTCGAACTAAAAGAACCAAGGTAAATTTAGGTCAGTAATAAGTTATTTAGGTGTTGGGGAAGACCCAACATCATATCTTTATAGTATCTATATATTGCTTGTTTGTAAGGAGTCATGAGTAATCCTATATCTTGGAACGCTAAGACTGTGTTGCTTGAGAACTTAAATAATAAAGACTAAAATGGTTCCTTATTGCATTTATTATCGTAAATGTGTGTGATTGTGTTTATTACTTGTATGTTTACACACATGTGTGTAATATTTTGTATTGGACATTAGCTCACTTTACGGGGGTTGTTGTTTTCCAACTGCAGGTTTAGGGCATGAGGTATAAGATGATGTCTATGTAGAGGATGATGATTATGACTATTTATATTATGATAAGGAGGAAGACTGCTATTATTATGATGAAGGAGCCAGGACTTCGTAGACTACATGTTAAGAGTGAATCTATGAAGACATTATTTTTTTTTTCTTTTTTCCATTGTATATATTTATGACTTGTGTTTATGTTCGGAGTTGCCTGTAACTCCTATTATTGGCATTTAGTTAGTTATCTCTAAATGGAGCTAAGAGACTCTTAGTTGCTTCCTCTAGTGATCTTATTATGTTCAAATTCCTTAACTCATGTATTTAGGTTTAATGTGATGTATGTAGAGAATTGAGTTGTTGATATTCCAATCTTGTTGCAAAGTTTGAGGATATTAATTTGCGAGTTGATAGATTGTATGAATTTATGTAGAATATCGACAAGTATAAGGATCTATGTAGCCTTAGCACATTCACCTCTAGGGCTAATATGTAGTAAAGTTGTGGTCACTCAGGTTTTAGGGCCTTACAAAAAGAAAACCTCTTCATGCCTTATTCATAATGCTATGGCATCTTGAGAATTTAGCACAAAGATTCCAGGATTAGATGCTGGGCTAGTTGATTAGAGTGTTCTTGCGAAGTTGCTGTTTAGTAGGTTTGTGGTTCAAAGGAAGAGACCATGCTAGGGTAGTTCAGCAGGGTAGCAATAAGAGCTAGTGGTTGGTTGGGCGTTTATTGGTAATCTTGAGAACAAGGACTAACCATTGGGATTCGTTTACTACAATATTATGAAGTGTTACAATTCAAGTGAGCATGTTTTACACTTAACTAAATATGTTGTGTTAATGGTCTAGCAACCATACAGTGTGATGTTTAATGATTCATTAAATTGCAATGCTTAACCATTTACATAAGCATAGCATACAAATTATGCTAAGTGAAGTGTTAACTAAAAATTACTTCAATAAACTAAGTCTTGTCCATCACTCGACAAGTCTGTGGCATGATTTTTTATAATCTACCTGACAAGTTTATGGTGTAATCTATGAATCTATTCGGATTAGTGACCTAAAGGGATTGGTCCCCCAAATGTGTTTGTGGCTGGTGGAAGGCACATGAACAAGTAAAACTAACTTAGTTGCTGCTTGGTCAAATGTTAAGCTTAGCAAGCTATTATTAGCCACTTGACTATAAGTTACTCAATGATGGTGAGTATTATAATATTAGCCTAACAAATAGTAAATCTTGAAATAGAGTAGTTGCATAGCCATGTAATTGAATGTTGAGTGAGGTATAAACCGAATATATTTGTTGAGTAAAATGACCAAGTATAGAGTTGGTGTGACATATAATTTTGTTTTGCAATCACTTACGTTTCATTACTTGGATTGTTTGTAAACATAGATATGATATAGTGTTTAATTCTTTACTCTATTGTGCTTTTTTTTTTCCTTTAGTTTTCAATTAATTTTATAAGCAATTAAGAGATTAGTGTTTTGTTGACCTCAGATGTAGGAATTGAAGATTTATACACTAGAATGGGGCTTAAGACATATTAGAGAGCGTACAGTTGGTTTCTTAGGAATATAGTGTTATGTCTATATTGTAAATATGTTGATCAAGTAGTGTTTCATGTATATGAGTCTAAATGTTAGGCATGTATGTAATTTTTTTAGACTGTAAGTTTAACACAAATGGTCATCTTAATTTTAAATATCTGAACATAAGTAAGTGTGAAGTATCTTGTTAGATCGGTAGCCAAAGTCATACAAGCTCTTTCTTGTGGCAATTTTTAAATGGAAAGGTGTTGTAATGCACCCATAAGTTAATGGGTCCGAAAGATTGATTTCAAATTAAGCATGCTATTAGACCTCCTAGAAGGGATGAATTGATGCATTCTCAAAGTTTATAAAACATGATTTACTCCTAAACAGGTTTAGGATTGGTGTAAGGAAGCCATGTCCCTATCTTAGGGATGGTGTAATGATTCTTCTCCTAAGTACCGTTTTTTGAAGACTGTAGGTATATTTGATTAGGTTATACAAACACATAGGAGGTTGATCGTTACATTATATATAGTGAATTGTATAATTATAAATTATAGACAAAGTTATATATAGCATACGATAGTTTATATATATATATATATATATATAATTTGGAATATATAGCACCCAGATGATAATTGATAATGTGTTCCTCTCTTTATCTTATTTTTTAATTTAGTTTTTCATGGTTGTTTGCTTTTCTTTTCTTTTCTTTTCTTTTTTTTTTTGCATGTCAATAATTTATAAACATTATAAATAACAAATACTTTGTAATTTGCACAATCAAATATCTTCTAATTTATATATAATATATATAGCAATTATATTTTATATATGTTAATCTATACAGTAAATTGTATTATAAGCCTTAGCTAAAGTGATATATGTATAATATATATAATTTGCAAAATGTGACATCTATATATATATACATACATACACACACATTATATATAATCATATATATTATATACAAACATATATTGTTGAAAAAATTGATATGAATTCCATCATAAGTGATTTTTATGATAGTAAAAAGCGGCATGCTAGACTAAGATGATTTTTTGTTTTATATATTTGGCTTTTTAAGCAGTTTTTTTTTTAACATATAACAATGCCATGGATTTTGTATTGATATTATTGGTTTTGGCCTCCTAAACCCTATAATCTTATGTCTACCCTTGAATTAAAAAGCAACTTTTGATGTTCTCAACTCCTAAAGCCATGTCGCAAATTTACCTTCAAGATTGATCTTCTGTAATTAAGATTAAATAACTAACCCCTTAACTACTTATTGAGCAAAGTAAGTACAAAACATGATAAAACAAAAAATAAAATGACAACTTTGAGCTTAATATACATCCATTGAACAACATATAATCAAGACATATTGAGACAAAGGTCTAACTTCGATTTGAAATTCAACCACAATCCTAAAGTTCCTAACAACATGTACATGCTATGCTTATACACAAGGAAGGAACTAGTTAGTATCCTTTTCAAGCTGTCAATTCAACTCTTAGGAGCCTAGAGGCCTTATTTTGCTATTAAGCCTTTTTATTTAAACTCTAATCATAGAGTTTTTGTAGAAATAAATTTAGACAACTTTTGGTTATTCATATTTCCCTTAAGAAATTCAACTAGTTTAAAGTTCTAAATGTACTATTTTGACTAATTTGAAGGTTTTAGCACTTAGAGTTCATCATAAATCATCTAAAGGACTTCATGATGAAGCATTTGAGCTTAGAAATGGCACACACAGTAGCAAGAAGCAGGTAATCCCTACGCCAAATGCTAAGTTACAACTTGAAATGGAAGAAATCAAGCTTATCTACTCATCCATATCTTAAGCTAAAACCTCTTTATCTAGTTTCTAATCTTCGGTATCTCTAAAGATCATTGTAAAAATAAAATTCATTTAGTTTCTAATAGAACAAGTTCTTGCAAGTCTAGCTTCAAAAGTAGAAAAGAAATTAAATGAGAGTAAATGCGTTACCTACTTGTTGTTGGCTTAAACTCGAGGTGATTGGGGTGTGGTGATGTTTATTTATGAGTTTCCTTAAAGAAATTTGAGACAAAAATGAGTGTAGTGTGGCTAGATGAAGGGATGAGATGAGAGAGATAAAGGGTGGTGAAGGGAGCAAAAAAAGAGATAGAAAGGGGGGTATTGGTCACATTTTGAAAAAAGAAAGTGGGAGTAGGTCCAAGTAGACTTGAGGAAGGGCCGGGTTTGACTTGTGAACTGAATTGCATCCAACCCCATTAGTTCAATGAATCGGCTCGAACCTGAATTAGTCAGGTCCAACCTGATAGGTTCGACGGGTCCATGTAGGTCACAAGTGGTGATCTGCTTAAATCGATGAGTTGGTGACTCAAGAGGTGAACCAACGATTCAACTCGCTAATTCGACTAGGTTCAGTAAGAAAAAAAAAATTCAAAAAAATTTCAACTGATTAGTCCTTGCAATTTTTCTCCTATCTATTTTACATATTTGACACTTAGATTATATTTTTTTTTAAAAAAAAAAAAGCCTTAATCGACTTTTTTTTAGATCTAAGAGTTAGCAATATTGCTAATATTTTAGAAATTAAAAATGTTAAAATAAAAATTATTTTATGTAGTAAAACTTTTAAAAAAATTGAAATGATTAATCATATAAATATGATGGTTTTTCTTAAATATAAAAGCTGAGCAACACAATAAAGGTTTTAAAAAATATATAAAAATTATTTTGAAACTACCATTATATGATTTTATATACCGAATACGTAGGTAACTGCTAAAGTAACACACAAAAAAAATTTAATTTTAAAGTTATTGAAATATAATAGTTGTATTCACATTACATCTTATGTACAATATAATTTTTCAATTTATAATACAATACCATTACAAGACGGAATATTGCACAAATGTTTACTATTTAAATTTAAATTTCTTTCAGATTTAAAATTTATATATATTAGTATACATAATTCAAGAAAGGAGAAAAATGAAACCACTTAAGAAAGGGAAAAATGTAAAAGATAAATCACGAGCCAACGAATCGGCTCTTGAACTGACGGGCCCATTGAACCAACTTGGAACTGGCCTTGACCGGATCGGTTACAGTTCACTGACCCTTAGGCCTGTGACCCAATAAGTTTGGGCTGGTTCCAAGTCAGGTTCAACCTGGCTCTAGATCTAGGTTTAAGCTGACTTTTTAGTCTTCTTTTATTTAATTTTTCTGATCTCTTTTGCTAACTTTTTCCTGGCATCTTTTGTGCCTAGGCTATTCTACCCTATAGTGGAGATGACTTCGAAACATGGGACTTGATCTGAAAAGAATTCTCAATTTTCTTTGGTTAGTTTTGTTGACTTGAGAAGTCCTATTGACAGAACCTAATTTTAATTTGAAATAGGATAAGATAAAAATAAATTTTTGACACATAAATGGAGCTACTAGTCCTATACGGCTTAGACTTCATGCTCATACTAGAGATTGCTTGGTTCATTGGCTACATTGTATTAAAGGGACATAATTTGTAAATTTTTTAACATTTGCTGATTGGTTTGATAGATTCGTGCTTGAATATTTTCTTGTTTAAGCTTTTATTTTCTCATTGTTGTTTTACATTTTAGATGGTTTCATAATCTAAGCTTTGCACGATTTAATCACGAACTACTTATGGCTATCGCTACAGTTATTTCTAGAATCAACCTATTTCTTGGAGATTCCCTACCTTGGTCTTGCAAGAATAGATATAGGGCATATATATGATAATATTTCTTATTCCTTCTTAATTAATACTTAAGTATGCTTAAACCATTTTTCACTTTAAAAGGTCATACCCAACTTTTGGGGTTTCACATTAATAATACTTTTTACCTTTTTTATCATCCATACCTTTTTATTGTTCATGAGACATATCATTTATAAGGATGGTATTTATAGAAAAGTTGTAACAGTTACATAACTAGATCCAGAATCATGTAGTATTTGGTTTGTCATATTGCATTCTTATAAATCTAAGAATTACAACTTTTCTAGAAATTATCACATTTTTTATAATCATCATCAACAATATAAATTACAATATATAAAATATATTTATACAATTAACTAATGGTATTCACATAATCTTTCTAATATAAACATACGTTACTCACATATTAATTACAATAGTCCTTTATATAAATACTAGAGGACAAAGCACTAGAGTTGTGTATACAAAAAAAAAAAAAAAAAAAGAACTCGAACTAAAAAATATCAAAGAATATTGATAATATAAGTTAGTAAAATCAAAACTATAATAAACTTTCAAAATAAAAGTCCTTACAAATATTAGTCAAATAAAAAGTGTAAAAATTTTTCAAAAAAAGAAAAGTACAAAAAAATCTCTAACGTTTATTTATATATATATATACCAATCAGTCTTTAATATTTCATTTAGTCTATTTCAATTCCTAAAATTTTAATAAATTTATAAAAAAAAAAGTCTCTTTGTTATATTTTCTATTATATGTAAACACGTTGATAACTAAAATGGACTAAATGATAAAGTTAAAAAGTGATTTATATATATAAGTAAACGTTAGAAACTTTTTTATATTTATATAAATCAATTATATATCGATACATATCCATAGTTATGGAAAATTTAACAAAGTTTAACAGAATAACTTATTTGATAAGATTTGAAAAGATTGAGAATTAAAATGGACTAAATATAAAGTTAAAAACTAATTTGTAAAAACATGAAACATTAGAAACATTTTTATACTTTTTCTTTTTCAAAATAATAATAATATTAGACAATTAAAATAATGAATAAATAACAACCGTAAAATTGAGTGCGATAAAAAATGGATAACTATATAGTTGAATGCGAAGGTTAAGAATTTTATGGGATGGATTTTATTTTATTTTATTTTGTAACTACCATCTAAATATATTTAATTATTAAAACTATAAGATACGAAATTATTAGTTACAGGTAATTAAAAAGAGACTTTCTTTTTAATATATTATATACTATTTTTGTTGATATAAATATGTTTTATTGATAATATTTAAGGTGAAACCATTTCTTTAACTGCAAATTTGGCATTTTTATTAAATAGTTTAAAAATATTAAAACAGTTATACATTAAAAGAGAGAGTAAGAGAGAAGAAGATAACTACCTTGCACTTGCTATGTAAGTTTGAAACTTCTAAGTTCCCATTCCATGAATGGAAGAAATCTATCCACTACTAGTTAACAATATTTGCCAAATCATATAATTACAATATAGTTTGAGGGTTAAATTGCATTCAATTTAAGTTTTTCCATTTTAAGAGAAAAAATTTTCTGTTAAAATATATTAAATAGCATGGCTTTGGTTTTATGATGCAAAACCTCCAAAGGATTCAATATTTACATTATATATATATATATATATATATATTAGGTATGTATCACGAGTGCAATATTTATTAGTATATCTTAAAATGAATACCGTGAATCGCATTGCTATAACTTATTAAAAAATACAAAAGCGCATGAAATTTAGGTTTAGCAAAGGCGAATCCAAAAACACGGTCAGGCCCAGATCTAGTGTAGATTGCAAGTGCGAGTAAATATTCGATGGTGCACATCAAGTTCAACACCATAAATTGAGGAACCAAATCCAGACTGTCGACTACGAAGTAGTTGCGATCGGATAAGTTTGACCTCCATAACTCACCGGGAGAGAATCAGATTTGCTCTCAAGAATAAAAGCAGAAAGCATAACTGCCGAGGAGCAAACAACGTTCACAGTTTTAGTTTTATCTTTCTTAGCTTATAGCCACAAATTCTCAAGGCCACGCCAGGCAAAGATCAAGAGACGTGACGTGATAGAAGGCGGAAACAAGAGTAAATCTCCATCGAGTTTCATCTTTTCCCCTAGATATAATCCGTAATCACATTTCTTGAAACTTTTGTGTGGATTTGAATTCAATGTATACTAAATTATTATTATCGTGGGATTTAAAATTATTGGAGGGGATAATTTTATTATGAATATTTATGTGAGTTAAATGTAAACTACTTGTTTATAAAAGATTCAAGCAATCCCTGGATGGTTTTTTTTTTTTTTTAATTTTATTTTCTTGCGATCAAGTTTAATCCCATAAATAACAGCAAATCCATCATGATTTTTACTCGTTTATCTTTGTATTGAGTTATATTTAAAGATATGTACATTGTACTATGCATAGTGGTCAGTAATGCATTTCACTCTTAAAATTTTGAGTTTGATACATCTAAACGTTTTTTAAGGGACATTGACGTTCAAATGTCACTTGAGTTTTCTTTGACGTTGTTTGTAAAGTCATTCGTGATGTCTAAACTCGTGTTCATATAATCACTTTTAAATGAGTGGTTTATTATTATTATTATTATTATCTCTTGTTTACTTTATTCTTACTTTTAATTTCGTTTTTGAGATCCAACATGAGCATGAACAGAGTCATTATTCTCATGTCGTGGTTTATCACTTTTGTTCCACTTGCTTTTGGGTTACGACTAGGTGTACTTCCCATACCTTTTCTCCATCGTATTAAAGTCTGATTCTCTTTTTGATTAACATAAATTACTTTTATTACTTCACTTTTAGAACATTTTCAGCGTTTATTACATGATGATAGTTAGCTTTATGTATTTCAATAGCATATGTTTATTATGGTTAAAAAAAATTCATGAAAGTAGATGTAAGGAGATAAAGGAAGATCCAATTAGCTTATTTTTAGGTGCATGTGTATACACACATGATATTACGGCAATCACATATACTTTTAGATCCATTTTTCTATATACAAAAAATAAATGGAGTAATTATTATTTTGTACATGTTTAATCCATTAGCTCTTCTTTCGAAAAAATAATCAATTATATTAATACGCTACGTAAATTGAGCTATAAATATTTTCTTTTCTCCTATCATAATAAGATTTTCTTTTTTTTTATTATTCTTTTTTCTTGTTTTATTTTCATTTTCTGTATTTTGACCATCGGAACTTGTGGGTTATAAAATTGCATTTCTTAGTTACGACCGACAACAAGATACAATTATTTGATAAAGGAAATTTCTAATATATAATAATGGGTTATCAACAAAGAAGAACAATATAGTATAATTAAGTTGCATCGGCTCAGAATTTTACTAATAATATAAGTCATTTCGTTGGATCAAAATTGGCTAAGTCCGGTATATTAAAAAAAAAGATATATCATAATAGTTTTTTTTTTTTCTCTTTTTCTTTCTTTTTTTTTTTTTTATTGGGTGAATACACCATTATTGTTTTAGCAACTACGTACACTTTTAAAATGAAAGGTACAATTCTTTATATTTTATAGTTAGATCGATAACATGTGTCTGGTTGGTATCATAGAAAACCAGAGCATACTCAATGTTCCTAGGATGAATATGGGAATGATTCAACGGGATAGAGTTCTTAAGCGGCCAAGAGTCAATATCACGTGGGATATCATTAGGCATTTTCGACATGGTTACTAGGTAATAAATTTTCCACATGCTATATTTTCATCTTAAAATATAAATGCGGTTAATCTCATCCACATAAGACAATTAAAATTTCAATAAAATATAAATGTTGGCTATTTTTACAATATTTATTTCGGTTGATTCCTTGAATATGTGACGCATGAGTGCATATAGGCCATTGTAACGATGTACGACCACTAATTTCCAAAGCTTCCACCTCCAAAATGGATTTTGGGATGGACATGGCGTGAGAAACAAGTTATTTGGGAATTTTCTGGAGGAAATATATCAAAGAAAGGTGATTGTTCCAGTTTTAATGGAGAAGTTCCGATTTCTTGCAGTGATAGTCCCACCGTTGTTGACATAGTTCGTAGGACAATGTTAAATGTGTGGAAAAGTTCGGACAAGCACACTGGTTGTGCCTTTCGCATTCATGTTGGTGCCATGAGGAAGCAAGACAAGAGAATAAGCTATTCGTTCCCAAAATGTTTCACTCTTGAGTCATCAGGATTGATGTTTTATTGCGAGGTACCGAAATGGGTCAAGCCTACGACATATCGGAATTCTCCTTATGAAAAAAGTCAAGCTCTGTGTAAGTAATACAAATGATTTTTCTTTTTCTTTTTCTTTTTCTTTTTTTTTATTTTTATTTTGGTTGAATATCATCGTCAAAGAAATATCCTTGATATGTTACTTGAATATCTAGATGCATTGCTTTTTGCAGTGACGCTGAGTATACCATGTGTATACTCAACGCGACACAAGAGCCTGACAACCGCGGAGGCTCTATCATGGTGAACGCATCTTCATCCCGCATTTCCTCACACACTTTATCCTGTTTAGGTGATAGTTTTAGTATTATATGATCTCTACCTACATTAATGTCTGGTAATATTAGGAATGACGTTTGGGTTTTGATTTATTGCTGCTGGTGAGTCTATTTTATAGTTATGTCTCATTTTTAAGTGTAAGGCTACAATATGTTGTGGACCATGTTAGTTTGGCTGATCATGAGAGTATCTTTCTTCAAAACAAGATATAGTTCTTATCAAAGTCATTCAATAGCCTGTCTTTTTTAACACCATATCGTACATTGGTGGTTGCTAATGTCAAGTTGAATAATATATACATATTTATTTCGATGCATTCGAATCTTAACTGCATTTATACAGTTTTACTAAGAAATTTGATCAAAATGAGCATTTGCAAAACCAAGTCACAATGCATCTCAGTTAAGGGAAAAAGCTAAATGTGTATATTATTGCTAAATAAGTGATTGATATTATATTTTAATTCCTAGTCATATTACAATATTTACAAACCAAATGAATGAATGAAAATCTTCAAACCCGATTTTGAATTTTGATATTGCTTGTTTAAGACCAAAGCAAGGAATCTCTTAAATAATGTTCTATCATGCCTCCAAACCATTAGGATGTGATAGTTCCGCCATGTCATATATTCCTATATGAGGAAAGAAAACATCTATAAATGACATTTATATTCTAACCTAACTCTAAACATATATAAAATGTATCTTTATTCTTTAAGCTAAACTATAATGAAACTTACCATGTCATAAATGATTAAAGACGCTTATCACATGTAAATAATTAAATAAATGTTATGATGAATAAAAAGAAGAAAAAAAAAATACATGGTGGTCATGCTATATTCAAATCCATAACCAACTAGATAATTAAAAGATTAATAATAACATAAGAAAAGATGAGATCCATGATCCAATTAAAACATCGAGACAAATTTCAAACATATAAGACATATATTTCTTCATTATTTAAGATAAATAGATAACGTTTGTAATTTGCTATCTATAGTCCTAGACTCAATAGCGAGCACGTCTAAAACATTTTAAAATTGTAATGCTACGAGAACATGAAATGAAGTAGACCAATATAAATTCTATTTAGGTTGGCAACAACACTGGAGACCCTCCCCGCTTGGCAAGCAAATGACATCATTTGGATCCCGACCTATAGATGCACATTGTTGTTGACAATCCTCTCTAGTCCGGCATGGTCCAGAGTAGAAGCAACTGTCTTCAATCAATCCTATATTCCATTAATAACGGAGACCATTTGAGAACTCAAGCAAATAATAATTACTCCAAATTAACAAAAAAAAAAAAAGAATTTACAACTCGATAACTCTAATATATTGATAAGAAAAACGATAATAGGTATCTAGATAAACTTCTTTTCTTTTTCTTCTTCTTCTTCTTTTTTTTTTTATCAACTATATTATAATTTAGGAGAGGAGGATTCAAATAAAATTCATCCCATTGGAAAACACCAAACTCTTTATTATCAGAGCAATCATACATATGAAGGAAGAGAGTGATTTAGCTATATTTACCATAAGATTGGGCTGATAGGACAAGAGAGAAAATAGCAAGAAAAACTAGCAATCGAGCCTTTAGAAAAGCCATTCTTTGGACTTCAGGATTTTCACTTTTTCACGCAATGGTTGATTTGGCGAGAGGCTGGACTCGATCCTTTAAACAATGGGTTGTTGAACTCATTATCTTAGGATGAAAATCTTCTGTCACATATTCCTGCCAAATTAATCTATCACTTTCCATATAAATCAAATTGCACTAGAGATTTATTTACTATAGATTTGCCAATTTCCCAAATATAGCTTGTTATTCTGGTGTATGATTTAAGTCAATAATATATGCTTCTACTGCTTTTCTAGGTAATTTTAGTTGTGCTTCCCAATAATGGAGATAAAAGGAGGAAAACTGCACTAAATATTTATTTAGTAGAGATTGTATTTACTTACCTTTATTATCCCTTCGATATCAATTGGTATATAATATGCCACTTTCCCAATATAGCTTGTTAATTTCATGTATGATTTAGGTTAACAATATATTTCCCTACTATTTTCCAGTTAAACGTAATCATGCTTCCCAAAATGGAGACGATGTTCAATACCTACTAATATCCAAAAATGTCAATTTCTCCAATCAGCTTGCTAGTTTGAGGTGTGATTTAAATTTTGCTTGCTATAGTTTAGATTCACCATATCTTCTGTAATATTAAAATATAAGCATTTGTTTTTGGTGTTTTAAATGCTCTCTAATTCATATATTTTTATTTCATAAAGTTTTCCTTTATACTTAGAGATTCATATCTTTCTATTAATCCACTAATACAGTTATTATATTTTAATAATTAGTTTTCAGGTAATTTTGATCTAATATATTTATTTTTGAAACATACCCGTTGATGATTCATGTTCTGCTTCTATATGGACAAGTGCTTTATTGCACTGAGGTTTCTTTATAAAACAAGTAGTGCAAGTATTGAGTTGGTAAAGACCAGAATCGGAACTTATGCTAATCACGCGTGTGATTTTTATTTTAATATTTTACATTTTATATTTTCAACATGAGTTTGCATTCAATTGGACATAAAACGTGCAAAGAATTAACAAAAATAAATAATTAGTAGAACTCCTAAATTGAGACCATATGAAAATATTTTGTATCGACAACGAAAATATAAAGGTTAACCTTACACAAAAAAGAAAAAAAAAAAAAAAAGGAAGAAAGAAAAAAGAGAGAGAAAAAATAAAAGATGATGGAGGGCACTCCGTACATAGGAAAATGTTCGGAGAACCATCTGAGTTTGAATAGCAGAATCGAGATAAGGTATGTCTATAACCTCTTATTTGTGTATTTTGGCATTAACTCATTCAAAATGATAAAAACAAAAGAGACCCAAGTTATCATTTTTACTTAATTTTTTTCTTATTGATTTTAGTTTTTATATATGCTGCAAATAATGAAATGTGCAAATGGACTGAGGCCATGTCTGATCTCCATATAAGAAACTCCGAGTATAATAGAATTAATTAGAAGATGACAAAGAAGACATTTGTTATAAGTTACATATTTGTTTGAAAGTACAAGAATAAATTGTTTGGACATCAATTATACTACCAAAAATATCTTTTCAAGACTTTGGATATATCATGATATTCCATGAAATAATATATTTACGTTGCATTTATTTTATGTCAAGAAACCTATCCGGTTTTTTTATGTCGATGGTTCTTCAACTAAGTTGCAGTAGGGATAACAGTTGAAATGTGCTTTGACTTGGAAGAATGAGTGTCTATGTAGAATTCTTTATGTCTCAAGTGATGAGAGACTTTAAGTATTTATTAGAGTTTAGTTGTTGATGTTATTTGTTAGATCACATTAATTAGCCAAGATAAGTCTCTTTATTAATAGATTCCTTCATTGGCTTCTTTTGGACTTCGGCTTAGTGAAGATTTCCTTATGTGCATGAGCCATCTTGGAAAGAGTTAAAAACAATTAAGACAATCTAATAGTTTTTTCTTTTATTATTATTAAAAATCACCTTATAAAATCTCCCTTGATCATCCTATAAAATTCATAGATTGACTCTATGAAACCTATCACTTTAACCTAAAATGTCAAACCAATTTGTTAATTGTAGGGAATTAACTATGAATGATGGAGAGAGTTAGGCTTTAATTCTTCGAATTGGAGGGTTGATGGGCTTTGGTTCTAGATGAATTCCTTGCTTCAAGTCTACTTGTAAAAAGCTCCATGTGGGGGTGTCCACAAGAGTCATTCAACACTCAAGTCAACAAGGAGGAACAAAAGAAAAAGGATTTAGGAATTGCTTGAGCACTTTGGCTCCTTAAAGAAGATGCTCGAGAGGGGTTTTTTCTTCTTTTTTGTTTTTTGTGTGTTAAGATCAGTTTGCACTATTTATAGCATAAGGAGTACGACTACCTGAGATACATATTAACTTAGGGTTCATTCGTATCTATTGCTGGTAGGAGATATGTGTTAAGGAGCTGATAGGGTAGCTCTAGGAATCAGTCAATTATGACCACACTAACGGCCACATCTATAATCTAAAGCATTGATATCCTTAGAGTATATCAAAAGTGTTGGCGGTACTATGAATGTTAGGTCATAATTAATGAGTTGAGAGGAGAAGTGAGCATTAAAAACAAATATTCCGGAGGAGGCAAAAGAAATAACCTAAGCAAACTATGGCCTATAAGCCAAACTTTGAAGGAGAGCTCACTGAGATGAGGGAGTACTCATGTAGGATTTGTGCTCAAACAGCGTTCGTCAAATTCATGTGGCCATTGGTGGGCCCAGAAGGATCTCTATATGAATTAGCTCTCAAACCGGTCCAAAATTAGATATTAACACAATCCATTACTAGGCCTAAAAGCCAACAATCAGGTTTGGTCCTCTATAAATGGTTACAGCATTGCAAAATCCAATTCCAAAGATTATTCATTATACATCATCATTTGACCATGCAACAGAAAACGTTAAGAGTAAAAGGCGATAGAGCAGTAAAATATGTGGCTAGATGAACAATGAACCTCTATAATAAGTTTTTTTTTTTTTTTTTTTCATCTACAATAAGTTAATTAACGGCAAAAAGTAACAGAGGGAAATCAATGGCATATATAACAAACCATAATTAGCAGTGAATGAAAATTTAAGAAAATTCAATTATGATACCATAAATAAACAAAAATATCGATCCTTTCCACGGTCCAGATCTGGGCCGCCTGTGTCTCATAGATAAGTAAAAGGAGGGAAATAAATAAATAAATAGTTAAAATACCAAGTCTATGTTTGTCGGTAAAGATGACAGCTTTATATCTAAATCCGGGTTCCCTCTTTTTTAAGTCTTACCTTGTGATATCAAATCTGTCTTCGTGCTTAAGGATAACAACTTTGTCCCCTCTCTCTCTCTCTCTCTCTCTCTCTCTCTTTCTCACTCTCTCTCCATAGAAATTCTACATCCGGTCGGATTGTTCAAACGAAATGGCGAACAAATGCGAAATCTTCTGCGAGATCTTGATCGCCATTTTGCTTCCTCCATTGGGCGTTTGCTTGAGGCATGGCTGCTGCACCGTACGTCTCTCTCTCTATGGAAATTGTGAAGGGTTAAAGTTTCAAACTTCGGCTTAATTTAAAGAGTTGATAGTGATTTTTATGTAGAATGATGTTTGCATGTGATCTTCAGTATTGGTGTGATTGGATTTTAGGAATCACATTAACTAAAAGGAATAAACTTTGTTGGAAATTGATGCGGATTTCGAGAGAATCACACGCATGAAATCTAGATATTAATAAGATGGGAGAGGCTAAGTCTATATAAAGCTCGAAGCCGTATCCCATACTTTGGATTGATTCATGTCAAATTATGACATGCTACATGCTCCACAGCCGTTGCACAACTTGATTTTTGCATCGCCAAGCAAATAAATTCTGCAATATTTGATTGCTTGTTGATTAATTTGTATCTGGTGAGAACCACGCACTGGAGACTAGCTATTAAGGTGGGAGAGCCTAAGTCCTTATGAACGACACCCAATGATTGATCCTGCACTTTCAATATTGGATTCAAGCCACGTACCCTTGAGATTAGGATGATAATGAAAACGGTGAATTACCTTTCTTAGGATACAATTGAAAGTAGGAAAATTATCCATTTGATTACTTGAATCATGTTTGATGTTTCGTTGATGAATAGTTTATAATTGTTAGAATTACATTCTTGTACCGATTGATTAACAAGAATGTGAAGTCTTTTTCCAAGAAATTGGAAGTTTTTGGAAAGTGGTACCATCCCAGTGGAAATTTTCCATCACTATAGTTTTATAGGAGCCGTACTGTAAGAATGACCTGAACATGTGTTCATGATCATGGTTTCAACAAATGTTGTCTGCAATTTCAATTGTTGAATTACTTAACAAAGAATTTTAAATGGCTGAATCATTTTACATAAATGTCCTAGATCATGAAATGTAGAAAGGTTGAATAAACTCCAGAAGATCCTGAAGTTGTTTTATGAAGATATTGTTTTTAACAGCAAAAGTAGGTCTTGATTCAAAACGCATAATTGTTTGGGGCTTTGATGCTTTGCTTGAATTATGCAGCATTTTGAAACACAGGATTATGGTTGAATAAACAACAGTAATTTTTTAAGTTTGGACCATGTTCTCTTAAGATGACAGAAGAGAAGAACAGGAAAGGAGTTTGTTTAATATGTTTGAGCTGCTAATAAAAGTATCTTAACGAAGAATAAATTATGTGCTTAAGAGGTACTTATGAATTTAATTTCAATTTCCTTTTTTGCAGGTTGAATTTTGGCTGTGTGTGCTGTTGACTATCCTTGGCTACATTCCAGGAATCATATATGCTCTTTATGCCATTATTTTTATTGATCGTGACCAATATTTTGACGAGTACAGGCGTCCTCTTTATGCTCCTTCTTATGTGTAGGATTTTCTACGAGAGAGATTTATATCTTTCATTTCGTATGAGATTCCATTTGCCATTACTGCCATGTTCTATATTATGCAACAAGAATTGGGTTTTTGTAATTGAGATGCTCTGATTTTGCATAATAACCTCTATTTTTCCCTGTAGTAATTGCATGTATTGATTATTATGAATTACATATATATGCCCTCCTGCCTTCAAAATATAAATGTCCTCTGGCCATTAGTCGCTTTGTTAGACTTAGGTTGACACAGCCAAACCAACTCAATTCGATTTAACCCAGCCATAAAACCAGTTTAGGATATCCCCTTTAACCCATCTTAATTGTGATGCGGGGAAACCTGATTAACCCAGCCGATCCAACATAGTTTCCATGAGACTTGGCTGGGTTGGGATTGTAGTGCACCATTTCCTTTTGTTTTTTGCTGGAGAACACACCAATTTACTAAGAATATAAACCTAAATCTAAGAAAAATAAAAAATAATATGCAAAAGTTATCAACCTTTCGAATCTTTTAAGGTGGATAATTTTATTGCTTTAAAAATTTGTATAAATTAATATTTTAATATTTTTATTGAACCCGGTTTGATCTTCTCGTTCTTGATCCGAAAACTAGTAAAATGGAGTTCCCTATTAGATGAGTAAATTACGTATTTTGTAGCACCTAGGTGGATTAGGAGGTTATATACAAATTGGCTCCTCAGAGCGTGTCATGAGTGAGGGAGCGAGTCTTTTTGTTATGACCCTATAATACTTCTGCAGTATCAGTTGAATAGTTAACCTGGTTGTTTATATTAGTTAAGCTTTTGTTGTATGTTTAGCCCTTGTGATTAGCAGGCCTTGGTTAGTTCTTGTTGTTAGGCTTATAATAGGCCTTAGGAGAGGGAAAATTTGGGGAGTTGGAAATTTCCGTGTAGTTCTCCTCTCTTAGAAAGAGAGAGACGGGGAGCAGACTTTGCTCTCGAGTAAGTCAACTTTTGACTAATATTGTATCAATTCCCTTCAAAAACCAATAAAGCCTCCCTATTTCAGTTAAATTTTTTTTGTCAAACCCCAGGTTTTCTTTAGATGGGACTTGACTTTGTTTTTTAATTTTTTAGCTTTATGGTACTGGATATTTCATGCTGCTTTTGTTATTTTCCAAGTCTAGTTGCAAGATTCATCTTGTAAGTAGGATTTAGTTATTTACAGAGTTAATATGAGATGATAAATTTATTGGCTTTAGCATATCTGGTGGTAATTCAAGAAATGTTGCTGTGAAAATCTACAGTGCCTATTTTATCAGTTACTATGAATCAAACCAACATTGGAAGATTCCTACCACCAAGCAAAAACCCAAGAGTAGGTGCACCAAAATGAGTATCTAGACGGGTAAATTCAGCAATGCCTGATGTTAGTTCTAAATGTTTTTTCAGAGGAAGTTTTATAAATATATCTCTCTGCCCTTTCTCTCCATTTAACCATATACAGCCATTGGAAGACCTGTTTAAGAATAGGTCTCGTTCCATATAAATGGTCTTCCATGTTAGCATTGGAGACGATACACTTGAAGATGGATGAGAGGAGGGGAAAACACGAAAAGAGGCAAACTAAAATCTTCTGAACCTCTGAATTTGAAAGAGGTGCTCGTAGGTACTGTAGAATCAGAAGAAGAAAACCGTGAGAAGCAGTCCAAGAAGCATCTGTCTTGTAGTCACAGAGAAGGATGAAAGTTTATCCAGGTTAGACTTTGCAGCAGCAGCACTGCAATTGATCTTTGCCTTGGGGACCTCCTTCAGATCATCAACTTGTGCTAATCTGTCATTAGTTTTGTAGTCATGGCTGGATGATTTTCTGATTGCTTCATTTTTGCCTGCGCAAGTGTGAAGATAATTGGTCAATAGCTCAAAAATCTTCATAACTATTTTAGATTGAACCAATATTCAATAATGACGAGTGCTTCTCTAAATGATCCAATTCGCCCGTGGAAATCCAGATAAGAATTAGCCAACTAGGTATTTTAAGTGAAAAATAAGAGCAACACTGCAGTGCTTGAGATTAATCCCATACCGAATGATGTGGGAGCTTCTTTGGTCTATCGCAAGCACTTGTTCAAATTTCTTCCTATTATTTTCTTCTCTGGGAACATTTTTTCCATAAAAAATACTTATGTATCTGGATTTGGAAGTAATTTGGGAGATTCCAACACCAACCACTCCACACACCACCAACCCCCCGCCCCCACCACCAAAGGGGAAATAAGTGTAATGAAAGATTATTAAGGACTTACCCTTGAGTTGGATTTCCTGTTCTTCGAGATTTCCGGCACTTAGACTCGTGGAGCTTTCATACGTGGAAGCTGAGAAAGCTTCAAAGCAGAGAATGAAAAGGAGCAATATAGAAACTGGCCCCTTCTTCATCTAAGAAGTTAAATCCTGTCTTGCTCTCTGAAACCTGAAAGTACTAAATGGAGCTACTTGTTTGATGCGTGTAGTCCGCTTCCTGCGACCTTAATTAACAATTGGAGGTATGGTGGGTATTTTTATAGACTTCCACTTGGTCCCATCTTTTGTTTTCTGCCCCAGTAAGAGCTATGTCTTGGAATAAAGTTTCTTCTTAATAATTTTAGCCGGTGATATGTTGACATGTGTCAAAATTGATTAGGTGAATATTTATATCTTTTATTTATTAGTAAAAAAAATATATCCAACTTGTAAGATACTGATGAGAATATAAAAGAGATAAGAAAATCCTTAATAATATTTTGAAACAAGAGTCTATTTTCCCATCAAAGAGTAAATTAGAAAGACTAGAAATTTGATCCCTTTTTGTTGCTGTTCTGCCTCCATAAACACATGAATGAACCTCATAGGAACACAAGGAATCTGCCCTTTTCAACAGTGGGCTGCAGGATTAGAAATGATCACATTATGCTGCTTGTTTAATCCGCAAAGAATAAAGTAAACTCCTTTTGCAGTAATTTAATAAAGGATGGATGCTATTCTCAAGTTTTACTGGCTTAAAGAATGCTTGTAAGGTTTTCACTGAAATCTGAATTAGATGTATTATATATCCTTCTTTGAAGTATCGGATGCTTTCTTTATTAGGTGGCCATTTACATGGAATTCTCAAATATGTGAAATCATAGTAGATGCAAACTAAAGTGGATAGAGAGTATTATCTTCAGAAACTAACACCCAGTGTCACTAATGCTGTGTTAGCGAGGTGCTTCACAAGGGCTCCAAAAAACAGTCCTAAAGGAGACGATCCTTGTTGCTATTTAATGTGAAATTGAACTTCCTTATTAAAATATAACTGTGTTTCGAGAAGAACAATCTTCTATCACATCCATTAGGTCAACCTTTGTCTCAAAAGAAATTCAGGCGTGCCTACCGTAGGGATACACCCAGCGGTTGTCCCCTAAGTTTCAATATTATTCAAATACTTACGAAGGCACTAATTGTCAGCTGGCATTTAGTTCTTCATAGAACAATATTGGTGGAATTAAAGTAGGTGATATTGAAGTTTACAAGTTACTCCGGCGAAGAGAAAGCAATATCCACATCCCACCATTTTTTTTTTTCCCCAAAAATCTAACTAATAGTTACGAGGATATATTTGCACATGGCTTATAGATCTAAGCATAACATGATGCTTTGCTGCAATGGAACTTTAGCAACGCTTTTTACTAAATACTTCTTAGAATACTTGATTTTGTTACATTCAATTTCAAACATGAATAAATAACAAATTATTCTCAGGCTTAAAATCAAGAGACAAACCATTTTAAACTTAAAACATGAAAAACCACACAAAAAGGGAAGAACAAACAACAGAAACCAAACCAAATAAAGACATCTCTGCGCGAACTGCTGCCGATATTTTAGCGCGAGCTCTTGGTCGGATACCAACACCTTTCTTCACTTTGATACCAAATTTCCTATGTTTGAAAGATGCCAAATTCTCTATACTAACTTCATCCAATTGTCTAGCATTAGCATCTTGCAAATACCGGTCTCTCATTCCTGTCTTGCTATGAGTTTCATGAGTAGCTGAACTAGCAGGTGATTGAACTAGTAAAAGAACCGTAAGAAGCAAGAGCATGAAGAGCCGTTTTGCAATCATCATTGTGAGAGAAGGTTTAGTTTGTCGGTAAGGTTTTTTTTTTTTTTTCGGTAACAGTCTGTTGGTAAGTTTGAATGTGCTGAAGATGAGTCTTTTGAGGAGGTAGTGAGTGGACCAACGGGCATGTTACAACTTGCGCCTCCAGCCGAAAGCAAAAATGGTTTCTTCCGGACTTTAATTGTCTCAATCATCAAGTAATCAACATTTTCTTAAAACAATTCAGCTATAAGCCCCGTTAAAAGGACGCCTAGACTAATAACCTCATCACAAAGCACGAGGGACGGTGAAGTTTGGACCTTTTCTTTTCTTTCTTTCTTTTTTTTTTTTTTTCTCACTTCATTTAATAAATTATGCAGTTCATTTTCTCCTAAAATTCCAAAACTGTAAATCAATAATTGTTATTATCTAAATTTTTTAAAATAAATGACATCAAAATAATATTACATAATATTTCAAAAATTTAAATAATAACAACCATTAATTTATAATTTTAAAGAATTTAAAAAAAATAATTTTAAATGATGTATTTTCATTGAAATACACATAATGCTGATAGAAGAAATGGGTTCCAAAAATTTCCAACTGAAATTGAAATATCTCTTATACAAAATAGAATGATATTATATTTATAGTATAGAAAATTCCAACATAAACAGGAAAATATTAGGGGAAAATCTCATAGAATGGATGATAAATGTGAATAACAATAAAAAAAATTATGAAAAAACAGAAAAAAAAAAAAAAGGAGGGAGAAAATTTAATTATTATGAAAGCAGTTTTTGTAATTAATGATGTCTTTCATTGAAATAAAATTAAACCTCTTGCATAGAAGGGGGAAGAAAACATAGAGCAACTAAGTCTAGTTGCCAAAACCTCGAGCTATATTAAGAACTCTTATCAACACATATATAATAAGGATTGGGATACTTATTAAACATCAATCGATAGGCTTCAACAATTGAGCTAAAGACTGTCAAACAAGCACTTATTGGCTTGTTATAGACTTGTTCCAAGCACGTGATCAGCTCTCTTCTTCTTCCCTATGCTCTCTTTTCCCTAAAAGAAACTTTAAAAAATAATAACAAATGAATGAATAACTAATAGAGTAAACCTTACCAGTTTGGTTTTCTTTTTCTTTTCAGTGGCTATTATTTATATCAATAAGCAAATGAAGTTACACGGGGATAAGTCCTTAATATAACTGGACATTTTGAATGTCTTCATAAAAAATAAAGGCCCATTATCTTAGGCTAACTGTTTTAATAGTCCTTGTGGTGGAACAAAACACACACCCTCTTCTCTGTTCAAGTTTCTTGCTTCATTTGCTAAAAAGTCAGGTTCCATGCTTGTCTCCCTAAGAGCAAAAAATAGCTTGGCTTCTTCAAACTTACTAAGCCAATCCCTACAAATAGATAACGCATGCGAAGTATATGATGCTTTTAAATAAATATCCAAAATCAAAGTTACAACAGTTTTAGAATCCATTTTAATAACAAACTTGTTAATTTGCATGTTTTTACATAATTTTAATCACCAATACAGGCTCCACAATTCTACCTCCAATATATTTATGTTCTTCAATTAACACATATATCCTACTATCCAACTTCCTTTACAGTCTCGTAAAACTCCTCCTCCCATGGCTAACTTATTATCATTGCCAATAGATGCATTAGAATTTAGTTTCACATACTGCTCGGGTGGTGGATTCCATTTGATGGGGTATTGGATGATAGGCACCGCAATTTTTTCTTAAATATATTAAGTGCCCAATACTAATGTGCTAAGCTTCGAGCAAATTGGGTTATTTCGGTCAAATTGGTGTTTATGCTTTTGTTATCAAAGGCATCTTTGTTTCTATCCTTACAGATGGTCCACGACAAATAAGATAGAAGCACACATTTGGGAGTGGATGATTGACTTTTATCACGTTTTATGACTCTCATGTTAAGTATAAGCCAGTCAATAAGAACATTATTTGGTCTTATTGAGGAAGTGACTTGTCCTATGAGGGGCACAATAATGGGGCATTCTCTAATTGCATGTAGAGTGTCTTCATGCAGATATGCATATCTTGGGCACTCACCTCAAATTCCCAACTTTTTGGATAAGCTATTACCAACGGGTAGGGCATTTAGTTAGCATCTCCACAAGAATATTTGACTTTTGTATGGGATTGGTAAGTTCCAAATCCAGGACAACAATATATTGATATTATTTCGGAACAAGGCCTGTTAGATTCTATTTCTTTGGAAGGAAATGGTTTAGTCTAAAAATTGAAGGGAGTCTTAGACATTTCTGTTAACAGAAAGGGACCATACAAATTAACTAAGAGACTTGAAATTTCAAAGCCCACAAGTTCATTGTTTCATTCTTCCAAACGTTTGATATCTTAATGCTTTCTTTGCCTTCTCCAATTGGTCCTTGAATAATTGGACGAACCGATTGCGGACCACTCCATTTATCAAACTAAAAGTTTGATTTTACTTCATTACCTAGTGTTATTGTGCATATTTTCTCTAACAAGGAGTTTCCTTTTACTAAAATTTTCTGTAGCAAGGATGAATTTGGGGCTTTAAGAAGTTAGTGTCCTCTTATGTATTCCTATATTTCCACAAACACGATTTGATCTAGGATTTTTTTTTTGTCCCAAAAGACACCATGCTCTTTTCATCTCAATTTCCTTATGTCAAGGTTTTGTAAACCTAAGGCACCCATATGTCTTGGTTTACATATTTGAGCCCATAATATCCAGTAAGCCTTATTTTGATTCATGGTACCACGTCAGAAGAAATCATTTGCAATTCTTTCAAGAATTTTTATTGTATTGGATAGAAGGGCGGTTGCTTGCATGATGTAAGAGGGTATTGCATTTAGGGTAGATTTGATAAGTATTGCCTTCCAACTAAGCTAAGGAGTTTACTATTCCATCCATCAAGTATTGACTGCACTTTTTTAATCAACTCCTCCATGCCCCTGTGTTTCAGCCAAAGACCTTTATTAAGGGGAAAACCAAGGTACTTCCCTAAGCTAGGCACTCCCTTTAGTTTTAGCATGGAGGAAATACTTTTCCTCATATTGAATGGGGATTTTTTTTTTTTTTTTTTTTTGATAAAAAGACTAGAGATTTTGCAAGGTTAGTTTTTAGGCCCAACCATTGCTCGAAAGTGTCAAGAGTTTCTCAAATTGCTTTAGTCGTTAATGGCGAGGCTTCAGCTAGTATGATGATATCATCAATAAAAAATAAGTATGTTAGATGCATCTTGGTTCCCCTAAACTTGATACGCATCCATGATTTTTCTTGAGCTTTCATTTCAGTAAGGCTGCTTAGGAATTTAAGTGCAAAGATGAATAGATATGGGGATAGAGTCACCTTAATGAATGCCTTCTGTGGGCATGATTGGATTAAGCATAGATCCATTTAAAAGCATTTGAGTGGACAATATAGATAGGCATGACCCAATTAATTTTACCCATTAGGGTAGGAATTTGAGTGCAGCAAGAGTAAGTTGGATGGTCCCATTCTAGTCTATCAAATGCTTTCCCTAAATCAAGTTTAATGATCATGTTTCCTTTTTGATGTGGACAGGTCTAAATAGGTAGATATCCTGGTTACTCTTAAAAAGGGCTTAACTTTTGGACCAAGAGGAGGTTTTTTCTATTATAATATGTTATTAGACACTAATTTTTTAGTATTACATTGAAGGAATTAAGCAAGCCTGATTAAAGTCGTTTTAGGCTTGAAAAACATTGTTTTAGCCATATAGTGGGTCCTTTATTTATTTTTAAAGTTATTATAGGCAAGTTTTCAAGCACTTTAGGTTTTCTTTTTACATATAAGTACTCTCTTTTCATATCTTTGTCATTCTTTATAAACACTTTATTCAAAATGATAGAGAATTTTGAATTTCCAAGCAATTGGCTTTTGCATATGTTGCATCACCTTTCCCCGTTTCTTTAAGTTAAGACAATGTATTAATTCATGAAGTAGGAAAATGTTATCTCAAGGGGTACCTGTTGGGATGAAGCTTGATTGACTAAGGTGTATAAGGCTATCAAGATGGAGTCTAATTTGCAAGGCTATGATTTTTTATATAATCTTATAGACAATGGTGCGTAAACTAATTGGTCGAAATTTGGTGATTTCGTTGGCCTCAAGACATAAAGTTTCATTGATTTATTAAGGACAAGTCCAATTTTCAAACATCGAGAGTACAAGGGAAGTTACAGGTTTTTGAATTATTAATCAACATGCTATATAGAATTTGGCATATATTCCATCCTTTCATAGGGTTTTGGTTCACCTAACGAATTTAAGGGCTTAGAATATTTCGACTTAAGTTACAAGGGTTAAGAAAGCTTAACTCATATTATGGTTCAGCCCCTTATGTGAGGTTACTAGGATTGGATTAGTCTAAGTACAATATACCTTGGACATTATATATAAGTTAGCAAAATAATTCTGAACATGGGATTCAATCAAGTTAGGATTTATGATCCAATTACCTTATCCTATCGTTTCAGCTTTAAATTTTATTTTTGGCCCTCCTTCATAGTATAAGGGATTGGTAATATCTTGTATTTCTTTCACCATCTCGTACCCATTTTGAGCGAGGTTTCCACTTCCTAAGGTATTCCTCTTGTTGGAGGATTACATTAAGTTGTGATCTAAGGTTTTATTCTCGAGATAAAATCTAGGGAGTAGGTCTTAATTAGTAAAAACATAATCTTTAGAGTTTTTTAGCTTTGGGATTTCAATGCTTTGCTTAAATTATGCAACATTTTGAAATAGAAGAGTATGGATGAATAAACAACCATAATTTTTTAAGTTTGGACTACCTTCTCTTAAGATCAAAGAAGAACAAGAACAAGAAAGAAGTTTGTTTCAAATGTTTGAGCAACTAATAAAAGTACCATAACAATGAACAAATTCTGTGCTTAAGATGTTCTTGTTAATTTAATTTTGGCTTTCTTTTTTGTAGGTTGAGTTTTGGTTGCACATGTTCTTGACCATCCTTAGCTACATTTCAAGAATTATATATGCTCTTTATGCCATTATTTTTGTTAATCGTAACCAATATTTCAACGAGTATAGGCATCCTCTTTATACTCCTTATGCGTAAGATTTTCTATGAGAGAGATTTATATTCTTTATTTCACGAGATTTTTTATGCCATTACTACTATGTTCTATATTATGCAAAAAGTGGGTTTTTATAATTGGGATGTTCTGATTTTGCACAATAACCTCTATTTTTCCCTTTAGTTATTGCATGTACATCCTGCCTTCATGACTCTGGCTATTAGTAAAATATAGTATTGTTAAACCTAGATTGACTCAATTGATCCAACTCAATTCAATTTAACTTAGATATAAAACCAGTTTAAATCATCCCTTCAACCTACCTCAATAATGAGGCGAGATAACTTTATTGACCTAGCCAGTTCAATATAGTTCCTATACGACCTAACTAAGCCTCTTTGGGTCATAGTCTACTATCTTATTTTGTTTATTACTAAAAAATGTACTAGTTACTAAAAATTATCGAGTACTAAAAATATAAACCTAAATCTAAGAAATACAAAAAGTAAAATGTATAGAAAGATTTCAACTTTCGAATTTTAAAAGGGTAGAAAATTTTATTACTTTATAAATGAGTATAAATTATATTTAAATATTTTTATTGAACCCAACTGGGTCCTCTTGATCTTAATTCCTTTCTATTCTTGAGTTAATCGTGAGTGCAAGTTTGACGACATTGCTAAATCAGAGTTTTTTATTACACGAGTAAATTTCGTATTGTGTAGCACCTAGGTGGATCGGGAGGTTATATACAAATTGGCTCTTCAAAGCAAGTCATTTGTAATAGAGCAAGTATTTTTGTTATGACCCAATTACACTTCTGCAACATTAGTTTAATAGTTAACCTAGTAGTTAAACAGTAGTTAAGCTTTTGTTGTATGTTCAGCCCACGTGGCCTTGTCATTATCTGGCCTATAAGTAGACCATAGGAGAGTGGAAATTTAGAGAGTTCCCAATTTTTTAATATCGATTTATTTAAGCATATTTATTCTTCGTATTTTTACATGCCATAATTATATATTATAAAACTGTCATTTTAAGTAATTCTTTACTTTATTTTTTACTTACTCTACTAAATTTTCTTAGCAATTTTTAAAAATTTTGTGGATTTCATTACTATATTTTTAACTCAAAGAAAAAAAAAAAAACGCTGAGTTACTTGTACGAGTAACCCAGCGACAGCGAGCAATGTCAGTTAATTATTCCTTATCGCTGGAAAAGTCGAAAGCCCGTGATTTCGATTGGACATTCGTGCTTGGTTAAGACACGTTATTCATGATCTAGACTTTGCTCTCGAGTAGTCTACTTTTGACTACTATCGTATCAATTCCCTGCATAAATTAATAAAGCCCCCATATTTCTGTCAAAGTTTTCATCTTTTGACCCTAATCGAACCCTACGTGTATCATTTTTCGTTTGGCCGCTGGTTCCTAGATTTGCTTTAGATGGGGCTTGACTTTGTTTTCCAGTTTCTTAGCTTTATAGTGCTGGATATTTCATTCTGCTTCTGTCTTTTTCCAAGTCCAATTGTAAGATCCATCTTGTAAGCAGGATTTAGTTATTCACGGAGTGATTTGAGGTCACAAAAGCGTAACAATTCCAATGTCATTTAGTTCATAAGTAACAGAGCAGGATCACAACTCACATTATCCTTTTTACCTAAGTGATGGCCTTCGAACAATATAAATTTGGTGCAAATGCATAGTTTTACATTACAACTCTGCATAATTATTAAAACCGATTCGGAATCACCAAGCAACTAAAAGAATGAGACACATAAAACGTTAAATATTCAACAACTCCATAGAAATAGCAACGCTGTCGTAATGCACATTCCTCAACCAACTTTTCGTATCGTATGCATACATGTACACACATATACATTTATATTTATAAAAGCATCTTCGATCATGAGTTGCTTTTTATTATAAAATATCCAAGACCTGCTTTTACACTCAGGATTGAAGGACAGGAATAAGGAATTTGGGAGGAAACAATTCCACTCCAATTTCTTCCTCTTGTTTGGAAAAATAAGGGAAAATGAAAGGAAGGAACTTCTGGTACAAAGTTTTCTCTGAGCCCCAAAAGAAATCACTCTCCCCTATTTGGAGAGAATTTGAAAGGAAAATATAGAGATTTATTTAATTACCTTTTTACTAAACACATTTTGAAAATTTATGAACACTTTGGTAATTTTTTCAGAGAAAGTTTTATGGAAAATCTCTCTGCCCTTTCTGTCCATTAAACCAAATACAGCTATTAGAAGACCTGTGTAAGAGTAGGTCTTCTACCATATCTGCAATGAAGGCAACACACTTGGGAGAAGAATGAAAGAAGGGGAAGAGGGGGAAGGGGGGAGGCAAACTAAAATCTTCTGAACCATTGAATTCGAAAGAGACGCTCGCAGGCACTGGAGGATCAGAAGAAGAAAATCGGGAGAAGCAATCCAAGAAGCATCTGTCTTGTAGTCACAGAGAAGGATGAAAGTTTATCCAGGTTAGAATTTGCAGCACTGCGAGTGCTGCGGGGTCGATTAATATCTGCACCACCATAGACAGGAACAACTTTTGCCTTGAGGACCTCTTTCAGATCATCAACTTGTGCTAGTCTGTCATTAGTTTTGTAGTCATAACCCGATGATTTTCTGATTGCTTCATTTTTGCCTGCATTAGTGTGAAGATAATTGTCAACGGCTTAGAACTCGTCAATAACTATTTTAGATTGAACCAATATTCAATAATGACGAGTGCTTCTCTAAATGATCCAATTCGCCCGTGGAAATCCAGATAAGAATTAGCCAACTAGGTATTTTGAGTGAAAAATAAGAGCAACACTGCAGTGCTTGAGATTAATCCCATACCGAATGATGTGGGAGCTTCTTTGGTCTATCGCAAGCACTTGTTCAAATTTCTTCCTATTATTTTCTTCTCTAGGAACATTTTTTCCATAAAAAAAATGCTTATGGATATGGATTTGGAAGCAAGTTGGGAGATTCCAACACTAACCCCTCTGCAAACAAGTGTAATGAAAGATTACTAAGTACTTACCCTTGAGTCGGTTTTCCTGCTCTTCGAGATTTCCAGCACTTAGAGTCGCGGACCTTTCGCACTTGGAAACTGAGAAAGCTTCAAAGCAGAGAATGAAAAGGAGCAATATGGAAACTGGCCCCTTCTTCATCTAAGAAGTGAAATCCTGTCGCGCTCCCTGAAACCTGAAAGAACTCAATAGAGCTACTTGTTTGATGTGTGTAGTCTGCTTCTTGCCCACCTTAATTAACAATCGGAGGTATGGTGGGTATCTTATAGACTTCCACTTGGTCCCATCTTTAGTTTCCCGCCCCAGTAGGAGCTATGTTTTGGAATAAAGTTTCTTTCTCATAATTTTAGCCAGTTATATGTGGACACATGTAAAAATTAATTAAGTGAAAATTTTATATGTTTTATTTATTAGTAAAAAATATGTAACTAATCGGTACACTGACGAGAATACATAAGAAATACGAGAAACCTTAACAATATTTTGAAACAAGAATCTATTCCATGTTCTTTTCCCATCAATAGTTAAATTGAAGAGACCAGAAAATCGATCCCCTTTTGCTGCTGTTCTCCCTCCATATAAACACATGAATGAACCTTGTAGTAACACAAGGAATCTGCTTTTTCGACGGTGGGCTGCACGATTAGAAATGATCACATTATGCTGCTTTTTCAATCTGCAAAGAAGAAGAATAAAGTAAACTCCTTTTGGAGTAATTTAATAGAGGATGGATGCTATTCTCAAGTTTCACTGGCTTAAAGAATACTTGTAAGGTTTCTACTGGAATCTGGAAGAGATGTATGATGTATTCTTCTGTGGAATATCGGATGCTTTCTTTATTAGGTTGCCATGTACATGGATTTCTCAAATACGTGAAATCATAGTAGATGCAAACTAAAGTGGCTGTAGAGGGTTATCTCTAGAAACTAACACACTGCGTCACTAATGCTGTCTTAGCGAGGTGCTTCATGAGAGCCCCATAAAACAGTCATGAAAAAGGCTATCCTTGTTGCTATTTAATGTGAAATTGAACTTCCTTATCAAAATATAACTCTTTATTTGAATAAGAATAATCTTCTGTCAGATTTATTAGATCAACCTTTATCATAAAAAAATATTCAATCGTGCTTACTATAGAGATACACTGAACGGTTGTTCCTCAAGCTTTAATATTATTCGATTACATATCCTTAAATTTTTAATGTAATGTTAGATTGTCATCTTTATGAGTTTTGTTTCTTTCTATTTCTATTTCTATTTTATTTTATTTTATCATTAGCTTGTAATAGCTTGTCTCCCTCTAATATATTATGGGGTATGCTAAGGCAACACTATTGCATTAAGTGTTTATTTATGAACCTTTGTAGTGTCATATGGGAGATAGAGCACAATCCTATATTCACAAACGGTAAATGCTGACATATTAAAAGGCACTGCTCATGATATGGCTTTGTGCAGCAAAAACCAAGAAAGTTAGTCCAAGATTTAGGCAAATTTGATGTTAACGATTTAATTAGTAGCCAGATAAGTATAGTCCAGATATGTTGATATCTTCCAATTAGTTAGCTGATATTTTTCTGATATGTTTTCTATTTTTCTATTCCATCTCATTGTATTTAAACTTGATTAGATCAATAAAATTATTATTGGATTTTTTTAGTTCAAATACAGTAAGTAGTGTCGAAGTCCTAAAAGGCCTAAGGGTCCAATGACAAAAGATCTAAGTCTAAAAGAAAAAGGAGATTCGTTTTCAAATAAAAATATCTTATAATGTAATGGATTGTAAAATTAAATTGACTTAAATCATTTCAATATAAACAATCCACACGTAAAAAAACACTTATTTTTTAAAGTACACTGACACTCTCCTAACGGTCAGTTGGCATTTAGTTTTTCGGGGACTAATATCGGTGGAATTAAAGTTTGGCCACATCCACCCGTTTACTTCAGATTTAGAATTGCTGCAAATGCGAATCCCTAAGACAATAACGGCAGTTTCGGGTTTCAGAAAGTACAAAAGAAGTAAATCCCTTTGCTCAAAATTCATGTCAAAGGTAAAGATAAAGTTCTAAGAGATTAAGATCTGGGGAAGTAACTAATAGCTATGAGGATATATATGCACAATGGCCATAGGATTTTACACTTTGTTAGAAGGGAAAAGAAAATGAAAAGGATAATATTATTTTGTGTTTCGATATTTAGAAAGGAAATCGAAAGAAATAAAAAGAAATGGATAATTTAATGTACTATATTACCTTTAAACATATACAGTAAAAATGTTTGTGTAACTTTATTTTATTTTTACTGTTTTCTCTCTAAAATTGGAGAGAAGCACGATAACTTTAAAAATGAAAAGCTTTCGACCTCCGTAGATTCCCACCTCCGTGTTATATTATCAAACACACTGTTAAGCATATAATAACTTGATGCTTTGCTGCAATAAAACTACAGCAACACTTTTAGCAAATACTTCTCTGAATACTTGACTCTGTTACAATCAATTTCACAGCATGAATAAACAACAAATTCTACTTAGACCCTCAGGCTTAAAATCAAGAGAGATACCAGTTTAAACATAAACTTAGAACACGAAAACCCACATAAAAAGGGAAGAACAAACAACAGAAACCAAACCAAATAAAGACATCTCACTGCGAACTGCTGCCGATGTTGTAGCACGAGCTCTTGGTCGGACACCAACACCTTTCTTCACTTGGACACCAAATTTCCTGTGGTTGAAGGATGCCAGATTGTCTATGATAACTTTGTCCAGTTGTCTAGCATCGTGAAAATACCGATCTCTCAATCCTGTCTTGCTATGAGCTTCACGAGTAGCTGAACTACTAGGTGACTCAACCAGTGAAAAAACCATAAGCAGCAAGAGCATGAAGAACCATTTTACAATCATGATTGAAGGAGAAAATTTTTTTTTCTTTTTTGTTTTTTTCTTTCGGCGAGGCTGCCTGGGCTGAAGATGAGTCTTTTCAGTTGTTGTTAGTGGAGTGGACCAATGAGTCTGAAAGTAAAAATGTTTCCTTACGAAATTTAAGATAACATTTCGTTAATTAAGTATAAATATTAAAATTTAATTAATATTTTTTAAATATTTATTTTTATAATAATATATATTAAAATTTTATTAATATTTATATATTATTTATTAATTTACAACACATATTGATACCTCCAAATCTTTTCAAAACTTATATGGCTCTGTTACGAAGTAATCAAGATTTTCTTTAATCAAATTCGGCGGCCATGGGCCCGGTGAAAACGACGCCTAGACTAATCACATTAGCACTAAGCACGAGGGGGACAGCGAAGTTGGACTTTATTTTTCTTCCATTTTTTTTTTTTTTTAATTAATGCACCAATAAAGCATATTGGAATTGAAATACACATGATAAATGGGTTCCAGCAAATATTTCTAACTGAAACCGAAACATCTCTAATACGAAAATGAATCATATTAAACATGCATAAAATTCTGATATAAATAGAAAAAAAAGGGGTAATCTAATTAATACAATTTAGCTAATGGGATAATCGCTCATAACCTTAAAGGATTCATACAACCCTCTAAACCTATAAACAGTTATCCATGATTATTAGTAAGTATTGGAATTTATATTTTTTAAGATGGTTGCGACTCACCATCTTATAGAAGGTAGCTAATGACCATTACGAGAGATCGCGCTAACCCTTTAAGGCCGTAAATGGTTACTTTATGGATTGATCATGTTTATTAAATTAAAGATGTAAATTGAAGTTAATTAAGATAAAAATCATGATAACTAAATTTTTAATTATCTATATAATTAAATAAGTTAGAACTTTAGATATATTATTATAAAAAGGACTATAGACGGCTACTTCATAATTAGTTTATTAGATGAAAGGTATAAATTGAAGTTAATTAAGATAAAAACCGTAATAACTAAATTTTTAATTATTTATATAATTAAATAAATCAAAACTTTAAATATATTATTATAAAAAACGATAAAATTAAGATCCAAACATGATGTTCAACCTCAAATATTCGATCAATGAATGTTTCAATGTTTTATGTGCTGTCCAACTGCGCTCATTTAAGTCATGTCATTAACACTCTAAAGTATCTCGTGAACAAATGTCCACGTTCATTCCCCTATTTGCATTACTAAAAACATTTATAACCTTCCTGCCCATGGCCTTTGACCCTTTAAATTGCAGCTGCATCTACAGCTACAGCATACGATATGTGGAGGGGAAACCAGTAGAACTCCAAGCACCAGCCACGGCTAAGTTGCCAGTAAAAATCTTTATTTTGTACATGAATCAGAAAATTTTTCTGATTTTTCGACTTGTATGTCCAAGAGGATGTCCTCCTAGACTCGAAAACTGAAACCTGAAAACCTTCCCCATTACTTGAGCAAGAGCGGAATTCGAAGTGACCCATATTCAACTCTACTGGGAATTTTCTTAAGATGTGGGAATAAACCCTACTAACCGTGTTCACGAATATAAAGAGACAGAAGTTTGATCAAGTTCCTCTTTAATAACAAAGAAAATTTAATCAAGTCATGACAAATTTATGAAAACTAATCAAATACAAGACATTGGCCCTTGAAAAGGCCACTCTTGAACAACTTGGCACGTGATCAGCCACACTCAGGTAACAAAATTTGTGCCATTATCAGTATTCTTTCATAAATAAGACAATGTCAAGACCTCAGAAAATATACAACTCAAAATTTAACTATTCTAAAAGAAAGAAAAAAAAAAATAACTATGCTTGGACCACCACCTTTTAAGTTCAATGTAACAGACTTGCTCACCTAAAAAACAGAGTACATAGGAGCATCGAGAAATTTTGTATTAGCAATAGAAGCTCAACTGCCAGCAGCACAAAAAGTTCACTGGAGCAGACTCTTGCACTCCTCAATACTCGCTGCCTGCATCTTTAACACAGGTTCTGCAGAAGTACTGGAAGTCACATTCGTCATGACAGCATCAAATATGGCTTTCTGGTACATGCCATCTTCCACCTTCTTGAGGATCTCTTTGACTACATCAAAATTTAATGCCCCAAGCAAAACAAGCTTCCCAATAATTACACCATAATTAGTTGGAGCTTTTGGTAAGTCAATAGCGATGTCATCCATCATTGAGCCATATGCCAGGCATCCAGTCTCTATGTCCCTAGGCATGAGGACTTTCTTGGAAAACAAGTGGTCCAGGAGTTTTGCAACAGGATCTACACGGGGAGGGCTTTTCTCTAGAGCCAGAGATATGGCTTCCTTGACAACCTCAGAATGGTAGGCTGGTGCATTGAGCTCCTCAATACACTGTAGAGCTTCATCCAGAATCAGAACACCGAAATATTCCTCAAGGAGAGACTTTGTCTTTCTCTTCAAGTCATCCAGGTTCAACCGTGTAGCTGGGGCAGCTGGCCTCTCAGGGGTGACAACAGGAGGTGCAGCTGAGAAAGGTCTGGCACCTGCAGCTACTTGACCTGATGGTTCAGAGCCCATGTAGGCATTGGAAGGACGAGCAGGTCCACCACCACTGGCCTGTAACAAGGCACTGGTCCTCCCACCCATATAGCCACCACTACCCTGAGGT
Organism: Lumnitzera littorea; assembly: GCA_024138015.1. Lineage (NCBI taxonomy): Eukaryota > Viridiplantae > Streptophyta > Magnoliopsida > Myrtales > Combretaceae > Lumnitzera > Lumnitzera littorea. Next base: position 93,547,054 of record JAMXBB010000007.1, read on the forward strand.
AACAACCTTGGGTTCACCGAGGGTGATTTTCCAACTATTGATGGTTGGACACGCCCAGCTGGCTGCATCCCTGGCACATCACCTCTAGGCATTGACCGAGTTCGAGGAAATTCCCAATTGTCATTGTCTAGACCTGGCATCCCAGGCATCTTCCTCGTCCCCGGCATTCCAGGCATCAAACCACCAGTCCCAGGACGATTCATAGGATATCCACCAGGGCTGATGCTCCCTGGAGATCCAGGCACCATGCCACGACTATTTCTGATGCTTGCAGTAGCACCAGGACGTAGACCAAGATTCTTTTCTGCTTCCGTATGGATTTCAGTAATAGTTTTGGCCTTAACCTGCAGAGATAAAAGACAATAAACAAAAAAATTAAACGGTGGAAGACCGCAAATTGCTTTCATCATAGGTGTCAAATAAAACCAGTCCTCTGTATCTCACAAGAAAGGGAAGGGGAAAAGTCAACGGCATAAGTAAAACAAGAACATGGTAAGGAAAAGAAGTTCTCTATCAGGAAACTATACCTCTTCCCGACGAGGAATCCAACTATTGGCACGCAGATCAAGAACATCTTGAACCATGAACCTTAGCCTTGGTGCTAGTTGAGGATTTGTTGTCAGTTCCTTCAACCTATTGAAATACAAATCATTTATACGCCGTGATTTTGTACTCTCATCAAGCTGCTTTCCAATGGTATTAAAAAACTGGCATATGGCCTCAACATTTTCCTCAGCAGGACAAACTTTGTTGTCAGGACCTAGAAGCTCCTGTTTCACATAAATAACAGACAGCTTTGAAATCAAGACAATTACCTCAACATCAGAAGACAATCAGAAAAGAGAGGGAAGGTGTTGCAAAACCTGAACAATGTGATGAACAATTTTTTCAGGAACCATCTTCTGTTTTAGAAGCTCTCCAATCAACCGAATGTTTCCCAATGTACGAAGCTTGACCATTCTCTCTTTGTCTCTTCTCTCAAGCTCTTGCTCAGGGGCAGTCATTTGCCTCACCTCTTCCCTTAATTTATCAGCTCCTTCAAATGCCTCTTGACAGATATTAAGTAGCACTCGCTTGAAAGTGATTTCTTTCCCACCTGGCTCATCTGAGGGAAATGGACGCAGCTTTTCATTAAGATCAGAGCACAAAAGTGCATACATGGGGCAGAACGTGGGTTCCATTACAGCTTTCTCAAAAATCAGCTGAATCACCCCCTGCATTATATGGAAAGAAGCATTCAGTTTACAAATCATGCAAGCAAGAAGAATACACATAGTGACAAAAACTAAAACCTTCAAAATATCAGCTGTTGTGATGCCAGAATCGATAAGTTGGCCCTTCAGAAGATCAAACTTCTCTGGAGTCAACTTGTTCAATATCCTGAAAATAAAGCAACAGATAAAACATCAACCAATTAATTAATATTTTGAAGTACAAAGAAATAACTCAATAGCATTGCCAAGTGCAAGAAACACTGAACTACCAATAAGAAAATAAGTGAGTTAACGAGGACACCCATGTCTCTAAAAGATAAAGACATTGCATGGATGTCTACTTATAAATAATGCAGATATTTTGTGATAAGCAGGATAAGAAAATCATACTATTAAGTGTTGTGATTTAAAAAACAATAGTAACGTTGAAAAATGTCGATGACAATGTCATGGCAAAATCATTACAAAACAGTTAGCATCAGCATCTTGAAGACTTCCATTACCCCTTCACAGCCTTCAGCACACGATCTTTGTCAGAGAGATTTCCCCTTCTAGCAGACCATGGCACCTCAGCTTTGATGAGAGTAGGAGCCAGACCTCCCTGATAAATAAGCACAATGAAGTCTTGAAATCAAAATAAATGAGCACAAAGCATGAATCACGATAAAAGAGAAGGATATTCAGAGACCAATTTCAGAGTATGAAAGAAAATTCAAGAGCTTCAAAGCCTGTGAGATTCATCTTTATTTCTATCATCACAGCCCCCAACCATAAATCACCAAAAATATAGGCCATATGCACAAGATACTTCCAGATAGACCAATTTTATATATAAATAAATAGATTATATATTATTTTCATAACTAACCCACACATGTTCAAGCAAAGAAACCTACTCAGATAACCTTCCCCCACCACAAACCAACTCTCTCCTGCCTGCAAGAGAGAGAGAGAGAGAGAGAGAGAGAGAGAGTGGTTTGTAGAGGTCCAAATAGTTGAAATAAGTAGATGTTCTGGAGAGAATAATTTATATAAGGTATCCCCACATTGGGGAAAAGAAGGCCAACTCCCCAACAGTCCACTAAATAAGATACTTGCATCATTCCCAGCTTTTACACTAAATTAAATACTATAAAATACACAGCAGAAACTTCTATCAAATGTGAATCAAAAGTATATAGCATCAGACTGCCCTACATCAAAAGGCAGAACAAAATCACAAGCATATTTATCCTTTAAGGAAGCATTACAATTAAGTTAGATGCCACTTGCAAGATTGTATCGAAGCAGTGTCATCCTCAAGCAGTCCCAGGAATCAGTTACCTGCATTACTTCTACCCCCCACATGGCAGTTCAGAAAAGTGAAGTGGCACTTTTTCAACCATCAAAATAAACATGATGTACTCCCATTAAAACACATTTAGAGGATATAGCATATAATTGCATGATACAATAACAAAGTGAAGTGACAGAAGATATCAGTATTTTACTGCCCAAAGACATGCATCTGCAATAACAGAAATATCATCCAGCAGATACCAAGATCATTTTTTGGTGATTGAAGTTTCTGCCATCAGTTTCAAAAATGATGCATGAAGATAAAAATGCAAAGGGAAACATAGGCTTTAGATAAAAAAATGAAGACTAGAAGCAAAAAGGGATATATTAGGATGAGAAAAAAGAAAACTGACAATTTAAAAGACAAGTTTCTACCCTAATGATTTAATTACCCCTTGGTTGGAGGAAATCTGTGCTCTTGCAAATTGGGAGTTCAGATTCTCCTGGCGATTAAACTGATTCAGATCTTGTTGCCGAGCAACAAAATCTCTATCCCTTATATTCTCCCAGGATCTTTCCTCCCCAGCATTAGAAGGGAATGCAGAACGACCACGCCAATCACGATTGTCAGACTCTGAGAAGCGACTTGGAGGTTGATTCAGAACCTACATGGGTTATCATAATCAGGGTTACATTACGTCAGAAGCAAGGCTGGAAAACTAGATAACAGTCGGGAAACAAGAAAAAGCAACTATAGCATTAAACAGCTTAATTGTCATTTTGAAGTGAATAATCAAATGCAAATAACCACATAGAAATAAAATATATAGATTATGTTGAAGAACAAAAACCCACATTGCTCTCAGCACGTCCCCAGGGTGGCTCTTCACTAATAATAAATTCAGCTTCAATCTCTTTTTTGATTTTCAAAATATCATCATTGGGTTCAGCAGCCTATCACAGAAAGCATCCAATCAGTAAAACATGGATATTAGTATAACTCAAATACAAAGGACAAAAAGAAAAAACCAACTGTCAAGGTGAAAATTTGTTAGTATAATCCAAAACAGTAGTATCATCATCATCTTTCTCAATGATGATATATGGTATTGCAGCTTCATTATTGTATTATTGTAATTATGTATTGATAAGCACTAGTTAAAACCTAATAGTGTTGCCACTTCTTTAGTGTAGATAAATAAGAACTATGCAGGAATTGCTGAAAGGCTCCCTTTCACAGGGTGGGACTTGAGAACAGTCCAATATGAGAATGTGAAAGACATGCACAATTCTTGCAAGGGTGGCAAAACAACAAAAGAAAAAGAAAAATAAAAAGCATATCTTCAGTGTCCACAAATTCATTCAAATATTATATTTAGAAATACTAGTTAACAGAACATCATGAATATCTGCTGTACTCTTGCAGTCAAACGCCTCAAGTTGCAGTTTCTTTGTCAACATTTCACTTAGTATAGCTTACAAATAAGTTCTTGATCAATATCGATTGTGATGATAAAGCACATATATAACGGGAACGGAACACCGTCTCTGATAACAAGGAAAGAAGCAAATCAGGTAAATGGGAAACAAGCCACTTCTAAGCAACAGTATCTATTAGCAACACACGAGTTAATAAATGACAAATGCAAATTAGCAAAGATGTAAATAACTGTAATTCACCACCAACATATAGCAAATAACTAGAGAGATAAAACGTATTTAAAATATTGGAAGAGGATAAGGAAATGCATACCTCTCTCAGCTGTAACAGCTGGTCACGACTATAGCGCACACGATCCCTTCCCTCAAACTGTGAATCGCCAGTCTACAGGCACAAAAGAGAATTAAAGAGATTATTGTCCAATCAATATTGGGATATCAACAAACTGAACAGATGCATATAAGACAACTTAAGGTTACTACTCCTAAGTTCCTACACAGTTAAGAGAGGAGACGCCTGAATGGAGGATGATATGGTTCTCAAGCAACAAGAACTAATAGCATCGAGGACATTGCAACAGGGACTCAAAGCTTCTCTGGTTGGTAATTTCTCCATATATTACTAATAATTAAGACCCCACAGAGATAAGACTAGAATGATGAGCACTCTAAGGAGTTTCCAAAGCAGTAAGATTCTTTTAACAAGTCAGAAGAATATAACATTCTGCACCTATGCATAAAAATGGTTTGATTTCCGTGAATAGAGGATAAATATTGCACCAAAGTTTCTTAGAGCTCAACATGTCCAAAGGTCCTTTATGGGCAATGTTAACTTACTGCATGCCCACCTGAAGCCTTCAAATCTCTGTCTGTCCATATTTACAGCAGGTACACATATTCAGTGCCCAACCAAGAATTAGGACACACATAACACACACCACAAAATAATAGAAAACAAAACAACTAAAGAAAAGATCAGGATAAGAATAATATATCAATCCTAAAGCTTTTGCTTCAATTTGCAATACGCAAGCAAAGATTATAAAGAGTAAACCAGTCTAAATAGCCAAAGACACAGCAAAGAATAGTGATAGTTAATTCTTTTTTCGGGTAAGCATAAAAATGACACACGATCACTGTTCCTTACACCATTACAGGAATCATACAGATAGATCAAGTCTGCAACATAACAAAAGTCTACATGCCTTGGCTCCACATTCTAGGTGCAAATTAAAACATATTGCCATATCCCAGTCCTTGACAACTGTCAAGGTCTAGTCCCACAGATTTGATGCATCTACTCAGTGTCCATGGTTCTACAACTCAAACACTCGTTTAGGTCAACATTTATAACAGTTTTTTGACATTCACACAAGGCCCACTGCCCACCGAACAATACTTAAGAGCAAATAAAGGTCTAATATCAACCACGACAGCATTCCATTAATAGTGGACTAGAATCAAAAGTCTTTCCTGGTTGTCAAAGACAAAAGTTGAAAAGGCAATATTATGTATATATGTTTTCCATCTGCTCAAGTAAATAAATGCAATTGAATGTGCAAGACAAGCATTCAATGTAACAGGACCAATAATTAGACAATCACGAGCCACTTCCAGAACCACAAGCTAAACTAAGTTTGTCATTTCCAACTTTCATACAAGAGTAAAACCATAGAAATGTAACAAATTCATACAGAAAACCATGATTCTCATATCAGACAGTTAAGCAACACCTTTTGTGCCCTATGTAAGTATAAAGCTAGGCCCATATGTCAAGCAGATTTGGGCTAAATGCAATATGGATGGAAATGATTGCAGTTACCAATCAAAATCATATCTTTCAAAGGACATCATCATGTCCTTGTCATGACTCAACTAAAACAGACACCTTTTGCACCAAAACTAACCCTAACTAAACTAATTTCACGTGTCACAGATCTCAACAAAACACCAAAACCAGTAGCTGCACCATCAGCTAAACCAATGAAAGTCCAAATCTTGTACATGTAATAAGACTAACACTAATCTCACACATCACGAACCAAGATAAAACAAAACACCAGAATCTGCAGGTGAAACAACTACTAGACCATACAAACTCCAGAACTTTACAACTCCATCACCCATGTCAAATACAATAAATGGAAAAAAAATACTCTCTCTACTTTCCAATTAAACAAACCACAAACCGAAATTCTAAAGAAAGAAGAAAAGAAAGAAAGAAAAACACCTAAATGAAAAACTTCCACTACCAATCTTACATAAAAAACTCTCTTTCCCAGAATTCAATTAATGAGATCGCAAACCCATATCAGAGACCGTAAAAATGCACCAATACATCTCTCCTACAACCTGTACTACATCAAAGAAACACTCTTTCCAAGAATTCAATCAATCAAACCTCAAACCCAAATCTAAAAACCCTACAATAACACCAAAAACAAGGACCCCTGACCAAAACAAGGTCCTATCAACCTTCTTACATCAAAAGATGCTCTTCCCTATAATTCAACCAATCAAACGATAAAACCAACACCCAAATACCCAAAAGCGCCATCTTTCACACAACTCAATAAAAATAAATAAAAACCACAAATTTAGATCGAAGAAAACCTTACAAAAGCACCAAAAAGTACATCCCTTTCACCTATCTTACATCAAACAACTCTTTCAAGCAAATTCAATCAACCAAACCCCAAAACGCACCATAACCACGGATTTAAAACATAAAACAACGAAGAGAAAACGAATCAAGTCACCACCTTTGAAGCAAAAGAACCGCCATGAGGACGAAACAGAGGCAGATCAGAAGAGAGAGAACCAAAAGCAAGCGACGTAGTCGACGAATTCGACGATGAATCAAATCGAGCTCCAAGGAACCTGCTGACTCCTCGGCCTCCACCTGGTCTCAAGCTCAACACCGTTTGTTCACCTTGCTGCATAACTCAACTCAGATCTAATCGAATCGAATAGACAGAAAGTAACAAGAGAGGAGAAAGAGAGACAAAATCGATAAAAATGATAATTGGTCTGAAAATTTAAAAGCTGAAATGATATTGATATAGAAAGAGAAGGTTAGGATAGAGAGAGAGAGAGAGAGGAGAGAGAGATTTGGGAGTTTCCTCTCTCTACGGCGGTGAGGGGAAGAGGGGAGTGGGGATACGAGGATGGAAGGGATGATATAAGGAAGGAGCAAAAGAAACCCTGTTATTTTGCTATTATTTTATTTATTTTCACATTCTTTAATATTGATTTATTTATATAATTTTTTAATGCAATTATCAGTTAAGTTTTTTCTTAATTGTCTGGACTTCTTACGCATTTTTAATATTACTTTTTAGTTTATTTCCTATTTTAGGAAGTTTCCTAATTTAATTTAACATCTTGCTACGAATATCTAAGCTTTTTAATCTTTTTGGTATTTTAATCACATTACAAATGTTGAAAAAAATACTAAATAATTAAGTAAATAAATTATTTATGAAGGTCTTTTTAAAAAATATATTTTATTTGTATATTATAATCTAATTATATAAATATTGGTTTTTGAATGAAATGAAATAGATTCAATTTTCTCTTTTTTAAATTTATAATAGATAATTGATAAAAAAAATTCATTAATCAATGGATAATAAACATTTGTCACTATAAAATTACACCAAATAACTGCTTATCTTTTTCTTTTCTCAATTTTATGGAAGATCGTAGCATTTTTACGATTTTTTCTTTCTTTCTTAATTTTATAGATGATTGTAGTATTTTAAAGTGTAAAAGACATGGATAACCTCCATCCCTCTAATAATACATAAGTATATATGTATATATATAACTATATTTATATATATATACACACATTATTGGTTGCACATTTGTATTGTATGTACAAAAATTAAATTAAGCAATATAAAGCCTTATTCAACATAATACAATGGCTAAAATAAGTTACATGCTTGATGGATGCAACAAGAGAAAAAATATAATAATATGCATAAATATTCTATGAATGTGTAAAAATGTAATTACCATGAAGGTGTAATTAATAGTCAAGCAACTCATATTACTTATGCAAAATTTAAGAGTAATCATATAGGAAAAGATCTTCCCTTAAGAGGCAATTAAAAGCTATTTATACATACTAAAATAATGAAAACAAAGCACTTGTCTTTATACTCTTATAAACAACTTTTCTCATTTTCAATTCGAACCTATAAAATTACCCCAACTTAAATTCTATTTGTAATCCTAAATAAAATTTCATCACACTACTTAATTCAAACATTCATTAAGGTCTGTCAACCATACTTAATTCGTACCATAGTAATTGTAAATCTTTATGTTTTGTAAATCTATATGCACCACATCCTATAATAGCCACATAGAAAGATGGTCTCAAATAAACTCTAATAAATCTAAGGGTTATAGCTTTGTTATTAACCTAGAGAAATTTGATCCATCATTATGGAAATGGCAATGAATGAAAACCCATTAAACCCAATAATCCAAATCACATGCTATCATCTTAAAACCATTAAAAAAAAACTAAAGAAAATATTATGAAGTTGAAGGGTTTTATAATTAATAATAAAGCTTTAGATGAAGATGGCATAGAAGAGAAATGAGACCAATGAAGCTCTAATCAATACCAAACAACCATACTTACACAGTATTCAAGTTTTTCAATTCTTTCTCATGTTGATATTTATGAATCTTATTTCATCACTTGTTTAATTTAAAAATTTGCATAAACTAAAACGCCATCAAAAAGCGAAAGGAAAATACAACTTTTAGGGTTTTGGATAGCCAATCCAATAATGGTAAAGTAATTCTATTTATGCGCTTTACCTAAAAAGCTTTTAACCATAGAAAACCCTTTTGGAGGAAAAGACATACCAATAATAAAATAAATAGTTTTATTCAAAAATAAAGTTGTAAGAAATAACACAACATTTTACTTGTAACATCATAAGCTAAATGTAACTGATAACCTAGTCAACATGTGATTAATGGGCCTTTTTAACCAAGAAGTTGTTATCTAGTATTGAGTTGATATGCTTTACCTTAGTTTTAAATATTATTACTCAAACTCTCTCATAATCTGTGAGACTTCATTCATATGGAGCATTACAGTCTCTTCTTATTAGACATACATAATTTTTGTCATGAGACTTATAATGAAGCTTAGTTCTTCCCTACCTTTCACTATACAATCTAATTCACCGTTGGCTAAAATCAAGCTAATAACCAAGTCAACAAGTAAGTATTAAGTTTTTTCAATTACTTGGCTTAAAAATTCTTAACTAGTATTAATTTGATATTTCCTTTATATAAACCTTATATACTCAATGTCTTTTATATTCATATGGGACTTTAGTTACAAAGGCTAATATAATCTCTACCATTAAATATGCGATGTTTTCGTTGCAAGACTTCGTGATCTAATTCTTCCCCTTTAATAATATATGCGATTTGACCCTCCCTAAACCTCTTCTTCAAATTAGGTTGAAAAAGGCCTGTCAACTTTCACCTTAGTTTATCCTCAAATTGTCCATTTGTTAATGGAGGATAAGCTTTAGTTCCAATTTTAACCCTTCACATCAATAAGGAGTAAATAACTAAGTAAGACTACTAGCCTTTTCAATTGCATGACCAAAAGTTCCTAATTAGTATTGACTTAATATTTTATAACTTTGCATTATATACCACTATTCAACCTCTCTTACAGTCTATGTAGAACTTCATTCATATAGAATATGATGATATTAACGTAGAAACCCTACAAATCTTAACACACAATAAAGTAAGATCTTTTTTGTAATTCTTTTAGTACCATGTTTGCTAGGTTCTAATAACTCTTCCCTCACATTAAAGGCTTGGAAGGAAGAAGAACTTTTATATAAGAATTCAACTATCATACATTTATACAACATGCGATGCATTGTATGATCTCCTTAAGTGTTTACTTGAATTTTGGAGCTATACGATATAGCAGTTAACTCATAGAAAATTAATCTTATATATACATTTACTAGACACATTTTATTGCATCAAGCCTTGAAAAATCATAACGCTTCTAAAATTATAAAATTGAGCAATCTAACATTAAAATGTTTCACCTCTTACTTCTTACTCTAATTATCACTCATTATTTAAATGTTAAAACACAAACTTGTCTATAAAGTAGCAAAATTAGAGACAGGAAACCTACTCTAGGATAATGCCATACTAGAGATGATACATATTACTATCGATGCCTTCTTCCTATTGAAATCACCAAATGGCCAATCTATATATATATATATATCTATGTTATTAAAACCTTTGGAAGCTTAAGTAATTACCATAATTAAAATTATTATATTGACCAACATCAAATATTATTTAACAAAAAAATCAATATTAAAATAATATTATGAAATTATATATAACTTGTATCATTGGAAAAATTGTCTTTCTTTACAATATTCACATCTAATTTCTCTCTCTTACTCTTTAAAATAGTACTCCACTTTTTTCTCTCCTCCTTTCTTCTCTCTCCCACTTTCTTATCTCTTTTCTTTTACAATTTTCAATAAAGCCCCCCTTTTTTTTCACAATTTCCATAATTTCTTTCATTAATATGGTTTTTTTAAAGAAATCATTATAAATTATATAGTTACATTAGAAGTAAAATTTGTAATGGTTAATACAAAGTGTTTTACTACAAGCTTAAAATAAATATATGTTTTTTTTTTATTAGATGCAAAAAAAAAAAAAAAAATTTACATGCGCAGTGCAGGTGTGTCAACAACTAGTATATAATTAGATGCCATTGAGGGTATAATCTAGTCAAAAAAAGACATGGATAAGAGCAGAACAATATTTAATCTTTAAATATATAATTTAAGAAAGTAGAATTAAATAATAGATTGTTGGCTTAATACTAATGGATAGATATTAGTAAATGATGCATCAAAAATACGTGTACATAAAAGGGTATTTTCTAATATGATTAGAAGTTTAATCTATGAACATTGTTGATGAAGAATATCACAATTGAATTAGTATAATATTATCGAATACAAAATTTTTAATTAATATCATGTGCAGCCAAAGAAAAATAGCTACATCATAAGTTTAATGAACATAAACATATTATTTTATATATTAATTTGGTTATTCTATAAAAATATATATGAATTCCATTGGTTATTCTATAATTGAGATTCTATTAGGTTGCATAAGGTTAAGATTCCTATCTCACCTATAGTGTAAAACATTACCCCAAATCAATATCATTATTTCAATTTTGAAAGAACTAGGATCTATTTATTTCTTTCTTATTTATAAATTTAAAAGTTTGATAAACATAGTAGTTTTTTTTTTTTCTTGAATGCAACAGGAAGGAGGATTCCAATTTAATAAGAATTTTTCTTTCTCCGTAATTCATATTAGGGGTGAGTGGGTAATCTTATCGTACAAGATATCCATCTAAACCCTACTCAACTAGATAAGTTCTGAGTGGGTATTTAATATTATAGGTAAGTTTCAAGTAATAATATCTTGAAACTTGCATCTATAAGGTAAGATACGAGTATAAAGTTAAGATACCCTATTCCCACTTTAGAACCTATATTGTGAAGTACATAGAGTGTAAGTTCTAGGGTATTTCATACTTAGCCTGTAATAATAATTAAATAAGACTAATAAATAAAAAAGAATATCATTTCATTTATATAGGCTTAAAAAAATAACAAAACATAGCCAATGAAAAACTATAGACTAAACTTAATATCCTCTTGTTAGTCTCTTCCTCCTTAATCTCTTCTTTATTGCATTTTCTTCCACTCCATTTTTCTTATTTACTAAGTCCAACTCTACTAATGTTGAAAAGGAAAGAATCTATACGAAGTCACTAAAATAAGGTATGATATTAACTTTTTTTTTTATGTAATAATTTCTTTGTATTAGATTTGAAAAATATACCAAAATAAATTTATATAACACTATTTAAGTCATGATTTAGTTGATATTAGTGTTTATACCTTTTTTTCTCTTATTGTACTAAATAGATTAAGATTTAGTAATTGTAATACAAGAAGAATCATCATGGATGCTGACTATGAATTAAAAGATTATAATTTATGATTGTAATATGTGAATGTTCTTAATACCAAAATAAGTTAGCCCCTCAAATGAGTCCAATTTGTAATTATTTATTTAATATTTAATGTCGATATCAAGATTTTACTAAAATTGATATATTTATTTAATGATGATCAGTGAAGAAAATGATAAAAAAGAAAACAAATAAAAGAAATTGAAAGGAAAGAAAAATAAATAGAAACTAATCATATTAAAATTTATAATAAAAAAAGATTTATAAGTTCTACAAGGTATTATGTACCCTATATAATTTTTAAGGTGTACGGTACCCTGTAGGGTGGTTCCAAAGTGCTATAAGATAGGGTATGGATAGTAAAGTTTGGAAACTAGTACTTATAAGATAGGGTATAAGTAAAGTCTCATATCCCATCAATATCATACCTGCTCACTCTTAATTCATATCTTGTTCTCTTAAAACATCTTAAATTATTTCTTTAAAAGAAATCAGTATATTTGATTATACCTATCATTTTTCAAAGTTATTATTCATTTTCTAAGATATTCATACCTATCTGCAAGTATATATAATTTTAATTAGCAAGTAGCATAAAAAAATAATTAGTTATAAATAAACCTATTAAACGGATAGACTTTAGAATAGCATGAACAATAAATAAATATATTTTCGCATAGCCAATATAGGTGTTTACTATCAAAATTTTGCATGTATTAGTGGCTAAATATTCATAGTAAAACTAAGAAGACTAACCTTACTTCATATTACTAAGATTAAGATATAAACAAATTGAATCAAGTCAAATAGTATTGAGTTCAAATTCAACTCTAAAATTGAGTTAAGTATAAGCAAGTGTAAATCATGAACACAAGCTCCACTTAAAATGTTATTCTACAAATACGATTATATTAGATTTATAAGATTTTATGATTCTATATGTCCCAATTATAGGTAGAATTTGCAAGTTTTGACAACCTTGAACTTGATACTCAAAAAAAAAAAAATTATGTTTCTATGATTTATATTTATATTACTGTTCCAATCTTGCAAAAATTTGTTAAGACTCAATATGTACTTAAGCTTAATTTGAGCTTAACTGAGCTTATTAGCTTGTCAAGTTAGATATAAAATAGATCGATGAATAAGACGCTAAAGCTACCTATACCGATGAGTTATTCAAGAAGCTTGAGCTCAAATTGATTCTACCATTATTAACTTGAAATAGTCTAATTACGACCATATTTGAATAGCATGCAAGTTGACTTGATTTATTTATAATCCTCATATCTTAAAATTGATGCCATTTAAGCTAATGATATAAATGTCATTTAATATCTTGAAAATTTTGAAGATTAATTTTAGAAGTGAATATCTATTAAAAGATTTTACTTAGATCAAGAAAAATGTTAAAATCATTATTTGAAATTTGCTTGTTTTTCTTTAACTTTATATATGAAGTTTATTTTTAATTAAACTTTTACTTATCAAATTTTACGCTTGAATAGAGTTGCTAATTAAGTGGCTATTAATTATAGGAAAGGGATGTGTCCAAACAAAATTGGGTTTCAATGCCCCAATGTTCTCTTTTTTCTTTATTATGTGTAGATTATTGTTTTGTTTCTTTAAGCTCTGTATCTTTTGCCCAAGATTATAGGCCTTATGAATAAAAAATTGTCTGAGTATGTTGTTTAGCCAATAAATATATATATATATATATATATTACACTTGAAGTTTGTATTTTCTACATTACATATTTGATCAAAATTCTTCTTCTCAAATTTACTAATTTTATAAGATGATATGATAAACATTCATTGATTAAGAATAGAAGTTAGAGATAAGGTAATTTACTTGATAAACAAAAGTTTAATTAAGTATAACATATGACTAAGTCAAATTTTAGGTATAATTGAAAAAATATTGAAGGTTTAAATTAGTGATTTTCACATTATTGGTTTAAATTGTGATTGTCATTAAGGATAAGAAAAAAAAATTAAGGACTACCATTCATTTGTACTTCTTTTGATTTTTAGATCAAATATAAATTCACCATGCACATTATTATGTTAATTTACTATTAATATTGTACTATTTGTAAACAGTAATAATTTGAGGAGGTAAACCTTTGAGTCATAGAGTATGAAAAAGCAACAACTTTTTATAATGATAGAATGACTTTAAGGTCTTGCGAAAAAAATGAATTTAAGGGGTTGTTTACTATGAGGAAATAGAGAGAGAATAAACTAATTATTCCATATCGATTGTCTATTTCCTTGTTAAGTTAGAAAAATTGTGAAGGATTTATAATTCTTGGGTCTTTTCTATTCCCGCTCCATTTAGAATAGATATTAACTAAAAAGATGTGGAATTTTTTACTCTCTCTATATAAGGTATACAAAGCTAAACATATTAAGGGTATCTAGCTTGAGCATGTTGCCTCAATCCACTAGGTTAAGGGCATCCAGCTTGAGCTTTTGCTGAGGTCTTACAATTTGTTAAGCTAAGGTGGTTTGGGTTGCTCAATTGCCTATATGGCTCTTTAAACAATTAGTCGCTTCATGGCCCTCTTTACTTATTCTAATGATAAAAGGTAAGGGGATTCAATCTCCCAGTATACACTTTACTGATATGTCCTATCTTCCTACAAGAGAAACATGTACCCTCTAATCACTTGTAAGCACTTAGCTAACGAGGTTCATAGCATCTAGTACACTTAACTGTAGGAGAGACTAATGAAGATTGTGCTAGTGGTACTAGCTTAGTTTGAGTAAGTGGGGGTACTCTGACTACAAGTTTGGTCATCGCTAACTAGGGCCCCTTATCCTTGCTTTACATCATAGTTCCTAGAGATGCTCTCTTTCCTACCTTTGAGCTAAAGACTCTTCCCTTCTTTTGTATCTTGATCCAAAATGCTTAATTTTTTTCACAACTTATGTATAGGTATCCAATTGGAAAGATCTAACCATGAAATGTAGCTTAGGCTCCAAACCTCTTACAAACTTACAAGCTTTAGCACCATCATCGACTTGCACAACAATTAGTGAAAACTTAAATAGACAACTCAACTTAGCCTCATACTCCTCTAATGACTAGTTGCTTTGCTAGCAAGTGTAATAAGCATCCTTTACTCCAACTGATGTTCATATCAAGTGCTTGCTCCCTACCTTCGGGCCTCATGAGCCTCCTTATACTATTAGGCCTCTCTATTATGGAGGTCTTGAGGGAAACCTATCATTTAGAGCATCCTACATACCCTTTGAAGTAGAATTAGATCTTGTAACTCTCTTAAGTGGCATATTATAAGAAAGGAAACAAGGTACAACAAACAAAAAGGAAAGAAGTTGGATGAAAAATAAGAGAAATATAAAGAGTACAAATAAGTAACAAGGAATAACTAAGAAGAACAAACAACATCCAACAATACAACAAGATAACAACTCTTTACAATAGCAATAATCCGAATTACCACTTGCTTCTTTCACCGCTAACTACCTTAAAGATTCATTTCTTAGGTTTTTTATAATCAATATCCTAAGTCCTTTCGTGATCAACCATCTTATACCTTTTATGACTAACCAACATAGACAGTAATATGATTCATTAGCTTATGTCTTCTATGAACCACCAACTTAACCTACTCCATGATCCTTTAACCTATGCTCCACTAATATCCTTCAACCTAAGCTCCATTATGATCCTTCAACATAAGCTTTGATACCACTTGTAACATCCCAAAATCTAAGAGCATCACAACTCGCCACATGTCACTATTAATCAATAACACATTAAGTCTCTAAAACGTACTACAATCAACAAAAACCTATCATAAACATCATAGCTTAGATAATAACTCCAAAGTACTAAGTCTAAGTAGGACAAACTAGCATGCTCCACAACATCATAATTTGGAAACAATAGTAAAGCCCACATAAACAAGAGTTTAACATGCTCTTAAAACTAAAACTAGTACCACAAGGTAAAAACAACACCAATCTAAAAAGGATCTATCTGATTAACACTTATGAATTAAAAGATTAAATGATTCCACAATTTCCTACTTATATAACTACTCGAAAACAACAAACATAGCATAAAGTATCTTTAAATTAGGAATTGGCAAAAACCATCAGCCAACAACCGAATCCACCAATAGCTATCTCCAACATCTCATCAATAATCTATAAATCTAGCCATGAACTCTAATCGTCATAACAGTACAAATGCTCTACTCTCTCATTGTCCTAATCCATATTAACATATGGTTCCTCATAAATGACACATTCATCAGTACTTGTGTCTAAAAATGAAAAGAATAAAATAAATCCCATTACGTAGTGCATAAGCATACACACGTGCCAATCCAGTCATATGCATACATTCTAATGCAAGAAATAACAAATAATCAATCAATTATCTTGAATTTAGGTCAGCAAACTTTAAAGGGATACTCATGACATTACTATACCTCTTAATATTTTATGTACACAAAGATATACATATATATGTGTGTGTGTGTATTAGTCTTTTACTACAAACATACTATAGTGTTGGAATTACCACTTTTGGCCTTAGCACCAATGAGTCTTGAGTCCATGATACCTAGTTCTATTTATGTCATCTTAATAGGCAACTCTACTAAGGAATTGTCACATATTGATAAGTATTTTTCCTCCTAAGAATCTACCATTTTCAGCCCCTAGGATTAGCTAAGCAAAACCAATAAATCAAGCTTTAGGTCGAACGTGAGTTATTCTAATTATTTTGTATCCTATCAAGCACAATTATCAAACATACATCATGTAGTTGAACAATTGAGTGAACTAACTACAAGCCTCAAAATAAGTTAATTAAGAAACTCAAATAGGAGAATTTGACTAATAGAACTATTTACACATGTGATGGCATAATGACAAAAGATAGGAATATATGCTTTAAATAGCACAAGTTGTCAAATAACTAAGTATCATCTCTAAGTTTTCATAAGTAAAATTCGAAGCAATTTGGGCTTTGTGCAATTGAGAGAGCTTATAAAACAATAAATGGTGAAGGGACACTGGATGTTGTTCGGCATGACCACTCAAATACTTAAGTTAGCAAAGTGTATAGATTAGAATAGCAAGCACACTAGATGGCAGAATATAGTTTTGGTGTGCAGAGTATCTAGTAGTTTACCATTGGGTGGTAATCTAGTATTTATAGAGGAATGGAGCCGGTAGTTAGAGAGTTGATAATAGGTAGAAGCCACATTCAAAAGCCAAGAGTAGTAGAGCTACATGGTCTAACGTGGTCCACAATTGTAAGAGGCAGTTGGTTGACCCAGTCATCCAGCCTTATTTGCAATGCCATCGCCATTGTAGACTACTGTAATTGGGCATACCTTATAGTAAGCTTGAGCTGAGGCCACCCATGAAGGTATAGAGGCTGGATCTAGGGGAGAGCAACCTAAGCCATGTACTTGATTAGATTAACATGAGACTAAGTAGCCTTAGTCTAAAAGGCCTTATCAACACTTGTAACCCTGGTGCCTCCCCCCTCCCAATGTAACACCCCTTACATGTTAGGAGAAAGAACTTTAATCATCGAGGAGCTTTTTGGTATAGCGGCTCGAAGTATGTTAAACTCTGAAGTTAAGCATGCTCAGGCTAAAGTAATCCTAGGATGGGTGATCTTTTAGGAAGTTACTACACCAAGAGACAAAATTGTACAACGTTTTACTCTAAAGTGGACAATACCTCAATAGAAAGAGTTTTAGCCAAATTGTTATACCCTACCCCTTCTTCTCCCTCCATATAGTCTCACTACCGTACTAAAGGCAAGGAAAGAGGAAGGATGGGCTCCTTATGCACATAGCCGATCTAGTCCTAAAGTACACATGTTGGTTAGGCAATGTGGTGGCCATACTATTATGCCAACATTACAAAGGAGGTGTCGACGTGGCATGATTGGAATTCGAACTGGAGAGGAGACTAAGATAGAGATGTTCGAGTTGGGTAACTCAAGGGTCAGACAAGAATAACCGACTCGACCAATTTGCTACCTAAGCTAAGTTAGGTACTCAAGCACTAAAGTGAAACACAGGAGATTCGACCTCCTGTGGCAACAAGGGCTACTAAGTAGTTGATGCTTCACCTGGTCAGTGTAGAAGTGGTTAGGTAGACGATGGTAGCACTGGACCAAATTGGTGTGTAAGGGCCAAGGTGTAGCTTCGTCGAAATGTTAAGGGAGGTATATAAGGTGAAAGGACCTCAGTAAAACTTCTTAAGGAAGCTAAGCTTTTTAAATTCCTAACTTGTTGCGTGCTTCCTAAGTATATTTATTACTACATGATAGGTATCATGTCGTACACAGTCACACATGCAGAAGCAATTGTCACATTACTTAAATGAGGCTGTCTAATCAAAACATTGATAGGTGTCACCATTGAGCTACCTTAGGGAGATCGCTTTCATACAAATCCTCATAACCGTCAATGCGCTTCCTCAAATTTTATGCTTATAAATAATGATATGAGGCAAGTGAACCTATTAATTATAATAAGCGAATATAAGTCCAAATGTCGATCCCTCAAAGACTATGATTACTAATAATCACTATATCTCTATTATCTAACTAACAATTTAGAATTTAAGAAATTCAAAGAACCTAAACTAGATTGCAGCAACTAATGAGTTTACGACTAATTAAGATTCAATCAAGAACTTAAACAAGAAAGCGATCAATTTACAAATTAATTCAATATTAAAAAACGTACCTATATTGTTGCTTTTCCTAGACCTAAACATGTGATTTTTACGAAAGATAATCTAATTCTATCTTTATTCTTTCTTAACCGGGAGAATTCTTTATTCAAACTAATAACTTTCTCAAGTCCATTAACCCTACTTTTAGAATCACCTCTTAGAATCTCTTCTCAATAGCATAACCTAAAATCACATTATTGCATAACGAATTCTCCAACAACATTAATCAAAATTCTGAAAAGACTTTATAAATTATCTCTAATCTTGCAATAATCTCTATTAACTATGTCTAGATTTAATCATATAAGAAATCTCTGGATTTTCTTGTATGATATCAAATTTTAGATCACTACCCATGGAAATAACAATCTAAAGCATTAAACACACATAGTTGAATCAAGAAAAATTAAAGAATGCATTAAATCTAATAAAATCAATGTCACATGAATAGATTTAGGTTCCATAAAACCTAGATATAAAGGATCTACACTTTACACATAATAAAGCAATAATCTTGCATGGAATCTAAAAGAAAGGTAGAAGAGTAGATCATGAATCAAAGTAAAAGCTTGAATCTTGAATCTTAATGTCTTGAAATTCTTTGCTCTCCTGGATGTTTTAGGTCTTGAAGTCTCTCAAAGAATCATGCTTATGTTCTCACCACAAACCCCACCAACCCGCCTTACAAAAAAAAAAAAAAAAAAAAAACACTAACTAAGCCTTAAATAGTAGAAGTGAAATACATGTTCACTACAAACGACACAACTAGGTGACATAACTGTATTCCCTAGTCATGTCACTCTCGTCCATAATTCTTTGACTCTTTAAAAAAAAAAAATTGAAAACACCATAACTGAGGACATGATCATGTCCTTTAGTCATGTAACTGTTGTTCGTAATTAAAATTGGGCTTCAAATTCTCCTAGCAACGACATAATTGTATTATTTGGTCATGTTAATCTTCAAATCTTCATAATTTTCTTGTTTTAGCTCCGAATTAAGTGAACTTATTCATATTTTTTCGTTTTCTTACATAGATTGTTCCAAAATCTAAAAAACAAGATTTTACTCAATTAAGTATTATTTTCTAAAAGTGAACTTAAATTTCAAATAAAAATTATCAAAAGTCACCAAATAAAATATTACCAATTTAGAGCTTATCAAACTTCCTCACAGTTATCAATTTACTTGTCCTCAAGAAAAGAAAGCAAAGAAAATTAGTATAAGAATTCTTAAGCTAAAAACTATCACTGGTTAGGAAACTGGCCAAAAATTACATTTAACTTCGAAAATGACTTAAAAGATCAACTTGTAACTTCAATCAAAATTCTTTAAACAACTTCCTTAACCCCTTATACTAAATTTTCTTTTTTTCTAATGCCCAAAGGACATAAAGTACTAGAGTTAAGATGATACAAACAAACTACGTGGATGAACACACGACATGAAGTATCACATGTACCAAGGGTATAGGTTCAAACCGCGAGATGGTTCGAAAGATAAATAGTAGTTGAAGGTTTAAGTAGGGGTTCTCATGCATTAACAATGGATATGGTGTACTAATACCTCATACGAGCTCAGTTCGCACTTAATATGATGGACAACCGTGGTCGAAGGTTACTTGTTACTAATCTACTCTCACAATGGATCATATAAGAGTAAACGAGAGTAAGTAAGAGTAACTTAGCTCATGCAAGAAGCAAATGTTTGAATATCAAATTGTCATTTAATGTTGCAACTATTACAATTTATAAGTATTTATATGACCCAATTAGGGTAAGTCTTAGGTTAGTGTAAATTACAAAAAGATTCTTACCCGAAAAGGAAAAGGAAAAGGAAAAGGAAAAGAAAAAATTTACAAAGGTAGAGTTGTAATCAAACAAAAAGAATATTCAGTTACAAAAGGACAATATGGATGTCAAAAAATAGAGCTCGTATCAACTGTACATTCTGTAATCCCAATGACACTACTTGTTGAACATAGCAAGTTTAGAACATATCAGGCCAGGCTTAAAGGTTTCGGATTGAGGATGGGTTGTTTCGGGAGGTGGTTCATTGTCAAGTTGACTTTAGTTGGTTGGCTTGAGATCAGAGTCAGTATGACCTTGACAATGTAGCAAGTTAGCAGTATGCGAGTTTAGTGCTTAGCCTTGGATTGAAGTATTGTGGAAGGGTCAGTTTGGCAATAGGTCGATTACCTTAGTAATCTCTTGGATGACATGGAGAGTAGAGTAACTTGGTTGGTCAAATTAGAGAATGCATTGATTTTCAGAGTTTAACTCCTTTTAGACAGCTTGATGAAGTATATGAGTAAGTCCTCAAGCTCGAGAGCGCATGATAGATCTGTGATCCCTATCAATTCACAAGCTAATTTATATAAATTAAAGTTTACTTAGATCGTTTAATTAG
Source organism: Lumnitzera littorea (assembly GCA_024138015.1). Classification (NCBI taxonomy): domain Eukaryota; kingdom Viridiplantae; phylum Streptophyta; class Magnoliopsida; order Myrtales; family Combretaceae; genus Lumnitzera; species Lumnitzera littorea. The sequence continues at coordinate 93,568,234 of JAMXBB010000007.1, forward strand.
GAATTTCTAAATTTAAAATCAGATTTAACATCTTGTAAATTAGGAAAGAACCATAAAGATTTTATCCCACCTAACTTAAATGTACACATTTATCTCTTTTATCTCGCTAAGCACTGTAATTCATAGTAAACCTATATTGCATCTATTCATCTTCAACCCTTAGTATGACTTTTCATTAGAAGGCTTTAATTCACTTCAATTTTTTTTTTTTTTTTCATTCATGCTCAATTCACTTACTTGTGATTAGAATCCATTAGTAATGGAATTTAAGCCCCCCTCTTTTGATTAACCAAGGCAAATCCTTGCCAATTTTATCCTCACATCAGCAACAAAAAAAAAACTTGCTCTTCTAAGAGATCAAGGTCAAGCCTTATCAACATGATCACTTTATTTCATTCATCATATATTTATTTTCATTTCATTCCATTTCATTTTCATTTTTACCCTCAAACTACTTTAATTTTTTAAGGAACTTTTCAAAAGACAAATTTCATTTACTAATTTACTAAGAATTATAAGGCTTTAAAGATTTGTAAGAAAAAAGTATAAATCAAAACAAGTTCGAAAATAGTCATGACTAACTCCTAACTAACGATGTTGCTCTAATCCTAAGTCCTTAAAATCCTAAGCTAAATAACCTATAACTTTACTTCATAAATATTTCACTTATCAACTTTGGTATCATGTAATTCATCCATCAAAGATCAAGTGTTACATTGCATTCAATTAAACTTACTAGAAGGTTGTCAATTCTCCAAATAATTGCAAGTTAAATAAAAAAAAAAATTGGATTAAATGCAAAATAAAAAAGGTCTCCTAAGTAGTAATAGTTTCTATATCCTCTTCTTCACATTTAAAACCGTACATTACCCTCAACATACGAAATAAGTCATACATGTAAAATAATCAATAAAATCAATTATGAGTAAGGGAATATAAAAGTGAGAGAAAAAGAAAAAGCTAGCACTCACCTGAAATTTAAGAAACATGATTGCACCATCCACAAGTTATGAATCAGCAAATTTTAAAACTTTGCAATGTCATAAATTATTATTTCCATATAAAAGCTTCCCATCTCTAATTCTAGAACATTTTAGTAAGTAAGCTCTATTTATCTAACAAAACACAAACTAAAAACATAAAAGAGAAAAGAAAAGAAAAAAAAAAAAAGAAAATCCTAAAGACAACGCAATAAAGGAGTTTAGAAAATAAATCGAGTCTTTTGAACTTAAGCATAACCTAGGCAATTAAAATGAGAAGAATAATAATGGTATCCTCCTAATCATCATCCATAAAGTCTTCCTCATTTTCTTCAAAGTCCTCATCACCTTCTTTGTCCAATTTTTCTTCCAAACTTTCATCTTAGGCACCCTCCCCTTCTATAATCTCCACATCCTCTTCATTTCCCTCCTCTCTTGGAGCTTCTTCTTTGGCCTCTTCTTCAAAGAAGGGGATGGGGACTTAAGAAATACATTAGGAATCTTTAGCTTGTTCAACTTAGGCACTTTGTAGAAGAATTGCGTAATGCCATTTTGCTTCGCCAACATCTGACCCACCCTTTTTGTCATTTTCTTCTCAAAATCCTTTTAGCGGGTCGTCAATTTTCTCAATATGTCCTCAATGCAATCGAGTTAAGTACCCAATCCTTGGCTTGAACTTGAACTTGAACTTACACCTCTATGTCCCTCAGCTGTATCTAAATTCATATGTATGTTCCTAAATGTTTCTCTTTTCAATGGTTTGATTTCCCTGACCAAAGTAATCTCTAGCATCCTTCTATTGAAAATCCCCATCCCATTAGCCAATAAAGTCACATAAGGCTAGTAACAAATCTTTCAATGCTCATGGATGTTGGTTGCTTGCTTCATTAGATAATAGGCTAGTAACATGGCCAAATTAACATGATACTTCTCAATCATGATATATAAAGCCATCAGCTCAAATTTACTAATAACATAAGTACTTTTACCCCGCCCCACAATAGTATGAGATATCAACCAATGAATAATGTGATACAGAAAGTGGTGTAAACAAGAGGCTTTACTAGATTTGGCAACATAGGAAGGACCTTGCACAATTTTCTACCAAAAGCAATAAGGTGAAACATTGTGCAAAAGCCAATATGGAAGATCAAGGAATTCTATTAGTTAAGGATACTCAACAACATACATGCCTAAATACATTCCCAAATTTGCTATAGAAATGGAATGAGACCGATTGTTCATATGAAAATGCAACTTCCTTTGAAGCCTATAATTACCAACTAGTTTATTTAGCTTAACTATACACAAAAATTCTAATGTTAACTCATAGTAAACAGGGGCATGAAAAGTAAGGAATTTTTCCCATGGGCCGATCAATAGCATATCTTAGACTTGTTCAAGCAAATTCAATTGCCTTATAATACCCTAATCTAAATATAAAGTCTCACTGAATGTGCATGATTGAAAGTAGGGATATCGCTTTAGTGTAGTTTGAGTGGAAAAATGTAGCATAGGGTGCACCAATGGGTTAATAGCCACAAGTGGTAGCAGAGATGAAGGGGGTTGTGATGAAAAAGCAACAGCTTTGTCCTTTCTTCTAACTTCCAATTTTTTTCTTAGTACAATTTTCCTACATGAAAAGGAAGACAATTGAAGTCAAAGAATGATCACCAACAAGTTCTTAACGCTTAGAATGAAAGAGAATATAAGAATCAAGCACAAATGTGAAAGAAATTGTAATGGAAGTCTTTAGGGAATTTCATCAAACACATGGTAACCATGTTAGATTGATTGGGTTTTAGAAGAAATTTTCATGTAGTCTACACAATGCATGATCTAAGAAGTAATTTAGGCATGATCTAATAACGATTCTTGCAATTTTAAACATCAATAGCGTAAGAAATTGAAATTATCCTAAAACCCTAAGTGGCTAATTAGTAAGAATAAAAAACCATGTGTATAAAATCAAAGCCTCAATATGAAATCATGAATCTTATACACCCTAGAGTGTATCACGATTGACATGATTGTGTAGATAATTGTGTCATTTAAAACCAAGATGTAGCATTAAAATCAAAGGACATGATCATGTTATTTAAGAACTTCACCATCCAACTCACAAAACAAGCAAGGAAGAAGTTCAATTTCATCAAAAAGTGAAAATTATGCAAAAGCCCCAACTTATAATCACTTTAACATGTATAAGATCATTCTCCAAGTAAGTTTTGCAACAAATAAGTAAGAATGAAAGATCAAGAACTTACCTGAGATCTTAAAGTAAAAGGCATGATGAGAATCCTTGATTTTGTGTGATGATGAGAGAAAATGTGATGAAAGCGTGTTAGAGTGTATGTTTGTGCATAAGGGAGTGTAGAGAGGAAAATGGTTCATGTGTTGTATGCTTATGAGAACAAATGATAGCTATGATGCGGCCTTAAATATTATGGTTGACATGACCCAAGACACGACTGTGTCTCGTAGTTGTGTAGCTCTTGTCAAAAATTAAAAATAAGGGGCTTAAGTGACACAGTTAAGAGACATAACTGTGTCTCTTGATCTTGTAACTCTCATAAAAAATTAAAAATGATTCCCCTGGGAATAACATAACGAAAGACACGGTTGAGTCTCTTAGTCATGTATACCCCATGTAGAATTTTTTTTTTTAATTATAAATCTATACTTAGCCTAAACGCAAAAATTTAAGTGTGTAAAAATAAAAAGCAACTTAAAGAAGAGAAAGTAAAAAAAAAAAAAAATGATCCAAGAAATCTAATGCAAAACTAAAATACTAAAATAAAATAAACGAATGATGCGAAATTAAATTGTAGACTTGGGTTACCTCCCAAGAGTATTATATTTAACATCGATAGTTCGACGGAATGCATAACTAACTTACCTTAATTCGGGTGGAGATAGATCTCCTTCTTTCATCACTTTTGCACTCACCATACAAGAATAACTTTACCATTTTTCCATTATTCTTGTAACTTCTCTTTTCTTGGTATGTGCCTTTTACTGGCTTTCTTCTTATCACGCTATTCATCAAACTTATGACTCTCAAGTTTCTTCTTTTCGTTTGGATGGAATAGTCATTGGTGGCTTTGAGCTCTTTGCTACAAAAGCATGTTTCAAGCAATCTTCTTTTGAGTGTTGCCACTCTAATACTAGTGGCTTTATTTTGGAAGGCTCTAACTTTTCGTCCTTTAGTCTTTAAAATTGTTCAAACCCCTTCTTTGCCATACTAGATTCATTACCTCTTAATTAAGCTACAACTTCAAACTGATTAAGGGTTTTAACCATCTTTCCATCCTGTATTTCCAAGTAATGGTTCATTAGTTCCTTGACAAGTGCTTTTTGTAAACATGCAAAAACATTAGTGGAATTAATATCATAGCTTGTGCCCTCTGAGTTAAGGGTAATATGCATTGAATTTGAATTTTGGCAAACAATTTTGTCATCTCTTACCCTTAAGATGAGTTTACACTCACTAATATCAATCACAACCTTAGTAGTAGTAAGGGAAGGTCTATCTAAAATTAATGGAACCACAAAATCCTCATCTATGTCAAGAGTAACAAAGTCCATAGGAAAAATAAACTTGTTAACCTGCACCAAAACATCCTCTATAATGCCTCTAGGGTATATGGTAGACCTATTAGCTAATTGAATGTACATCTATGTTGGTTTAAGTTCTCATAACCTTAACTTTATGAATAATTTGTATGGCATCAAATTAATACTAGCTCCTAAATCTACCAAAGCATTATCTGCAAACAAATTTCAAAGCACACAAGGCAAAGTAAAACTCCTTAGATCTGTTAATATCTTTGGCAACTTTTTCTATAATTGTATAGAGTATTCCTTGTTGAGTGTGACAATTGAAAGATCTTTCAGCTTCCTCTTGTTCGACAAAAGGTCCTTTAAGAACCTTACGTACTTTGGCATCTACAATAAAGCATCAACAAGAGATAAGTTAACATGTAATTGTTTAAAAAGATCGAAGAATTTACCAAATTGCTTGTTTTGATAAGTGTAATCCTACTTAAGGCACTATGGATAAGGGATGGGTAGCTTGTACTCTCTTACTTTTGGTGGCTCTATACTTATGTTTGATTTTTGTGGCTTTGTGTCTTCCTTGCCTTTAACTCTAACTTCTATCTCAACTGTTTCCTCACTATCCTTCTTTTTACCTTGCATCTCTCTACTACTTCTTAAGGTTACTAAATTGACATATTCCTTGGGGTTTGTTTCAATATTCCTTAGCAAAGAACCTTATGGCTATTGATAAATGTGTAAAATTGAACATTTATCTCCACTTAATTACTGTACATTTATATATTTCATGATGTGTTTATTGCGAGCTATGCTTAAAAATCATGAAAAAAGCAATTTTCTTGGTCAGATTCATAAATAGTGAGAAAAAGAATCAAAATATGACTCAAATAGTTGTTATAAACTCACATAATATGCTTTATTGGTTTTGATTTCAAATATAACCAACTTTTGCTGTTACTTATGAATTCTCCTTTTTGTTACTGAGTTGAGATATGTATAGATTTGGGAAATAATGAGCAAAGAGAGATGAGCACACCAACCATGTGTATTTGGACAGAATGAGAAGTAGTAGCAGCTGAATTTTTAAAGGATAGTAGCTTATCTATTTGAGAATCCACCAAGTGACAACAGTTATTGCAAATGGAACCAGGTAATTGAGAACTTCAATCAAGCTAAATTAATACCTGATGCCGAGCAACTTCCTTACAACCAGCAATCAAACTCCATATTTGACAGTAGCTGAGAGGAACCAAGTTGAGTGGCAATAAGGAGCACAAATTTGAGCATACAAACTAGCATAAAATATAGACAAACCGAGCACACAGGTTACAGCTGCAGTAGCCACTTGAATAAAGATATAACAACAGCTTTGTAATTGGACCTCTCTTCAATTATCAAGAAGTCAAAGAGAGTTACTTGACAGCAGCTATGTGTGCAACTTCACTAAGTTGAGAGCTCCTCAAATCCGACAATTTCAATCAAGAGCTCTAATAGTAGTTGCGTCCCCAAAATCTATAACAGATCGAGCATTCAAAGTAGCAGAGGAGTAGTTGAATTCCAACAATCCATAGCAATAGAGAACCCCATCTAATTGTGCAATAGTTCCATTACATAAGAGAATCCAATCTAAGCTCCATTTGACAGCTACTTTTATACTCTTTTGTCAAGACCAAAGATTGGAAAACAATTATGGTAGCCCCTAAATGTAATGGGTACTACTGAATAGCAGCTACAATAATTCTAACTGAGCTTCATCCGAACAGCTCTAATTGGCTTGACAATTGCAGGACACTTTATGCAAAATTCAACAGTAGACATGAAGCAATCCACTTGAGCTCTTTTATTCCAGCTAAACTTCAACACAGTAATAGCTAAATTTTTCATTTCATCTGTCCACACATATTGTAAGTTGTGCGCTCATATTCAGCAGCAACTTGAAATGAGAACAACTCCTAGCAACAACCGAACTGAGAACCAAGCTTCATACCAGCAACTCCACGGCATCTAACCAATAGCAGTAGCAGGAAGTTCTAAGTGCAGCAGCAAATCCAGTCGCAACCCAACGTCTGTAGTAGCACACAAAGCGGAGTACTCCAACTCTCCAAATCAGCACCAACAGGCCGAGTTACATCCAAAGGCCATAACTCCAATTGGTGAAGAACAAAGATAGAGAAGCAGTAGCTGTTATCCACGTGATAGCAATCGATTCATTTGAGTTGCAACTGACTAACAAATTTTTCATTCACAAGAACCAGTTTATTTATTTAACATCACCTTATTACTCTTTTGGTTTGTTTGATTGTAGATGTATGGACTTTAAGTGTGAGTTCACAAGTTATACGAACCAAACAGCAGTTACTCTCCAAACTCCAGAGCAACAACCGAGTAGTCCACTACACAGCAATTTGGATAGCTACACCACACCACGCCAGGTTGATGAAAGTTTCAACTTCAATGATAGCAGCTGCATTCACTTCAACCAGCAGCTGGCCGAGCCAAGAAGCACTTCAACTTCAATTGCAGCAGCTGAAATACTTCAACCAACAACTGAGCTGAAACAAACCGCGAACAACAGCAGCAGCCGAGAGCTTTGAACTTCAGCAACCAGCAGCTCCTTCCACGTAACAGCTGCTATTGAACAGCAGCTGCACTAAGCAATTGAACACAAAAGCAACACAGATCAGCCCATGCGTGAATGAAAAAGCACACTAAGCTGAGCAAGGGAAAATGAAGACAGTAGCCACGACACTCCAAATAGCAGACTTGTGAGCTGCAAATTTCCAAGTCGAGAACTCCACCTAACAGCAACAACTTGAACCGAGCATGCACCAGTAGCAGCTTCTTCACGTGAGCTCTACGTGGCAGCAGTCCGAGCTCCAATCCACAATTCGAGCAGCAAGGTCCAACACAGCAACTCTAGCCGAGAGATCCAACAAGCGCTAGCAGCTGATCCACAAGTAGAGCACCAAACCGAATACTACATGACCAAAACATTAAGTGTTGAAACAGAGAATTATATTGGTGATATTCATCAGGCCGTTTACTTTTGTTTGGAAAATAAAATCGAAGTGTCAGCGTACTATATAATAAGTGGCCCACGTGAAGAGTAAAAGGCACAAGTTCACCATATTTTTCAAGAGGTCCGATAACTTTATTTGGGAGGAATGTATCACATGGAGCTGACCTCACAGTCTGCATTATTTCATTCCTTAGACTGGAGGCCTTTCTTTAATTGGACACTACGACAAGAAGGTCCATTCGGCTGAAGAATTGAGACACACGTGTAGGGAAAAGTGGTCACAAAGGGTTTTATAAGAAAGAGCAGCAGCCGAATAGAAAAAAGAGAGGACAGTAGCTGAAAACAGAAAAAAGAAGACAGAGGACGAGAAGAAAAACATCAGCAGCTTAGGGATTTTGATTTTTTGTTTTATTTTAGTTTAGCAAAGACCAGAAATTTTATTTTGCGTTTTATTAATTTGACTATATTGTGTTTAATTTTAGAACTCTAAATCATTTTGTTATAACTTACTAGAGGACTATTTTGGGTTCCAAATGAATCAGGATATGCAAATTATTGTATCGAGTTATGAGATTGAATAAACTGACCGAAGTGTTTTCTTTTTTTTTTGTTATTTCAATTTAAATATATTTTGATTCATTTGAGTTTTACAATATAATTTAAACTTAATTTAGTTGGGTTTTTTATTGATAGATTTGATGAATTGAAGTGTTCATGTATTATTCCGATGTCGATTTTAAGTATTTGAGTATTTTTCTATTATATTCATCGTCTAGTTATTTAGCACGTGGCTATTACTTTTTAGCTAGATAAAGTTGTAAGATATTTAAGAGGTTTTCGATAACTCATGTTAAATATCGGTTGAATTTTTGAAAAAACTCATCATAAAGATATGTGATTTTTAATTAAATTCATGAACTCACGTACTTAATGCAGTTGGAAGTATGGTTCAGGCCATAGGGACATGCTTAAACCATATTTCTAACTAGAATAATAAATTCGGTGTAAGTGGATTATTATTTATCAAATAATTATAAATAAATTATCTTAACGGGTGAATTTATACTATAATTAAAATTTCGCTACTCTAGAAGGTAGGCGGGTTCTAGTAAGTTTAGTTAAATCCCTTACAATCAATTTCGAATATTGATTTAAAACATCTTATCAATTCAAATGAGAATAAATTTATGAATTCCATTTTTTTTTTTATTTCCTAAACTCAGGACCCCTATAGTGCAGCTATAACATTTAGTTTAGTGTTCATCTTATTACTCAGTTTTCCCTCGCTTTTAATTCAATTATTAATAGCTTAGCTTAGGAAAAAACTCAAATAATTTAGTACTGAGGACCTAGCTTCTAGCTCTTTGTAGAATACGACCTTAGCTCACCATTTACACTACTTCCACGACCCGATACACTTGTTGGTTTACGTACTCATGTTTTCAACTAGTCAAGTTTTTGGTATTGTTGCCGAGGAGTTTTGGCTTTGCTAATATTAAATTGGTAGTTGGTTCCTTAGACTAGGCACTCCTCTTATCTTCATTTGTTTCCTTAACTTTTGGTAGTCTAGCTTAGTAATAGCTCCATTAGTTGATTAATCCGCTAATTCTTAGCTAATAGTCTTCTTGTTAGTGATTAATTTAGTAATATATTAGTGCATTTCCTTTTATTTTTAGCTTCTTGTTGCTAATTCTCTTTAGTTTCTTTTTGGATAAACCTTTCTTCTTACTAGTGCATTTTATAGTGAAAAACAAAAAAATTTACAGCTTTATTCCTATTTCTTAGTATTAATTATCATAGCTTGTTGCTTTATAGTTTAATAGTTTATGCTTAGTTTAGCTATTAGTTAGTTTAAGCTTAATTATGTGTTAGTTTTTATTTGATTGATCATTTTTCCCGTAATTTTCAGTTTTATGTCATTGTGTTACTCTTTGTGTTTTATGCATTTTTTATGGTATAATTGTATTTGAAACTGTTGACCATATTTTGTTGCTCTAGATTTCATTTAGATTGGGTTTAATTTAGCTTCTTGATAGCTTAGACCTTTAATTTTGCACTAATCTTGTTATTTGTGTGATTTTCTACTTTTATATTTTGCATCTCTTTAAGAAAAACAAAAAAAAAATTCCAGCCTTATTTCATCATTGTTTTTTCTTGGGTTTTATATGCCTTTCTTATGGATACTATGTTTTTGCTTGTCACTTTTGCTATTAGAACAATGAAAATTTACTTTAGTGCGTAAAGTTTTAATCTTTCTACATTTTAGGAGTCATCTTTTGTAGATTTTAGTTAGTTTAGTTTCTAAAGATCTGAAAGTTAGTCATCTTTCTACTTTAGTGCGTAAAGTTAATTCATTCAACATTCCAGTAAGTTGTCTAATTTGATTCTCGAGGTTATGAATGGAGGCTTCTTATTTCCTTAAAGAGGCCTCCATTTGTTGCATGCACCCTTCATTATATTGAATGTATTTTTCTAATAGACTTTTCAATTTCTTTTCTATTGATAGTAGAGGGCCAACAAGCTGCTGAAACCTAGGTGGAGGGAGGTTTAATCTTTGCTGAGGCTAGTTCCTTGCCTACCACTATTGGCTTTGACCTTAATTTTGACCTCCCCATGAAAGATTAAGATGATCTCTCCACCCCAAGTTGTTAGTATTACTGTAGGGATTATAATGAGGTCTTGAGGGTTTCCCCAAAAAATCAACTTGCTCTGTCTATTAATTTCCTACAAATCGCTCTTAGCAAAAGTTGTTGCAGCTGAATTGCAATTGTTGTAATCCGACTGAAAGTGATTCAATCTTTTTACTCCACATTTCCACTTGAGTGGCTAAAGGCTGTACGGCGTTAAGATCAAACACATTCATGAATTTTTGCTTTTTCCTAAGATTTTCCCATTAATAATTGTTCATAACCATTCCTTCTATCAAAGTCTGAACTTCCTTAGGTGTCTTTGTATAAAGTACACCTCCGACTGTCGCATCTATCATCTACCTTATAGAGGGGCTATGACCATTATAAAAAGTTTGGATTTCCATCTAAAGAGGGAGGCCGTGGTATGGACACCTAGCAGGTCCTTAAAGCACCCCTAGGTATCATATAGGGTCTTACCCTTTATTTAGGCAAAAGAAGAGATGTTAGCTTTGAACTTAGTAGTTTTAGCAAATAGAAAATACTTTTCTACCAATTCATTTTGATGTAAACCGTGACCAAGAACAAACAAGGCTAGTCGCTGGATGAGTTCGAGCTTGTTGAAAGCTTGAAGAGAAGATGAGGAAATGTGGAAAGAACGGGAAAGTGAATGAAAAGTAAGCAAAGCTCGCAAACAGCTCCAAAGGATATAACGCACCAATGGAACTTTCGAGGGCTCACGACATAATTCAATATGATGTACGAATTGGTTTGAAGAGGTTATTAGCCACCTAACCTTGCTTAAGGGTTAACATGAGAGTGAAATGAGAGTAAACAAACAGTGTTTAGGTAAGAAAGAATCTTCAGTTGTATTGATGAAAGTCTAATCTTTACGGCTACAAATATAAGGGGTATTTATACCCGAAAGTTTAGGGTAACTTACCTAAAAGGGAAAAGACAAAAAAGGGTATTGCCCTAAAGAAATAATGTACAAGAATACAAGGGTAAAAATGAATATTCAAGAAAAATAATCATTAGTGTAACAGATTCTATATAGGCTCCTATACATGTGGCGAAGATGTATTGGCGATGCTATTAGAGAATGTAGACAAAAGATTATAGTCAAATGGTTTATTCTAGCAAGGTAGTTGTATCAGTCTGGAGTCTCTCTCTCTCTCGGTTTCTTAATAAAAGTGATGTTGAATAAGTGGTTGGCTTAGGCTTGAGAGAGCAAGCGCACATGATTTGGTGGATTTCTCGACATTCTAACATTCAACATACAATCTCCGAGAGATAGGAAGTCATTCGGCTTAGCATGCAGAGTTGCTCGGCAAAAAGATACTTGGCTTTGATAGAAGTTGGTTGGAGTAAGAGGATTTGCCTTATCAGTCACTTTAGTCCTTGAGCTTAGCTATGGGTTAATGGTCTAATAGCCTGATTCCCATCATTCCCTTCAAGTTGATTTGGATTTGGGATCAAATTTGTACAATCTTCGTTCAACTCTTTGTCAGGGTGATAGGGATTGAGGTCGGCAATGTTGAAGGTATCAAATACCCCATAATCTTCGGGTAGCTCCATGTAAGCGTTGTCATTAATCTTCTAAATGATCATGAAGGGTCCTTCAGTTCTTGCAAATAGTTTGCTCCTCCTCTTATTCAGAAACCGTTCCTTATTGAGGTACAGTCATACTAAGTCTCATTACTGAAATTATTTAGCTGTCCTACCCTTGTACTTTAGCTCTTGCATTAAGGTCTTCTTACGTGGGCATGGGTATAGGGGTGTGATTAAGGGGTAACTCAAGATTAAAACCATAGACCACTTTGAAAGGTATCTGCTTAATGGTGTCATGCACTATATGGTTGTAGGCAAATTTGACTACTTGCAAGCAGACATCCCAATCAGCTAAGTTCTTGCCCATTACAGCTCAGAGCAGTGATCCTAAAGTGCAATTAACCACCTCTGTTTGTCTATTAGTTTAGGGGTGACAGGAAGTACTAAATAGTAGTTTGGTCCCCAATCAACGCCATAAGGTCTTCTAGGAATAGCTCAAAAACTTCAGATCTCTATCGGAGACTATACTTCTTAGCACGCCGTATAACTGTATAATCTCCTACAAGAAAAGAGAAGCAATAGTTGAAGTATCGTTAGTTTTAAAGCAGGGTACAAAGTGCGTCATCTTGCTGAACCTATCCATGATGACCATTACAAAATCATTGCTTCGGGTAATCTGTAGTAATTCGAGAACAAAGTCTATGCTTAATTCAGTGTAAGGTTTCATCGGAATAGGCAAAGGTATTGCTTTCCCTTATTTGGCTCGGCACTTAGCCTCTTGTACATAGCATAACTTTCAATAACTCATTGTACAACTCGCCTCATTCTTAGCTAAAAGAATTGACCACTTAACAATTCATATGTTCTTTTCTCCCTAAAATGTCTAGATAGTCTTCCACTATAGGCTTTCCTGATCAGTAGCTCCCGTAGTGAATAAGTCAATACACATAATTTCCCCCTTCGAAACAAGTAGCCATCTTCCACATGGTACTCGTCTGTTGTTCTTCCATTGACACATTGCACAAATATGGGTCTAAAGTATGGATCTCCAGAGTACTACTCTTTGATGCTTGTAAACCTAAACAATCTAGTTTGCAGTTCATTCAGGAGTGCATGTCTTCTCAAAAGAGCATTTGCAACTACATTGCTCTTTCCTTATTTATATTCTATTACAAAATTGAATCCTTGAAGGAATTTAACCCATCTCACCTATTGCTTTGATAATTTTATCTTACTTCGAAGATACCTTAGGAACTTATGGTCACAATAAATGACAAATTCTTTCTGCAGTAAATAGTGTTGCCATACTTGCAGTGCTCAGATTTGCTCTAAGAGTTCTTTGTCATATACGGAGTAATTTAATTGAGCTCCCCTGAGCTTCTCACTATTGTAGGTAATTGGTTAGCCTTCCTGTATTAGGACAACACCTATTCCAATGCCTGACGCGTCACATTCCAACTCAAATATTTTCTTGAAGTCAGGTAGAACTAATATAGGGGCGGAGGTTAATCTTTTCTTTATCTTGGCGAAACTTCCCTCTTCCTTCACTTCCCATCGAAAGTTGATGTTCTTCTTTGTCAATTTAGTAAGCGGTGTAGCAAAGGTGTTGAAATTCTGGATGAACCTCCTATAAAATGAAGCCAATCCATGGAAACTTTTCATGTTGGCACAAGTAGTAGGAGTCAACTACTCGATGATTGCTTTGACCTTCTCATCATCCACTTGTAAGCTTCCTCCATTAATTACATAGCCTAAGAATACCACTTACTCCTAGTAAAAGCAACATTTCTTCAGGTTGTCGAATAATCTCTAAGCACGGAGGATATTTAGTACAGCTTGGAGATGTTTGCAGTGACGCAACATATCGGTACAGTACACGAGGATGTCGTCGAAATATACCACGACACACTTACCTATTAGATGTCTCAACACATGGTTCATTAGCCTCATGAAAGTGCTTAGGGCATTCAACAGGCCAAATGATATGACCATCCACTTATGGAATCCATGTCGAGTTTTGAAAGCAGTCTTTCATTCATCTCTCGACCTCATTTGGATTTAATGGTAACCAGACTTCAGATTAATCTTGCTAAAGATCTTAACTCCACTTAATTTATCCAGCATATCTTCCAATCTCAGGATAAGATACCTGTATTTGATTGTGATCTTATTCATGATTTAGCTATTAATACACATTCGCAAGGTTCCATCCCTTTTTGGCACTACGAGTGTTGGAAAAGTACAAGGGCTGAGGCTCTCCTTAACATAACCTCTCTCTAGTAGTTTATTGACTTGCTGTTGAAGTTTAGAAGCTTGTTCTGGACTCATCCTATAGACTGGTCTATTCGATAAAGTAGCGCTGAGTATTAAGTCAATGCAGGGTTATATCCTTCGGATTAGGGGTCGTCCTTTGAGTAACTATTCTAGAAACAAATCGGCGTATTCATCTAGCAACTCTTTTACTTTCTAGGATAGTTTACCTTGTTCCTTCATTTCTAATGGTCACTTGACCAACATGAGGGGCGATTCGTCAACATTGATGGCCTTTCGGAGCTTGGCTCTACTCATCATCAGAGTCTTCTTAGATCCGTAAGCAAGTTTTGTCTACAATTAATTAATTTCTCTCAATGGCATTGGGTTCAATGTAATCTTTCAGTCATTCTTCTTGAACACATACGTGTTCCTGTATTTGTCATGGATAACTCTTTTATTAAACAACCATAGTTAGCTAAGCAACACGTACGAGGCGCACATGGGCAGCACATCGTAGAGAATCTCATTAGAGTAATTTCCAATTGTGATCGGCAGTAGTACTTATCGGGTAACATGTAGTGATCCCTTATCACTTAGTTAATGCAACTTGTATAGTTTCAGGTGTGCAATGGTCGATAACTTCAACTATGTAACCATTTTAACTGTTGCTACATTGGTGCAACTTCCACTATCTACAATTAAGGTTTGCACCTGGTCATTCACCTTACAGGTGGTATGAAACAAGTTCTCCCTCCACTTTACCTCTCGTGAGGGTTCTAAGCTCATAGCACGTTAAACAACCAAGATTAATTGATCCAAGTCCTCGACAAACATGTCTTCTTTAATCAGTTCTTTCTTGGTAGTTTCTTATTTAGCCTTGTTCTCTTCCTCAGGTTCCTCATCAGTGCTTTCCACCTCCAGCTTTGCGATGTCTCCCTTGATGATCAAAGTCTTTTAATTCAGGCACTAAGTAGCCATATGTTCAAAACCTTGGCGCTTAAAGTACTTGATCTAGCTTGTCTTCTTACCAGACCCTTGCCCCTTCTCATAAGTTCGAGTTGGTATGTCACTATTAGGTCCGCCTTTTTGATTGGATTGGACATCCACCCTTGAAATTAAGTCAGTACTTTACTGAGCTCGGTGACTTCCCTATATTGGTCGTCTAGTTAGCAGCTTAGTTGATACTTAGCTTCTTTTCTGCCTCTCTACTTGTTAAGCTATTCTAATGGTTTCATCCATTGTGGAAAATCATTGGAGCTCCATAATGTCTTGAATGTCACCTTTTAACCTAGTTAGAAACCTGGAGATTATTCATGTTGGTGGTTCCTCTACTTTACATCGGATCATGAGCATTTGGATTCCCTAGACATACTCGTCAACTGTACGGCCTCCTTATCTCGGCTCTTGAAGCCAAGCAAAAGTGTCTTACAGATAAGTATCTGATACGAACCTGTTTCTTAGTATTCTTTTCATTTCAGGCTAAGTATTAATCTCTTAGTAGCCTTTTTGTCTCCTCATAGCTTCGAAATTCTTCCACCACATGGCAGCATATCCGGAGAACTCAATAACAGTAGTTTTCACTTTCTCGTAATCCTTGTACTGATAATAGTAAAAAACATGCTTCACTTTTTCTTCCCATTCTAAGTATTCTCCTAGGTCCATTGAAGCTCGGAATCTGAAACTTTAAATGGTTAGAGGCTTTGGGTGCTCAAGCTCACTCTTCTTCTTTGTAATACTCTTCCACGTCCTCTTCTCCTAAGTTAATTCTTCTCCTCGCTCGCTCGCTTACTCCTCCATCACAAACTTGTCGAGTTGGGTTCTGAGCTCTCATAGGTAGAGCAACTTATGGGGTGTTATGTACGACTCCAGCAAGTTGGTAAGCTAACACATAAACAGCTCAGGTTAAGTCCATTAAAAGGTTAGCCACCTCATCAAGTCTCTCGTTAGTGCTCCTAGAGATCCCCTAAGACTGTTGGCCATGATGGACTACATAATGTTGCCATCTCCCTTACTAACATTAATACTTAGTTTTGTCATTTTCGCTAAAAGATTCAAATCTCAAACTCTTTAATTAGGTGTTTCAGCAAACACTACCATAAACTAGAAATTGAAGAGCTAGCAAAAACAACAATTAAATAAACATGGTAACTTGCTCTATTTCACAAACGTAAAACATTTAATCTTCAGAAGTTGAAACAAACTACAACTTAAGTGAAAACTCCGCTTTGATACCAAGATGATGTGAATTATGAGCAAGAACAGATAAGGCTAATTGCTGGATGTGTCCAAGCTTATTGAAAGCTTAAAGAGATGATGGGGAAATGCATGAAAGAATGGGAAAGTGAATGAAAAGTAAGCAAAACCCTTAAACACCTCCAAAGGATATGATGCACCAATGGAACTTCCGAGGGCTTACAAAACAATTTGATATGACGTATGAATTGGTTTGATGAGGTTACTCGCTACGTAGCCTTGCTCAAGGATTAGGATAAGAGTGAAATGAGAGTAAACAAACAGTGTTTACATAAGAAAGAATAATCAGGTGTATTAATGAAAGTCTGATCTTTATAGTTACAAATATAAGGGGTATTTATACCCGAAGTTTAGGGCAACTTGCCTAAAAGGGAAAAGATAAACATGGGTATTGCCCTAGAGAAATAATGTATAAGAATACAAGAGTAAAAATAAATATTTAAGAAAAATAATCATTAATGGAGTAGATTATGTGGAGGCTCCTATATACGTGGCAAAGATGTATTAGCAATGCCGTTAGAGGATGCAAACAAAAGAGTACAGTCAAATGGTTTGTTCAAGAAGGGGTGGTTGTATCATTCCAAAGTCTTTCTCTCTCTATCTCTAGGCAAGAGTGATGCCAAATAAGTGATTGGCTTGGGCTTGAGAGAGCAAGAGCACGTGGTTTGGTAGATTTCTCGGCATTTTGACATTCGGCATACAATCTCCAAGTGATGGGAAGTCATTTGGCTTGGTATGCAAAGTTGATCAGCAAAGAGATACTCGACCTTGGTAAGAGTCGACTGAAGTAGGAGGATCTGCCTTGTCAGTCCCTCTAGTCCTCAGGCTCAACTATGGGTTAATAGTCAAGTAGCCTAATTCCCATCACATTCTAAGTTGTGATCGAATTCCTTAGCAAGAAACTCGATCACTGCTTAGCTTAGTCGTGTAATGAAAATGGGAAGAGGTACAACTAGATGGCATCGTTAGTTGCCCCATTAATCTTAAAGGTATCACATATTTTCAAAAAGCTAGAAATATGTGCATTGGGGTCTTCATATAAGCCGTTAAACTATACAAACTGCTGCAACATTTGAATATTGTTTTGCTTGATCATGAAGTTGTTGGTTGCAACAGCTAGTCAATTTATGCAAGATTAAGTGCTAGTCAATGACAGTTGGGAATAGTTTGACATGGTTCGATTTTTTTCCCCCATTATTGGCCATAATGTCGTTAGATAAGCTCTCATGATTAGATTCATGATCTACTACTTGATCCTTTACTTCACCCTTTATTAACTCATCCTCATCTTTAATTCTAATAGGAGATTGATTGCCTCTAATTAGAGCTATCGAGTCTTAAAATTTATAAACCTATAGTTTATCCTTAATTTGGTTTAACGGGTAAGTATACCTATCATTTACTAGCATAGATGAGTGTAGGGTTGTATCTGTTAGGAATGAATATAAGTACCAATATTAATTAATGTTCCTATTATCTAGTAATCCAATTTATCAACTGATTAAGTACTAAAACATCTAATTTACTAACTAAACTACACTAACCTATAAACAATTTCATATATCACAATGACTAGAAAAGAAGATTAACAATTCCACACTTAACATGCAGACTTGCTTCATTACATGGCATGATGTCACCATTAAGTTGTATCCTAACAATTGTTATCTATAGGAATTACTAGCTTATAAGCATTCTTCTCAAAATTACATACTCCTAACCCTAATTATGTCTGTTAGAATCTCTTCTGAATTAATAGCCAATTAGGATTGCATTAACATCATGATAATTTATTAACTTCCTTAAGAATGCAGTAACTTTCCTAATAATATCTTTACTATCAAGAGTAAGTTGTTTTAATGAATTAGATCTATTCTATCGAAATTTGTTTTAAGTTAATATCGTACACTATACTATACTTAGATTTATTAAGTTCAATTCACTAGAAATAACAAAAATCAAGAAATCACTAATTTACGCACTTGTTCATGCTAAGTTGATGTAACAAGTCCTAGATTACTACTTATAAATGATAAAATGATAATATATATATAAAAAACTCATAAATAATAAGAAATTCAACATAAGATTAGTAGAAGAAGAATACCCCTTTTCAAATCCACTGTAGAAATCTTTACAATGTATGAATAATGAATTCCTGTCAACTCTCTCGAGTAATTCCAAGAAAAGTACAATACAACACTTAGAGAATGTACTAAAGGTATAAAAATACGATGGGTACAAGTTAGGTGAACAAATGTGTTAGTGGTTAATGTTTAGAGTAAAAAGGTCTAAGATGCCTAATCTAATGAATCTGATCTGATATGATGTCATGTGATGTGATGTTTGAAAATTGCAATTATATTTATATTCTTCTTGTCAAAAAGTCTGAAACACACCATTTCAAGACACCCCCTGATGTTTAAACCTGTTAAACACACTAGTTTGTGTGAAAACGTTAATAGGAATAATCGTGTTTACTCCCATCACACCCATAATTCGGGGCATTATTGTCTCATGAAAAGAATCATCTTCACCTACTACAGCCATGGTTTATATCATTATTGTCTTGTTGTAGACATTCTACCTCCTTACACCCATGATAAAGAGAGTGACCACACTTTTGATGTGCTATCATGGCCATAATTAACAGGTGGATAACAACTTCACAATTAGTTACACCCGTGATTGAAGGCGTAACTAACGCTGAGCATTCAAGTCTTCTTTGATCACACCTTTTATTACAGTCATGATCAATCTAAATCTCATTGCTCTTATAGAATTTCATCTCCTTGCTCTAGAATCATCTGAAATCGATATATTACACAATTAAGTACTAAGAACTTGAGAAATAAGCACAATTATAATCAATTCATGCCTAAATATGCCTAAAAAGTGTAGAGTAATATATGCCTATCAAACTTTCCCATACTTAAACTTTGCTTGTCCTCAAGCAAACACTTAAAAAAACCAATTAAAATTCAGTGACTTTTTAATTGCATATTCGTTGAGCATTCATAGTAGCTTTGCTTCATGCCTACCACTTAACTTACTACATTGTGTTCTTAGAATATAACAATTAATATTCTAAGACTAATTTAAGTAAAATAAACTTCACTCTTACTATTTAATGATAACTTCCAAAGGTACAAAGTAAACACCAATTCAATTAAAACAAAAGAATTTTGGTTATACTTCATCCACTTACGTAAGTGTATCAAAACCTTGTAATTATTTCTTTAAGCACAATAATCTAGAAGAAAAGTATTTTACATCTATCTTTCTCTTATATTTCTACTTCTTTAATTTAATCTCTCCAAGGACAACTTTACACATTGCATTTTCAATTTTTCGTTTCTTTTTGTATGAGTTCTTCTACTTCTCCTCTTTTGTCGCCACCCCCCATTTTTTAAAAGACTAAAGACAAAAAATTAGCAATAAGGTCAGACTTCGCTCTTCTGAGAGACCAAAGCCTGCCCTTACTAACTTAGTCCTTATATGTTCTTAAGCACTTCAATTTACTTTATATTGAAAAGATTTCCAAGAAGTATCAACAAGTGAATTATTTCATTTACATTTTCCATTCAAGATTAAATGAGCGCTAAAAGTAATTAAAGAGTAAAGAAACATAGCCATTTAACCTTGAACTAAAGAATCTGATTCACTTTTAACCTCTAAATTCATTCGTTAAATGGCAAGTAAGTTTGCTTTACCTAGATTTGATCCTACAATTTTGATCAGGTATGCTAAGTCCATAAGAAGTGAATAAGATACAAAATTGACTGCTACTTTGCCAAATTTACAATATATTTAGTCAATTCACAACTTGAAAACAAATAAACTACTTAAATGGGAGACTTTTGATAAATGGGTTTAACTCTTCCTACACTTAAGGAGAGACATTGCTTTCAATGTCTCATGGTGGCAAGTACAAAATAGGCATAAAAAAGGAAAAATTAGAAAAATGAAAAATAGTAAACAATGATAATAGGACTCCCTTAATATGTGAAGTTTGATCAATGCGTTGGGCCATATATCATCAAAACGAACATCCTTCAAACACCAAGAAAAATGGAACAAAAAAGAAACCTAACCACTAAACAAACTAGAACAAACCATAACAAACACAAGATGTGAGAGTCTTCATCGAAATACATCAATAAGGTTAAGCTCTCAAATAGTTGATGAGCCGGAATGAAAAACAAAAGCAAGATAAAACAAAGAGAAAGAAATTAAAGTTAGTCATCATGATCTTCGGTTTCCTCATCTAAGCTGATGGGAATCAGGCTATTGGACTATTGACCTACTATTGAGCCTAAGGACTAGAGTAACTGATAAGGTGGATCCTCCTGCTCCAACCGACTCCTGCCGAGGTTGAGATTCTCTTTGCTTAGCAACTTTGCATGCTGAATCAAATGACTTCCCATCTCTCGAAGACTGTATGCTGAATGTTAGAATGCCAAGAAATTTGCCAAACCACTTGCGCTTGCTCTCCTAGGCTTGAGCCATTCGACATCACTCTTGCTGAGAGACTAAAAGAGAGAGACTTCGGACTGACATAACCACCCCTGCTTAGACAAACCATTTGACTTACTCTTTTATCTACATCCTCTAACGACATTGCCAATACATCTTTGCTACGTGTACAGGAGCTCACACATAATTTATCACACTAATGATTATTTTTCTTTAATATTCATTTTTACCCTTGTATTCTTATACATTATTTCTCTAGGGAAATACCCTTTTTTGTTTTTTCCCTTTTAGGCAAGTTACCCTAAACTTTCGGGTGTAAATAACCCTTGTATTTATAACAGTAAAGATTAGACTTTCATCAATACAATTGAATATTCTTCCTTATGTAAACATTGTTTGTTTACTCTTATCCTAACCCTTAAGTAATGCTAGGTAGCGAATAACTTCACCAGACCAATTTGTACGTCACATCAGATTGTGTCATGAGCTATCAAAAGTTTCATTGGTGCGTAATATTCTTTGGATCTATTCATAGGTTTTGCTTACTTTTCATTCACTTTCCCGTTCTTTCACAGATTTCCCTATCATCTCTTCAAACTTTTAGCAAGCTTAGACTCATCCAGCAATTGGCCTTGTCTGTTCTTGGTCATGGTTTACATCATCTTGGTA
This sequence comes from Lumnitzera littorea, assembly GCA_024138015.1. Lineage (NCBI taxonomy): Eukaryota > Viridiplantae > Streptophyta > Magnoliopsida > Myrtales > Combretaceae > Lumnitzera > Lumnitzera littorea. Next base: position 93,589,620 of record JAMXBB010000007.1, read on the forward strand.
TCAAAGCAGGGGTTTCGCTTGAGTTGTAGTTTATTTCGAGTTTTGTCGATACTTTGTTTCGCGTTTGTGAAACAAAGTAAGTTACTGTATTCATTTAATTGCTGTTTTTGCTAGCTCTTAAATTTCTGGTTTACGGCAGTGTTTATTGAAACACCTAATTAAGGAGTTTGAGATTTAAATCTTTTGGCGAAAATGATGGAACCAAGTGTTAATGCTAGTATGGGAGATGGCAATAATAGTGTGGTCCATCATGGCCAACAGTCTTAGGGGACCCTTAGGAGCACCAACGAGAGACTTGATGAAATAGCTAACCTCTTAGTAGACTTAACTCAAGCTATTCATGTGTTGGCATACCGACCTATTGATGCCGCGCATAACACCCCATAAGTTGCTTAAGTTGTTAGAGCTCATAACCCAACTTGATAAGTTCGAGGTGGAAGAGTAAGTAGACGAGCGAAGAGAAGAATTGACTTGGGAGAAGAGGACGAGGAAGAGTATTATAAAGAAGAAGAGCAAGCTTAAGCACTTAAAGCCTCTGACTACGTGAAGCTTTGGATTGCAAGCTTCAATGGAATTGGGAGTGTTAATGAATACTTAGAATGGGAAGAGAAAGTGGAGCATGTTTTTTACTATTAACAGTACTAAGATTACGAGAAAGTGAGAATTACTGCTGTTGAGTTTTTCAAATATGTTGCCATGTAGTGGAAGAATTTCCAAGCTATGAGGAGGCAATAAGGCTACCAAGAGATTAATACTTAGCCTGAATGAAAAGAATACTGAGAAATAGGTTTGTGTTGAATACTTATCTGCAAGACACTTTTACTTGACTTCAAGAGCTAAGATAAGGAGGCTGAACAGTTGACGAATATGTCTAGGAATTCCAAATGCTCATGATCCAATGTGAAGTGGAGGAACCACCAGTACGAACAATCTCTAGGTTCCTAATTGGGTTAAGAGATGACATTTGAGACATTGTAGAGCTCCAACGATTTACCACAATGGATGAAGCTATTAGAATAACCCAACGAGTAGGGAGGCAGAAACGAAGCCACGTATCATCCAGGCTGCCAACTAGTCGACTAATACAGGGAAGTCACAGAGCTCAATCAAGTATCGAGCCAATTTGAAGGGTGGATGTCCAATTCGATTAGAAAGGTTAACCTGACAGTGACGTACCAACCCAAACTTATGAGAAGGGATAAGGGTCTGGTAAAAAGATGAGCTAAATCAAGTGCTTCAAGTGCCAAGGTTTCAGACATATGGCTGCTTAGTACCTGAACTAAAGGACTATGGTCATTAAGGAAGACATCTTGAAGTTGGAGGTGGAAAGTACTAATGAGGAACCTAAGGAGGAGAATAAGGTTGAAGAAGAAACTACTGAGAAAGAATTGATTAAAGAGGACGTGTTTGCCAAGGACTTGGATTAGTTGGTCCTTGTTGTTCGATGTGCCATAAACTTAGAACCCTCATGAGAGGAGGAGTAGAGGGAGAACTTATTTCATACCACCTGTAAGGTGAATGGCCAGGTGCAAGCATTAATTATGGATAGTAAAAGTTGCACTAATGTGGTATCAATAGAAATGGTCATATAGTTGAAGTTGCTGACCATTGTTCACCTAAAGTCGTATAAGTTGCATTGGCTGAGTGATAAGGGAGCACTACATGTCACCTGGCAAGTATTATTGCCGATCACAATTAGAAATTACTCTAACGAGATTCTCTATGATGTGCTACCCATGTACGCCTCGCATATGTTGCTTGGCCGACCATGGTTGTTTGTTAGAAGAGTTATCCATGACGAATATAAGAATACATATGTATTCGTAAAGGATAGCTAGAAGATTACATTGAACCCAATGCCACCAAGAGAAATTAATAAATTGTAGCCAAAACTTGCTTGCAGATCGAAGAAGACTTTGACGATGAGTAGAGCTAAGCTCTGAGAGGCCATCAATGCTGACGAGCCGACCCTCATGTTGGTTAGGCGACTATTAGAAATGAAAGAATAGGGTGAACTACCCCAAAAAGTAAAAGAGTTGTTAGATGAATACTCCGATTTGTTTCCAAATCAGTTACCTGGAGGATTGCCCCCAATTTGAAGGATAGAACTCTACATTAACTTAATACCTAGCACCACTTTAATGAATAGACTAACCTATAGGATGAGTCTAAAACAGGCTTTTGAGCTTCAATGACAAGTCAATGAACTACTGGAGAGAGATTATGTTAGGGAAAGCCTTAGCACTTGTGCTACTCTAATGCTCCTAGTACTGAAATGGGATGGAACTTAGTGAATGTATATTAATAGCTGAGTCGTGAACAAGATCACGATCAAATATAAGTATTCTATCTTAAGATTGGAAGACATGTTGGAGGATGAATTGAGTGGAGCTAAGATCTTTAGCAAGATTGATCTGAAGTTTGGCTACCATTAAATTCGAATAAGGTCAGGAGATGAATGGAAGATTGCTTTGAAAACTTAGCATGGACTCCATGAGTAGATGGTCATGCCATTTGGCCTATTGAATGCCCCAAGCACTATCATGAGGTTGATGAACCATGTGTTGAGACATCTAATAGGGAAGTGTGTCGTGGTGTATTTTGATGACATCCTTATGTACAATGCTAACATGCCGAGTCATTGTGACTACCTCTAAGCTGTTCTAAATATCCTCCATATCGAAAGATTATTCGACAACCTAAAGAGATGTTACTTTTGCTAAGAGGAAGTAATATTCTTGGGCTATGTAACCAGTAGAGGAGGCTTATGAGTAGATGACAAGAAGATCAGAGCAATCGTTGAGTGGTCGACTCTTATTACTTATGCTAACGTGAGAAGTTTCCGTGGATTGACTTCATTTTATAGGAGGTTTATCAAGAATTTCAGTACCCTCGCTACACCGCTTATTAAATTGATAAAGAAGAACATCAACTTCCGATGGGGAGTGAAAGAGGAGAGAAGTTTTGCCGAGATAAAGGAAAGATTGACCTCCACCCTTATATTAGTTAAGGAAATATTTGAGTTGGAATGTGACATGTTAGGCATTGAAATAAGTGTTGTTCTAATACAAAAAGGTCGACCATAGTAAGAAGCTTAAGGGGCCTTAGTTAAATTACTCCGTGTATGACAAAGAACTCTTAGTACTAATTCGAGCATTGCAAATATAGTAGCACTATTTTTTGTCGAGAGAATTTGTCATTTATACTGACCATGAGTCCCTGAGGTACCTCCGAAGTTAGACAAAATTGTCAAAGTAGCAAGTGAAATGGGTCGAATTCCTTAAGGGATTCAATTTTGTAATAAAACATAAACAAGAAAAGAGCAATGTAGTTGCAGATGCTCTTTCGAGAAGACATGCACTCCTTAATGAACTATAAACTAGATTGTTTTGGTTTGCGAGCATTAAAGAGTAGTACTTTAGGGATCTATACTTTGGACTTGTATTTGAGCGATGTATCGATGGAAGAACAGTAGAAAAGTACCATGTGGAAGATGGCTACTTGTTTCGAGGGGGAAAATTATGTGTGCCAACTTGTTTACTGCGGAAGCTGTTGATCATGGAAGCCTACGGTGGAAGACTATCTAGACATTTTGGGGAGAAACGAACATATGAATTGTTGAGTGATAGATTCTCTTGGCCGAAAATGAGGTGAGTTGTACATTGAGTTGTTGAAAGTTATGTCGTATGCAAGAGGGCTAAGTGCTAAGCCAAACAACGGAAAGTAATACCTTTTCTTGTTCCAACAAAACCTTGGACGGAATTGAGCATAAACTTTGTTTTTAGATTACTATGGACTGCTTAAGGCAAAGATTCTGTAATAGTCGTCATGGATAGGTTCATTAAGATGGCATACTTTGTGCTTTACTCTAAAACTAACGATGCTTCAACTATTGCTTCTCTTTTCTTGCAGGAGATTATGTGGTTACACAATGTGCTGAGAAGTATAGTCTCTGATAAAGATCCAAAGTTCTTGAGCCATATCTGGAGAACCTTGTGGCGTTGGATGGGGACCAAACTACTATTCAATACTTCCTGTCACCCCTAAACTAACGGACAAATAGAGGTAGTTAATTGCACTTTAAGATCACTGCTCCGAGCTACAGTAGGCAAGAACTTAGCTAATTAGGACATTTGCTTGCTAATGGTCAAATTCACCTACAACCGAATAGTGCATGACACCACTAAGCAAATACCCTTCGAAGTGTTATATGGTTTTAATCCCAAGTTGCCCCTCAATTACACCTCTGTACCCATGCCTGTGCAAAAAGACCCTAACATAAGAGCCAAAGTACAGTCCCTTCAGCACATCTGCGACAAAGTTACTCGGCACATTGACTAAGCTGCCAGAAGAATGTTAGAGACGGCTAAGGGTAAGATGACTAAACAATTCCAGCAAGGAGACTTGGTATGGTTGTACCTCCGTAAGGAATGGTTTCTGAGCAAGAAGAGAAACAAACTATCTGTAAGAGTCGAAGGTCCCTTCAAGATCCTCCAAAAGATTAATGATAACGCCTATAGGTTGGAGCTGCCTGAAGATTATGGGGTATCTAACACCTTTAACATTGCCAACCTCAATCCTTATCACCCTAATGGAGAGCTAATTGAAGACCATGCGGATTTGATCCAAATCCAAATCAACCTGGAGGGAATGATGAGAATTAGGATACTAGACCACTGACTTATAGTCAAGCCTAAGGATTAGAGAGACTAACAATTCTAGCTGACTTTTGCTGAGGCCGAGTATGTCTTTTCCAAGCAACTTTACATGTTGAGTTGAATGACTTCCCATCTTTCGGAGATTGTATATCAAAGGTCAGAATGCCGAGAAATCTACTAAACTATGCATGCTTTCTCTCTCAAGCTCATGCTAACCACTTATTTGACATCACTTTTGCCAAGAGACCGAGAGAAAGAGACTCTAAACTAACACAACCACCCCTGCTTGGACAAACCATTTGACCGCACTCTTTTATTTTTATCCTCTAATGGAATTACCAATACATCTTCGCTACGTATATAGGAGCCTACACATAATTTATTACATTAATGATTATTTTTCTTAAATATTCACTTTTACCCTTGTATTCTTGTACATTATTTCTCTAGGGCAATACCTTTTTTTGTCTTTTCCCTTTTAGGCAAGTTGCCTTAAACTTTTGAGTATAAATATTCCTTATATTTGTAGCTATAAAGATCAGACTTTCATTAATACAACTGAATATTCTTCCTTATGTAAACACTATTTGTTTACTCTTATTTTACTCTTATCCTAATCCTTAAGCAAGGCTAGGTGGTGAGTAACCTCATCGAATCAATTCATTTGTCATATTAGATTTTGCCATAAGCTTCGGAAGTTTCATTGGTGTGTCATATCCTTTGGAGTTGTTCATAGGTTTTGCCTACTTTTCATTCGCTTTCCCATTCTTTTGTGCATTTCCCCATCATCTCTTCAAGCTTTCAATAAGCTTGAACCCATCTAGCGATCGGCTTTTTCTATTCTTGGTTATGGTTCGCATCACGAGCGATCCTTTTCCTCCCTTAATGACTCTTCTTTATTGTCATGTCCGACCTCTTGTCCTGTTACTTCCAACTAGCCTCCTTCGGTCTCCTCTGAATTGTTACTTTTACCTTTCTCTAACCTATCCTCCTCATTACCTAGGTCTTATTCTTCTGACCTATCACCTTTTGCTTGTTAGGCAGCAATGGGGGCACTTGTTAGTGGGGGAACTAAAGGCTGATTGGGACTTACATCCTCTTTAGTTGAAGGGCAACAAAAACGAGAAGGGATTGCTGTCCTACTGCTGTGGCAATATTCATCAAGAATTCAATGATCCCCTTCTGAGTTTCCTTAATTTCAACTAACTCAATTTCTAAACATTTTAGATTTTCTCCTAAGAAACTCAAGGTAACTCATACAAAACCTAGAGTACTGGGGTTCTCAACATCTAAGTTGGGGTTGGAGACTCTTGTAATACCCCATTGATTGAAAGGGGTTCTAGGAGGTGGTTCAAGATCGGCACAAGAGTCTTTTGGCCTATTATTGCTAGGCCACAACCTTAAATTCCTCAAAATCTAAGTAATTAAACCCCTTACAAAAATACCCTTACTCTTGTCAAAAGTTTGCTAGTGAATTTCAAACATAGTTAGAATATCGACATTCACCAAATATCCCTGAGCATACTATATAAGGGTAGTAGATCATGTTCCCCTATAGCATGAGGACTTTTATGCTTCCCATAGATGGTCCTCACTAGAATGTATTTAAAAACTCTAGCATTAGTTGTCTTTAAAGTAGAGCCCTTCAACTTACTTGCCTAGAAACTATTCTCATTTGATATCTCTTTCCAAGAATCATGAAGAAAAGTACCTTGAGGTAAAGTCATTGGTGAGTCCTCGAGCCCTTCATCCTTTAATTCCACTCTTGTATAAAGACCCATGGCATAAACAAATGTAAGCATATCACAAGTATAAGTTCTACCAAAGGCAAAGAACTTAACTTCATTTGCCATCTTTGTACCGATATACTCATATTTGATCTTGAAGGAGGAAAGGAAGGCTAAAGTCATCTGCTTATAGGTCTTCTCTTGAATACTAGACAATTTGAACCATGGTCCATTTCCTAATAGTTGTTGTATGGCTAACTTCAACCTATACTTATCTAACACATCCCAATTAATGACATAATGCCTCTTTATAATTTTCTTTTTAGTAAACTCCTTAAATCTTGCTTTTTGTTCAGTAGTCATACCAGCAAATGGAGAGACTGCTTTTGATAGGGATCAAGGATCGATCACTTGTCTTTGAGCCCGAAGGCTTTCTTAAATGGTTCGCCGAGCTGTTCGAGGTGAGTTAAGTGCTAAGAAGTAGTGTTTACCCTAATCCAATTAGCTAAGCTACTTTGCTCTCGACACCATCTAAGAAGTTACCGAGGTGATTAGCCGATATGCAGAGTCGACCCTTTTGTAACATCCCAATCTATGCACCCAATCAAGAAAACAGCCATCTCTATAGTGCCGAGGTCGAGCTGACAATTGTTAAGAGCCAACCATCTGAGGCCAACTCGAATGTGAGTCATCCTTGAGCCATGTCTAACCCCAGCAGTCAGACTGCTAAACTACTGACGTCGAACAAACTTGATTAAAGGCCTACTCCTGCTTAGCTTGCAATGTTTTCAGGACTGTAGACTGAGTAAAACGCGTATGCACTATCCTTTCTAACATGAAACACACGCGCATTGTCCTTTCTAACATACGTACTGTCCTTTTGATAGAGGATGTTCATTTTGCATAATTTCATGCTTCTCTTGTAAATTATTCTCCTTTTGTTTAGTAAGTAAGGATCTATTTTTGTAATTTCTATGATTTAGGACTTACCCTAACTGGGTACTATAAATATTGTAATAGCTGCAAGACTAAGGATACAAAGAATACACTGAACTTTTTACTCCCTCTCGAGCTAAGTGTCCTTTTGTTTACTCTTGAGCTACTCTTATCTAGCACATTAAGCGTGGACTAGTAGCAAGTGACCTTCGACCATTCTTGTGCATCATATTAAGTGTAACCCGAGCTCATATAAGGCATTGGTGCCTTATATCCATCGTTGGTGCACAGGAACCCCTACTCACCCTCGACTATCATTTACTCTTCGATCCATCTTATGGCTCGAACTCACCCTTTTTAGTTATGCATGATATTGAGCCTGTGTGTTCATCTATGAAACCCATATTAACTTTACTAGAGCTTGCTGAATTAGATCATCTTAGAGGAGGAGAAGAAGAATGATCAACTCTAGGTCTTTTGTGTTGAGAAGAAGTGGATGATTTCTTAGGTGCCAATTGCAATCATAATCATTAGTTCATGGAAGGCAAAATCATGCATTTGATAACAACTAAGATGAAAAACACAGCATTACTTCTTTTCTTCCTATTCACACCATGAAATCCTTAAGAATTACATATGATTAGACATCGCCTACTCTAAGCATGACTCACATAATACATCATTTCTTGAATTCAACTTGCAATCCACAAATATAACAAAGTACTATTTTCTTCCCTTTTCACCAAATGAGCATAACAACACCCTAATTGCATATCAACAACATAGACATAACAAATTGCACTCTCACATTCGAAACTACAACATATGCATAACAACATTTGCAAAAAATGACACATAGCTATCATAATAGGAACGAATCATCAATGATACCAACCTAGGCCTAAATTGCAAAACCTCCTAAATTGGCATTTATCAAAGGAGACTAAGGTTCCCAAACATGAAATTTGTTCAGGTGAATCTAAGCCTAATTGATACATCGACAACACCCCTAACATGATCATAACATATTAAGAGTGAACAATAAACATAACATATGCAAACCTGCTTGAACTTAACATGCCTAAATGATGGGATTAAGAGAAAAGGGAGAGATCACACCTTCAAAGCTTGTACAAGTGGATGAAAGTGGGCATATGTGTGATGGGAGTGATTTGGAGTGGTGAAAATGAGTGCAGAGAGAGTATCACGGGGTAGGTTTTTGAAGTAGGTATAAAACGAGGAGAGAGGAAAATTTCTTTATGTACTTGTGTGTCAGGGGTGTGATTATGCTCGTGATATAGGGATTGATGGATCTTTTATGCTTAATCATGACCATGATGAAGCTTGTGATTAGCACTATGATAATAAAATCTTAGACTATCATGGCCTAGACCCTTCACTAGTCATGAGAGTGATGATACCCATGACCAACGCCATGCAAAAATTTATAAGTGTATCCTTTGGATTGCAGCCATCAACAAGGGTGTGAGATCTCTTATGGAAGTGATCATGGTTATGATAGACAGGTGGATCAGCCCTGTTAATTGATCATAACCATGTTAGGTATCGTGATAGGTGCTATGCTAGAAAAATTAAATACTTACCTTGTCTCATAGGAGTGATGATGGCCGTTATGGGTATTGAGCTATCCATCCTCCATCTACACCCTCATACTTAGTGAAATTTTCCTCTTCTTTCTGAATTTCCATGACTACACTTGATCTTTCTTTTCTTTATGCCTAAAACTTCTATAAATTCACCCAAAACAAAACAAAAAAATAACAACAACAATAACAAATAATCTCAACTTAACAACTCAAAGTGATAAAGACAATCATCAGTAAACTAATTGAATCAAAGGATACATGCTTATTTAACATCTTAAGCTTAACGTTTTTAGAAATTTTAGCTTCATTTCTTGAATTGGAGAAGTTTTAACTCCTCCTTGCCTTCATTTTAATCAACTTCTCCATGGTATATCTTCAATCATTGTCCATTAACCTTAAATGTCCCTTTTTGTAGATGTATTACCTTCACTGCGCTGTAAGGGTAAACTTTCTTCATTAGAAATGGACTTGGCTATCTAGACTTAAGCTTCTCAGGGAATAAATTGAGTCTAGAATTATATAAGAGTACTAAATCGCCTTCTCTGAACTACTTGGGGTGCTTTATCTAGGAATCATGCAGATGCTTAGCTTGATCCTTGTACACTCTGTTGTTTTCGTAAGTTATCCAATCCCATTCATCTAGTTTATTGATATGGAGATTTCTTAGTTTACCAGCTGCTCCAAGATCCAAATTGGTCATTTTGATAGCCTAATAGGCCTTATGCTCAATTTCTACTAGTAAATGGCAAGCCTTTCCATAGACCAATCTATAAGGTGTAGTACCTAAGGAAGTCTTGTAAGCAATTCGACATGCTTACAAAGCACCATCTAACTTGTTAGCCTAACCCTTTCTATTGTGAGCCACCATCTTCTCCAAAATTCTTTTCGAGTCCCTATTAGATACTTCCACTTGGCCACTAGTTTGTAGATGGTAAGGAATGGCCAACCTATGATGTATTTTGTATCTTTTAAGGACTCACTCAATCTAAGTATTGCAAAAGTGGGTTCATCTATCACTGATCAACGCCCAAGGTGCTTTAAATTTGGAAAATAACCTTCTCAAGAATCTTGCTACTACTTTAGCATCATTCGTTGGTAAGACTTAAGCCTTGACCCACTTCGAAACGTAGTTCACCGTTACTAGAATGTATTTGTTTGCCAAAGAACTAGGGAATGGCCCCATGCAGTTTATTCCTTAAACATCAAAGACTTTACATTCCAAAATATAATTTTGTAGCATTTTGTTCCTCTTGGAGACATTTCTTATCCTTTGGCATCTATCACAAGTCAATACATACAAATGAGCATCTCGAAATATGCTTGGCTAGTAGAAACCAGCCTCTAAAACTTTCTAAGCTGTCCTATTGGCACTGTAATGGCCTCCCATTGAGCTACTATGAAATTGAAACAAGATCTTTGTCCCTCTTGATGTGAAATACAATGCTAGATAATCTAGTCAGCACACACTCCGAATAGAAATGGATCCTTCCAAAAGTAATATTTTAAATCCGAGAAGAACTTCCTTTTCTTGTGATAGTCTAATTCTTGTAGTAAAACCTTCCTCACCAAGTAATTTATTATATTAGCAAACCACGGAATATCTTGGTCTTCAGCTGTATGAATAGCAAATAAACTCACTTCTGGAAATTTGTCATTAATATCTTCCTCCTATAGTGTCTTCAAATGTAGGTTGTGCAATCTAGATAAATGATCGACAACCAAATTTTCGACTCCTATGTTGTCCCTTTTCTCGAAATCAAACTCTTACAGTAATAATACCTATCGAATCAACCTTGGTTTCACATCGGTCTTTGATAGAAGGTACCTTAGAGTCCAATGATTATGTAGATAATTACCTTTGAAAGAATGAGATATGACTAGAGCTTATCGAATGTAAAGACTATCGCTAATAATTCCTTCTCAGTTGTGGTATAGCTCTCTTAAGCTTCAGTGAGTGTCTTGATAGAATACTATATAGGCTAGAAGTGTCTGTCTCTCCTCTACTCCAATACTGCTCCTATTATGGAATTACTTGCATCACACATCAACTCAAATGGTATAGTCCAATCTGGTACCACTATTATAAGAGCATTAGTCAACTTTTCTTTTAATACATCAAAAGCCTCCAAACAATTAGCACTGAAATCAAACAGTACGTCCTTCTCCAGAAGTTTGGTTAAAGGTCTAGCTATTTTGGAGAAATCCTAAATGAACCTTTTAAAAAATCTAACATGTCCTAAGAAGCTGTACAGAGCCTTAACCAATGATGGTGGTAGTAGCTTTGAGATCACTTCAACCTTAGCCATGTCAATTTCAATCTCCTTGTTTGATACCTTGTGTCCTAACACAATGCCTTATTGTACCATAAAATAGCACTTCTCCCAATTGAGAACTAAACTCGTCTCCTTATATCACTGGAGTACCTTCTTCAAATTAGCAAGACATCCATCAAATGTGTCCCCAAATACAGAAAAGTCATCCATGAAGACTTCCATCACATCTTCTACCAATTTACCAAAGATAGCCAACATGCAATGCTGGAAAGTAGCTGGAGCGTTATAAAGCCCGAATGGCATCCTATGGTATGCAAAAGTACCATAGGGATAAGTAAAGGTAGTTTTCTCTTGATCTGTAAGTGCAATTGGAGTTTGGAAATACCTAAACATCTCATCTAGAAAGTAGTAGTACTTATGACCCGCTAACCTTTCTAACATCTAATCAATAAAAGGCAATAGGAAGTGGTCCTTTCTTATCGCATCATTGACTCTCTTGTAATCAATGCACACTCTCCAACCTGTGACTATAAGCATGGGGATCAATTCATTCTTCTCGTTTGGTACCATAGTCATACTAACCTTCTTAGGAACTACTTGGACCAAATTCACCTATGAGCTATCTAAAATTGGGTAAATAAGTCTTACATCTAGTAGTTTCACCACTTCTTTCTTCACTACCTCCTGCATGTTCGGGTTAAGTCTCCTTTTTGGTTGCACTACTAACTTGTAATCTTCTTCCATCAAAATTTTATGAGTATAGAAGGATGGGGTAATTCACTTAATATTCGATATCTTCCATGCTATTACCCTTTTATGCTCCTTTAAATTTTATAGAAGCTTTTCCTTCTGGGATGAATTAAGTTCTGACAAAATGATAATCAGGAGTCTTGAATTATCAGCCAAAAATGCATACTCTAAGTAAGAAGATAATTGTTTCATCTCTCACTCAGGTAGTTCCTCCATTAATAGCTTCAATTGAACGATGTTGCTCCTATTGATCTCCTTTACCCCCATATCTTTCTTTTATGAAACATGGGTTTCCAAATGGGTGATCACCTCATATATCTCTCCTATTTCGTCTAAATATTCCCTTTTTGTCAAACATAACTCCAAGGGGTCCTTGCTTAGAAAATCCTACACAAAATCAGAAATGGTGAAATCAAAAGAGTCAATAGCAAAATGTTCATCATCAGTTGTCATGGATTGTTTGAAAACATCTAGCATCCTGATCACCATCTCATCTCCTCTAACTCTGAGGATAAGTCTACCATCTTTAACATCAAATTATTGCTTCTATTGTAACAAAAAATGGTCTACTTAGTATGAGTGGAACATTCACATCCTCATCCATATCAAGGACTACGAAATCTGCTAGGAAGATGAAATCATGAACTTTCACTAGCTCATCCTCCACTACACCTCTTGGAAACCTCATAGATCGATTACCTAATTGTAGACTCATCCTTATAGCCTTGGGTTCACCCGAATTCAATCAATTGAATAGGCTATATGGCATGAGATTTATGCTTTCCCTAAGGTCTGCTAAAGCCCTTTCAACAAGTAGATCACTAATCAAGCATGGTATGGTAAAACTAGCTGGATCCTTGAGCTTAGTAGGTAGTTTGTTCAAAATCACAACATAACACTCTCTTCCAAAGGTAATCATAGATAATTCTTTCAACTTCCTCTTATTGGATAACAATTCCTTGATAAATTTGGCATACTTAGGCATTTGACCTGATGCCTCCACTAAAGGCAGATTGATGTGTAGTTGCTTGAATAATTCCAAAAACTTACTGTACTATTCATCATCTCTTGCCTTTCTCAATCTTATTGGATATGGTAGTAGTAGCTTGTATTCCTTAATTGGGATAGGAAGCTCTTTTTCTACTGGTTGATCATTTTGCTTGGTTTGCTTTTCCATTTCAACACCTTCAGTCTTCTTCTTCTCTTCAGCTCTTTCAGGAGCTTATAACTCTTTCCCACTCCTCAAGGTCATAACCTTAACTTGTTCTTTCGGGTTTGCTTTAATAATACTTAGTAATGATCTTGGAGCCCTTTCAGAAAGAGTTTTTGTAATTATCCAACATAGTTTTCTAAGTTATGAATGGATGCCCCTTGATTTCTCAAAGCAATTTCAGTAGCTTAGTGACGTGCTTTAGAAGACTTGATAAACTGAACTAACATTTCTTCCAATGATCCTAGTTTAGCTTGAATGCATGTTCAAACTCTACCCATTATTGCTATTCTACCTAAAATTTGGATGGTTTCTCTAACCTAGATTATAAGTATTGTTGAACGGATCATTGCAAGGCTGAATAAGATTTCCCATGTAGTCAACTTCCTTCACTTGACCTGATTTAGATGAACTTGTGAAGTCAAAATCTACCAATGCCAAAGCTTTGTTTTGACCCATAGTTAGGCTATCAAGCTTCCTTGTTAACACTATTACCTTATGAGCTAAGGAAGAAGTAGCATCTAACTCATCCTTTCCTACTAATCTTTTCTCTGTAGCTCTTATAGATGACCACTAATAGTGGTTATTAGGCATAGCTTCAAATAATTAGATGCATTGTTCCAGTGACTTATGATTTAAGCTCCCACTAGCAATCGCATCAATGAGCTACTTAGTTGTGTTGTTCAAACCGTTGTAGAAGATCTAAACTTGGTGCCATTCTAGAAGCTCATGATGGAGGCATTTCCTAAGTAGATCCTTCGATCTCTCCCATAGCTCATATAACATCTCCATATCCAACTATCCAAAAGAGGAGAGATCCACTGTCAACTTGGCTATTCTTTATGGTGGGAAATATTTCGTCATGAATAGCTCAGCTATCCTTTGCCAAGTATTGATGAAGTTCCTTGGCATAAAGTTCAACTACTGCTTAGCATTATTCCTTAATGAGAACGGGAATAACCTTAAGTAGATAGCATCCTTCGATACACCCCTTATCTTTGATGTATTGCATATTTCCAAAAATTGCTACAAGTGATTATTTGGGTCTTCCTTACTGAACCCATCAAATTGGATGCACTATTCAATCATCTGAATAACGTTCGACTTTATCTCAAAGGTGTTTGCTTGAACATAAGGCTAAGCGATGCTAGTACTAACCTCATCCAAGTTGGGCCTACAATAATCTAACATCATCCTAGGAGCCATAGGCGGATTAACTCCTGGCTCATTCCTTAGGTGTACTTCATTCCCATTCCTTTCAATAAGTGGATCCACATTCAATGGTGGAACTCTTAGGATACCACCTTTAGGATTCAAAAACTGGTTCCCCAATGGCAACTTGACTTTCTCGTTTTGGTTATTCATTCTAGATGATTTTGATGTCTTCGTTCTGATTCTCAATGGTTCATGTACTCTCACTTCCTTAATACCATATGCTCACTTCTCAAAATATTCATGGACTTTCTTCAAATTAATTTTAAGTGTTCTTTCAGGTTTAAGATTGAAATCAATAAGTTCAATTGTGCTACTCAGGGTCATAAACTGCAAAAACCAGCAAATTTAAATTAACTTGAGCACAAAAATTTATGAAATAACAAAACAATAACAAACACAAGCTAGATGCACAAGAATTTTAAGTTTCTTAATGATGCCGTTCTCCGGCAATGGAGCCAAAAACTTGATCACCTCTAATTAAAGCTACTAAGTCTTAAAATTTGTAAACCTATATTCTATCATTAACTTGATTCAACGGGCAAGTGTATCCATTGTTTTCTAATATGGATAAATATAAGGTTGTCTTTGTTGGGAACAAATATATGCACTAGTATTAATTAATCTTCATATTATCTAGCAACCTAATCTATTAAGTGATTGAGTACTAAAACATCTAATTTACTAACTAAACTATACTGACCCACAAACATTTTCATATAACACAATGACTAGAAAAAGACGATTAACAATTCTACACTTAACATGTAGACTTGCTTGATCACATAGCATGATGTCACCATTAAGTTGTATCATAACAATTGTTATCTGTAGGGAATTACTAGCTTATAAGTATTCTTCTTAGAATTACTTACTCTTAACCCTAATTATGTCTATTAGAATCTCTTCTAAATTAACAGCAAATTAAGATTGCATTAACGTCATGATAATTTTTCAATTTCTTTAAGGATCCAGCAACTTTTCTAATAATATCTCTACTATTAGAAGTAAGTTGTTTTAATGAATTAGATCTATTCAATAAAATTATCTCTTGACATATTCTGTCAAAATATGTCCTAAGTTAATGTTGTGCACCATACTATACTTAGATTTATTAAGTTTAATTTACTAGTAATAACAAAAATCAAGAAATCATTAATTCACACACTTGTTCATGCTAAGTTGATGTAGTAAGTCCTAGATTACTATTCATACATGATAAAATAATAACACATATCAACAAAACTCATAAATAATAAGAAATACAATATAAGATTAGTAGAAGAATAAAACCCTTTTTTAGATCCACTACAGAAATCTTTACAATGCATGAACAATAAATTCTTATTTTCTCTCTTATGTAATTTCAAGAAAAGTACGGTACAACATTTAGAAAATGTACTGAAAACGTGAAAATACAATGGGTGCAACTTGGTGAACAAATGTGTTTGTGGTTAATGTCTAGAGCAAAAAGGTCTAAGATGCTTAATCAAATGAATCTGATCTAATATGATGTCATGTGATGTGATGTCTAAATATTGTAGATATATTTATATTCTTCTCGTCAAAAGGTTCGAAATACACTAATTCAAGACACCCCCTATCATTTAAACCTATTAAATGCACCGGTTCATTTGAAAAAGTTAATAGGAATAATTGTGTCTACTCCCATCATGCCCATGATTTGAGGCGTAATCGTCTCGTGAAAAGAATCATCTTTACTCAGTACGACCATGATATATAATGTTATCATTTTGTAGCAAATATTCCACCTCCTCACACCCATGATAGAGGGAGTTACCACACTTTTGATGTACTATCACGACCGTGATTAGCAGATGGATAACAACTTCACAATTGGTCACACCCGTAATTGAAGGTATGACCAATGTTAGGCATTCAAATCTTTTTTTATCACGCCCTCTATCACGGTCATGATTAATCTAAATCTCGCTATTCTTATAGAATTTTGTCTCCTTGCTCTTGAATCATCTGAAATTAATACATTACACAATTAAGTACCAAGAACTTGAGAAATAATCACACTTATAATCAATTCATATCTAAATATGCCTAAAAAGTATAAAGTAATTTATGCCTATCAGAGACCCTTAGTTGATTGCTTCCATTGTCTCCTTAACTGTCAGTTGCCTCAAATTTCGCAAAGCCATCCTCTC
Source organism: Lumnitzera littorea (assembly GCA_024138015.1). Lineage (NCBI taxonomy): Eukaryota > Viridiplantae > Streptophyta > Magnoliopsida > Myrtales > Combretaceae > Lumnitzera > Lumnitzera littorea. The sequence continues at coordinate 93,606,170 of JAMXBB010000007.1, forward strand.
AATCTCAGGATCAATTTCTATTAAACCTCATAAACGACTTTTGTCATGCACTATAGCAAATTAAACACAAAATTAAGTCAAGATTGCACCAAAGAATAAAAGAAAAAGAAAAGAAATCAAGAAATACAAAGAAATAATGGTTGGATTAATAAATCTACTTGCTTTCTTAATATCATAAGTCTCCAGCAATGGTGCTGAAAACTTGATAGAGGCAAGTATACCTATCAATTATAGTAAGCGGATACAAGTTCAAATGTTGATCCCTTAGAGACTATGATTACTAGTACTTGCTAGATCTATATTATCAAACCAGCAATTTGGAATTTAAGAAATTCAAAGCACCTAAACTAAATGCAGCAACTAATGAGTTAACAACTAATTAAGATTCAATCAAGAACTTAAACAAGAAAGCGATCAATTTATAAATTAATTCAATATTCGGAAACATACCTAGATTCTTGTTTCCCCTAAACCTAGACATGTGAATTTTACGAAAGATAATCTAATTCTATCTTTATTCTTTCTTGATTGAGAGAATTCTCTACTCAAGTTAATAACTTTCTCAAGTCTATTAACCCTAATTTTAAAATTACCTATTAGAATCTTTTCTCAATAGTATAACCTAAGATCGCATTATTGCATAATGAATCCTCTAACGACATTAATCAAGATTCTGGAAAGGTTGTACAAATTATCTCTAATCTTGTAAGAATCCCTATGAACTATGCCTAGATCTAATCATATAAGAAATGTCTCGATTCTCTTGTATGATATCAAATTTTAGATCACTACCTATAGAAATAACAATTTAAAGCATTAAACACACATAGTTGAATCAAGAAAAATTAAAGAATGCATTAGATCTAATAATATCAATGTCACACAAATAGATCTAGGTTCCACAATACCTAGAAACAAAGGATCTACTCTCTACGCATAATTATGCAATAATCTTGCATAGAATTTAAAAGAAAGGTAGAAGAGTAGATCATGAATCAAAGTAAAAGCTTGAATCTTGATGTCTTAAAGTTCCTTGCTCTCTTGGATATTTTAGGTCTTGAAAGTCTTTTAAAGAGTCGTGCTTTAGCTCTCAAAAAAAAAAAAAAAAAAATCTTAACTAAGCCTTAAATAGGAGAAGTGAAATACATGTTTGTTGCAAATGATACAACCAGGTGACATGATAGTGTCTCCTGGTCGTATTACTCTTGTCTATAATTCTTTAACTCTTCCTTTTCTATTTTTTTTTTTTCAAAAACTTGGAAATGACACAACTAAGGACATGGTTGTGTCCTCTAGTCGTATAACTTTCGTTCATAATTAAAATTAGGCTTCAAATTCTTCTAGCAATGATGTAGTCATGTTGTTTGGTCATATTGATCTTCATAACTTTCTCGCTTCAGCTCTAAATTGAGTGGAATTTGTTTCTAACTTCTCATTTTCTTATATAGATCGTTCTAAAACCTACAAAACAAGATTTTACTTAATTAAGCATCATTTTCTAAAAATAAACTCAAAATTTAAGGAAAAAGTATAAAAAGTCACCAAATAAAATATAACCAATTTAAAGCTCATCAAACTTTCTTTAACACAATCATTTACATTCGTTCTGCATTTCTTACTTGATCTATACTTTTCTTAAACAACTTCAATTGTATCACAAATGCTCTAATCTTCTTAACTCTTTAAGCTTTCTATTCCCAAGTTAGGTTAAGTTTTTAACTTTCCTTCAACTTTCATTTTTCTACATCAGGATGTTTACCAACAATGGAACAAATATAGGTGAGACGCCTTGATAAGGAATACAGACTAATTACTCAATTTCAAACTCGAGGACTCACCCATATGGTTTGCCGAGCTATCTAAGGAGAGTTGAACTCAAAAGAACAATGCATTCTCTATGCTAACCTATCGAGGTACTTTACCCCGATCTTTCTCTGTCTCATTTTGGAGACCCCTAAGATGACTAACCTATTATTGAGCCAACTTCTTCTTACCACACCAATCCAAAGCTAAGTGCCAAATCTGCTTATTTCTAAGCTAACTCATGCCTGAGGCCAAGTTTCCTCATTTCTGAGTTGATCAACCAAGGCCGATCATAGGAATGGCTGCATACTAAACCAACCCTTCCTAAGCCCTAAACAATTAAGCTGTCGTATAGCTGACCTAATTTGCTCTATTTAGAGTCAGCTCTACTTAGCATATAGTATCATCGGGACTACTGAAAAGACAGCTGACACGAACCCCATTTCTTTGACATTTGTATTATCTTTATAAGAATATTCCGTTTCCATTTGATTATGGATTTACCCTTGTAAATTACATACTTTCCCTTTTCTAGTAACAATCTTTTTGTAATTTACATCATCCTTGGACTTGCCCTAATTAAGCCATATAAATACTTATAATATGTAATAGCCGAAACAGTTAATGAAATGGAATTTTGATACAAACTTTCCTTTTCAAGCTAAGTATCCTTTACTTGCTCCCATTTACTCTTATCTAATCCATTATGGGCATAGATTAGTGTCAAGTGCCCTTTAACCACACTTATATGTAATATTAAGTGTAACTTAAGCTCATGTGAGGCGTTGGTGTATCATATCTACCGTTGGTGTGTCATATCTACCATTGGTGTATAAGGACCTTTACTTAACTCTTAACTTCCATTTATCTTTCGAGCCATCTTGTAGTTCAGACCTACCCTTGGTTCGTATGATATCTGTAGCCATGTATTTTTCCTTTCCCAATGATCCATATCATGCCTTCTGACGCTTTTAAGTACAATGTGACAATAGACTTCAAAGCAACAAGGAGTGATCTTTTATGTGAAACAGAAGACAAAGTTACATCATTGGCATAGTTAAACAAGAGGTCGAGAAGAGCATTGGAGGTACTGGATAGAGCGAGGCTTATTAGTGCCATCCTTAGGGATGTTTACAAAAGCAATCCCTTACCAGTGGCTATAGACTTGTTTATTAGGCCTAGGACGAACAAGAGTCCGAGCAGTTGGATTAGCAAGAGTAAGCCCTCTGTTGTGAATTAGCTCTTAAGTAACTTTATGGTTCAACCAACACTAGGTTGGGCAGTGCGATTACTACGGAGGGAGGAGAGGGTACCTTTATTGTCAGGGTGGTGCCTTATAGTGTTCGAGAAGTGTTTAGAGTATATGATGTGCCTCCCCCTCAGTGAGTTCGAGAAGGAACTCTTTAACTATCATCGGTGTAGTTCAGCGTAAATCCCTCCCAACGGGTAGAGGGTGTTGAAGTCATTTCGGAAGTTGTGCGAGTATCTGGTACCATAGGCCACTATAGAACTCTTCAACTGCTTCTTCCACTAAAAGAATTTAAATGGGTAGACATGCCTCTAAAATCATTCAGGGAGGAAGTTATTTAGAGGCTTGATAGATTTTGTAAAGGGTTGGCAAGACGAGTTCCTAGTGACAGAGTTAACTGAGTAGGCAAACTTCTAGATGCATGGACCATACTTGTTCGAACTAGTGGTTAAAAGAAGCTTAGCCTTAGTAATGCTAAGGCCACATGAGAAATAATGAGCTTTATGGCCTTGAGGTATAGTGAAGAGATCAATGTCAAGGAGATAATAGAGAGATACTTCAAGAATCTGATCTCTAAGCTCTTCCCCAACATGAAAAAAGCTGTGGTGAAGAAGTGGACGAAAGCTACATGTTCATCCTTAACACGAATAGCCTCTTCCGTTGTGCCAGCATGGGTTTGTTTGAAATTGTGCTTCGTCCGACATCTTTCTGAGGAATAGGAGGATCTTCCTTATCCATGCTATTTATGACAAAGTCGATAAATAGTTATGGTAAATTTATCTTGTGCTAACACTATTTCTTTATTCCCTTGTAGGCAAGAAGTTGGCCAAGGAGATAACTAGTCCCTTGAGTCCTAAGATGATGAGGCGACGCCATGGCAAGGTGCAATTAGATGTATGTAAGTGGGCTTTAGCTCGCAAGCTAGCCCATTTAACCCTCTTTTTAAATTGGTTTAGGTCGAGGTTTTCTGACCCTTTTAAAAAGTGGGTCAAATGAGCTTAGCCTATCTAACCCATGGACCAAAGTAGGCCAATTCAAGTCAACCCATTTAATATATTTATACTTTTAGCCCACAATCTAACCAGTTTAACCTACTTTTTAAATAGATTAAGGCTTTTTTTTTTTTTTACCCATTTGAAAAGCGGGCTAAATGAGCTTAACCCCTTTAACCCACAAGCTAAAGTGGGTAGGGTCGGGTTGGGTTATCCCGTTTAACCCACTTGTACACCTCTAAGTATAGTCAACCTCAAATACCACTAACCCTAAGGGTAAGGTTGTAGGTCTGAGATCAGGGGTAGGAGAGACTAGTAAGGTTAACCCAACAACTCTGTTTTAAGGGGTTCCCCTTAACAGTATCCCTATCGAGCCATTGGGCATCAAGCTTGTTAGTACAGCTCTTTCCACAATCATCTCTATTTCCACTCTTATGCCCATTACAATGGTAGGCGAAAGTACTAGCCTTAATGAGCTGGATGTACAGATACTCCCCCCCTTCTTATCGAGGTAGGGGGAAAGAGCTCGAGGTTAATGTCACAGTTAAGCTAGCAAGGTAAAAGAGAAAGGTCTTCGAGACTATTAGGGACAAAGCCTCTAAGTCGAAGAAGAAGAAGGGGAGGGAGCCCATTAACCAATTGTACATGTACAACTAACCCTTGAGTCATCCCTATTGATGTGCTGACGACCTTAAGGATGCCTTCTATGAGGTCCTAAACATGTTTCGATGTCTGAAGATAATGCTAGACTTGTTTAAGGATGTGATGTATGAATCCTAAAATGAGGAGCTACACCTTTGGAGCAACGAATCTGAGACTAGGAAGGCTAGGGAAAGGCTTCTTAGGCCAAAGTGGGACATCTAAGGCAATAACATTACATTGTACCATCAAAACCTTAGCCTTAAGGCCTCAATGGGGTCCTTTACCCCTAGCAACTGGGCTATCCTCAAAGACCTATTGAGGACAAAGGGGTCTTCTCCTTTAGAAATGGCAGGTTACTTGAGTGTGCTCATTTGGCAGTTAAGTCTTTGTTTCCCTTAAATTATGTTCTTCTTTACTAATGCAACTTTAGGTTTTTGCCGAGCCTACTTATGGTTTGCATATTTCTTTGCAATACCATGGCCAAGTGCTGGTCTGGCTAATTTGCTACAACACCCTACTTAATGAGGTAATGGATCTATGTAAGGATGTGTTAAGCATGAATAAGGGTTTGAGGGAGGCATTGTCCTCTTCTAATAAGTTTTATGAAAAATTTAACAAAGCTAACCAACATATGCGCTGCTCTTATGTGCAAATGACCATACTGAAGGGTGAACTGCAGATGGAGAAGCATGGTTAGATCAAGCCTAAAAGGGTCGCAAGAGGGGCCAATGAGCTTAAGGCTCAATTAGAGGAGGAGTAGAAGTCCAAGGTTAACCTCTTAAAGATGTTAGAGGAAGAGAGGAAGCCTAAGGAGGAGCTCGATCAACGTAATGCTAAGCTAAATGGGTTGGTTGCAAGGCTAGAGACTAAGTTAGTGATGATGGTAGCCAACTGTAAGATTACTAAGAAGACATCGCTGGAGTTGGCCTAAAGTTAAGCTAGAGCAAAAGATCCAAAAGCTCTAAGAGGAAGCTAAGGTGATGAAAGAGATCATCTTTAAGTTGGAGACAAGGGAGGTACTTAATGAGGCTGCTATAGATAAGGTCGTGAATGAGTTCTTCCTGACCCTTTAGTGGTATGAAGAGCTAGAGGACATATCCATCGAATGTGGTCGAGACATTAGAAGAGTCATGCTTTTACATCATCCCGAGCTTGGCCTAAGCTTCCTAGATTAGCTAGATGCTTTAACTCATAAGGAGGAAAGGGAGGCCTAAGCAAGAGAGGAGGCTACTGCTCGAGCAACCAATGCAGTTTAGGGTGCCCCTCTTACTACCAAGGATGGGCAAGGTGTTCCTCAGTCCACCTTTACCTTAGCAACTTAGTAGGAGGTCACTCTTGAGAGTACTTCCAAGGATAATCAGGGTCAGGATGATCTTCCTATTGACCTGAGCCAACAAACCTTAGCTCTTCCCTTTGTATCTTAAGACAAAACATCTCAAGAGTAGGGATCACAAGTGGATTAATCCTTCAAACATATTGAAGTGTTGGACTTTTCAAAGCTTCCAAAGTTGCTTAATCCAAAATGATAAACTATTATCCCCTTCCCCCCCTTTTATTCTTTGTACTTATTTATTTTTCATTGAACTTAGATGAGAATGACTGTTTAATAGGTTGGGATGCTAACCTTAACCTTGTAATTACTTTTGAAGTAATGAAGTTTGGCCTTTTCAATTGATGCTTTTCCTTTGCCTTCTGTTCCCTAGTGCTTTCAATACTCTTACTACTTTGTTTAATCTGTTGTACTTACTGGGTAGCATAGCTTAACACTTAGTTGTGGTGTACTTATACTTAATTGCTTGGTTGTGGAGTTAACTTGTATACTTAGAATTATTTGCAGGTAAGGTCAACACACATCTAATAAGGGAGTTCTTCAATTGTAAAAGGGGTGTTTTTGCTTATTAAGGTTACTTGAGGGGAGGTCGAGTTAGTGGCATTCTATCCTGCTTGGTTATGGGAGTTCCTTAGTTGTGTAAGGGGTATTTCTACTTATTAAGGTTACCTAATGGGAAGGGGTGGTGGGTTAGGGGGGGTCAAGCTGGTGGCATTTCAACCTGCCTAATTATGAGAGTTTCACATTTGTGTAAGGGTGTTTCCCCTTGTCGAGCCTGGTTTTTTACCTCCTGGTTTTTTAAAATCAAGTCTTCTTTAAACTAACTAATATTAAACCCTTACTCATTTAATATTGACCCTTAATTAAGGTTTAAAGAAAACCGATTCTTTTATATCTTGAAATCATTTTGGAGTCGTCACCTAACCGGAGTTGGAAAAAAGAGTTAAGTTATAACCAATTAGGTAGATTAGTTATAACTTAGCTACTGGTTTTTCGATAAAAACCGATTTAAAAAAAAACGGTCTTAAAACAAGAGATCTAGATTCAGGAGTTAGGAATTTTAAACCCTTACGGGTACTATTAACTTTCCAAATTTAATATTAACTTTAAAAATAACTTTTTAATTTTAAAACATAGAACTCGATTATTTACCTAAATGGGATAATTCAAACAATCTAAACTAAAACGAAAAAATTAGGTTTTTTTTTTTTTTTATCGTCACCCCGTAAGTGCCTACATACCCGCTATTTGAGATTAGACATACGTAGTTCTTTTATGAAAATTTTAACGAGTGATTTTGTTTTAAAAAAAAAAATAGTTGAGTTTACGTTTTTAATTCAATTTGGTTTATTTAAAAAAATTTCTAAGAAAAAAGGTCCTATATTGGATTTTTTATTATATTTGAAAAAATTCTAAAATGCCCTAAATTTGAATACGAATTGGTTTATTTTTTCTTATTTGGAAAAAAAAACGTTTTTCGAGGTGATAAGACAATTATTCATTCACCAATCTACATATTTTTATTTTATTTATTTTTTTATCCTATATTTTTTTATTTATTTCCATTATACTAAATAAACAATTATCTTTTTTCTCTCTTTTTTTTATATTCTTCTCTATTTCTTCTTTTTTTTTTTTCTTTTTTCTTTTTTCTTTTTCTCTTCTTTTTTTTTTTCACATTTGCAATTGCATATTACAATAAATGAGTAAATAAGTAAATAAATAAATAAAAATATCAAATTGGAACTGATTTAAACTAGGAGGGACACGCGAGTTGGATCGGGCACTAGGTCGGATCTTGGATCAGATTTGAGTAGAGTTCTGATTGGCTCTACTAGATTCGGGTCAAGCTTCCATAGCAGCAGCGGCGGCAACGTGATTCGACTTGTTATGGTTACCAAAACAAGCAGGTGAAGAGTGTTTTGTGTGTTTTTTATTGGGGGGGAGATAGGCAAAGTACCGTGGTGGTTAGAGGCTGTTTGGGTGGTGGTCGAGATGTTGGGTAGTAACAGTGGTGGTGTTTCGACCGTACGTTAGTTGCTGGAACTTGGTGAAGGGTTAGGGGTGGTGTTTTAGGTGGTGAGGAGCTCGGCCATAGATTTAATTTGGGGCTAAGGTAGTCGGAGGTAGTGGTTTGAGAGGGGTTAGTTGCAGTGGTTAGGGCTTAGACCTTGGTGGTTCAATGGCATCGCTAAGGGCTACGGGGAGGTTGAGGGTAGCTTGTGCGATGGTGGAGCTAGCTAAGGTGGTGGTTGGTGGTGGTAAGCTAGAGGGAAAGAGATTTGAAGAGAGAGAGAGTGAGAGAGCTATGAATAGAGAGAGAAAATGAGAGAGAGAAGAGAGAGAGCTCGTAAGTGTTATTAAGTGGTTCTTCCTGTTCGTGGACGTCCCTAAGCTCCTATTTATACATGAATTTAACCTAAAAAACAAGGAAACTTGAAATCGAATGCATATGCAAATGCACGAAAAATCATTTTTTTCTAATTTTTGGAGCTCGATTTGATTGCTCCATTGACTAAATTTAGATGCGTTATTAGGTTCAATTCACAAAAGGCTATGTGGAGGATGAATTTGTATCATTAATTGATGGGTTTCAACAAGGGAAATGCACGAAATCAAGGGCTAAATTGGAGGGGGTGGATTGTTCTTATCTAGGGAAAGTAGAGGAAAATTAAGGAAAGGGGAAGAAAGAGAAGGGGAAGAGAGAGAATGACTTTAAAACAACTAGAAAGCTATCCCAAAATCAATTTTTTAGGGATTTGGATGAAGAAATGAAACTTGGTTGTGCTTCTCTAGGCTCACTAACCTAGGTAGGAGTATTTTTAAGGGATAAGCAATCTTACACTAGAATTGATCTAAAACCTGATCGTGCCTCACTAGGCTCACTAACCTAGGTGAGAGCGTTTCTCGGAGACTAGCAACCTTAAGCTAGGATCGAATAAAAACCTAGCTGTGCCTCACTAAGCTCACTAACCTAGGCGGGAACATCTCTCGAAGATTAGCAACCCTAAACTGGGATAGATCTAAAACCTGGCCGTACCTCTCTTGGCTCACTAACCTAGGTGGGAGTGTTTCTAAGGGACAAGCAATCTTATGCTAGAATTGTTCTTAAACTTGACTGTATCTCACTAGGCTCACTAACCTAAGCGAGAGCGTCTCTTGGGGACTACCAACCTTAAATTGAGATCGATCTCAAACATAGTTGTGCCTCATTAGGCTTACTAACCTAGGCGGGAGTGTCTCTTGGGGATTAGCAACCCTAAGTTGAGATCAATCTAAAATTTAGCCGTACCTCACTAGGCTTACTAACTTAGGCGGGAGCATCTCTCGGGGATTAGCAACCCTAAACTAGGATCAATCCAAAACCTGGTCGTGCCTCACTAAGGTTACTAACCTTGGCAAGAGCGTCTCTCAAAGACTAACAACCCTAAACTGGGATTGATCTAAAACCTAGTCGTGCCTCACTAGGCTCACTAACCTAGGTGGGAGCATCTCTTAGGAACTAGCAATCCTAAGTTGGGATTGATCTAAAACCTAGTCGTGTCTCACTAGATTCACTAACTCAGGCTTAAGCTATACTTTATGAAGTGACTTATGGCTTGTTAAGAGAAAACTGGTGAAGGAGAGCGCCCTATAGGCTTGCTAAGAAGAAAATGATGAAGGGAAGTGCCTTATTGGTTTGCTTAAGAGAAACTTGGTGAACAAAAATGCCTTATGGGTACGCTTGAGAGAGTTTGGTGAACAAAAATGCCTTATGGTCATGCTTGAGAGAATTTAGTGAACAGAAATGCTTAATGGGCTGGCTAAAAGAATTTGGAAAAGAAACTGAGTTAAGATCGCATTTTCAAAGACTGGCTAATCATTTGGATGTGGAAGGTGAGTGTCTTATAGGCTAGACAGAAAAGACAATGAAGAGAAGTGCCATATGGGCTCGTTAAGAGAAACTTTGTGAATAGAGGGGCCCAATGGGCATGCCTAAAGAAATCAAGCGTCCTATGAACTCACTACAAGATATTTGTAAAAAGAAGCACCCTATAGGCTTGTTAAAGGAACTTGGTGAACTGAAGGGCCCTATGAGGAGAGAAGCTTAGTGAATGACTTATAGGCTTGTTAAGAGAAACTTCATGAACAGAGAATCCGAATGGGCTCACTTAAAGATATCAAGCGTCCTATGAGCTCACTACAAGATCTTTGCAAAAAGAAGTGCCTAATGGGCATGTTAAAAGAACTTGGTGAATTGAAGGGCCCTATGAGCACACTAAAGGTAATTGAGGAACAAAGGCACCTTATAGGTTTGCTAAAGACCTTGAAGAGAGTTGAACTGATGGAAGGTGGGATAGCCCATTCAAGAACTAGTTAGAATAAAAACTTATCCAAAAACACTACTCAATTTTTGAGGAAACTATTTACAGAAAAACCCTTTTGGTGAAAACCATTTATGTTGAAAAAGACGTTAAGTATAATTTCCTTTATTTTGGGAAGAATGAGAAAAGCTTAGACTCTTAACCCGTTTTTTTTTTTTTTTAAGAATGGATTGAAAACTTAGCCACTTGGGCTGACATGGAATTGAAATAAAGAGACTTTCTCTCTCTTTTTCTTTTTCTTCTTCTTTCATTTTCTTTTTATTACCTCTCTTTTTTTTTCTTTTTTAGTTTGCTAATAGGTAAAGAAACCTTCCTTAATAATCACATGGGGCCTCTTATGTTCCCCCTAATTTGGATACTGAGCCATTTGGTGGGGCTTTGTGATTTCAAACATCCTTAAAAAGGTAACTAGAGACTAGTTTAGTTGAAGAGGACTTTCTTGTAAACTTGATAACTTTTATTTTAAATACATTTCACATGGTGATTTTATAGTATTTCCCTCACATCTTTGGTTTTCTTTAAAGAAATTGATACTTAATTGAGTAAAATTTTGATTTCAAGGTTTGAATGCGTTCTTAGTTTGAAAATGAAGAAAAGGAATCAAGTTTCACTCAATTTGGAGTTCAAATGAATGAGTTATGATGTTTTGAAGTTACACAGTCTAGGACACAACTGTGTCCCTAGACTGTGTCGATCCAAGAAGATTTACCAAGGTCAGAAAGTTACACGACCTAGAGATACGACTGTGTCTGGTGATAAAAAAAGAGACTTTACAATACATTATAAAAGGACTTACTAGGGTTTTGCACACAAGATTAGATATTCAAAAGAGAAGAGGCTTGAAGAGAAGGAGGAGAAAAAGGCAAAAGCAACACCCAACTTCAAGATTGAAGAGATTTTTCATCAACAAAAAGGGGTTTTTCACGTTTTATTTTCTTGATTTTGTTGGAATTTGTTTTTAGTTTCATTATGATAGCTTAAGATTCTTGTATTTAAGATTATGGAACCTAGGGTTTTATGTGACTATTAGATTGATTGATAATTTTCAATAAAGTTTCAATCTTTTCTCGATTCAATTATGTTATTTAATTGTTAATTGATATTTCTAGGGTATCAATCTATGATATTATGCATGATGATTGAGAAATCACGTGTAATGAGATCTTAACATAATTAGAATTACATGTGTACTTAGAGATAAGATACGTGTTTATTCCGAAAAGTTGTTCTTTTGTATGGGAATTCATTATACATTAATACGATTCTGAATTATATTACTAAGAGAAGAGATTCCAGTAAATAATTTAGAAATAAGGTTAATATACTTGAGAAAGATGTTAACTTTAATTGTGAATTCCTCCAGTCAAGAACAATAAAGATTGAATTGGATACATTTTAAGTGGTCACATGTTAAACACTAGGGGAAATAATTCCTAAATACGTTGTTTGCAATCTTGAAGTCGTTCTCAATTTTATCGCTTTCTAAATTGCTTAATCAAGTCTCATAATTAGATTAGTTTGTTAATTTTAGTAATTTTAATTCATTCAACTCATCGCAATTTTCCGGTTACATAATAGAGCTAAGGTTAATATTAGTACTCGAAGTCTCTAAGGGATCGACTCGGACTCACATCCACTATATTAAAACTGATAGGTGCACTTGCCTGATATCAAAACTCTCAGTCTAGATTACCTACAGTCTCAAAATTATAATCCATTTTACATGTGATATTCCTTGATCAATCCATTAGGTCTTTTGTAATTTGACGTTATGAATTTAGGTTTTTGGTCCAAGGGTTTCAAAAAGAACTAACGAAGAAGCTTATTTTGAAATAAATATTAATCCTGAGTGTACAAGTCGAACACCTTAGGAACAATTAGAAATATACTTGCCCCAGCTTCAAAAACAACTTTTATTAAAGATAAATTATCTTTAAAGATTAGAAGAGCATTTACTAGTGTAAGGGTGGTATTGTGAGTAGGAAGGCCAGGTGTAAGAGAGGCTTTAAAGTGGATGTAGAGATTTTGGGTTTTTGAGCTCAGATTGTGATTTTGAGTTTTGCATCTTTAGGGCTATTTAAGCTTTGACTTTTGATTTGATTGCCCCTATTGGGATATGATATAGCTTTCACTTGGCTCTTGACTTACACTAGAGCCTAATTTTCCAACCTCTTTTCCTCATCTTTTCCTTTTTCTATTTTGTTATTACTTTGCCTCACTGTTCTTTTGTTGTTCTTTATTTTTCTTTTGGCCCTAAGTCTCCATTGCTAAGTTTCTTCCTCTTAAGTGATTTAGGGTCCTAAATTAATAGATTTCTATTGTATGGGCTCGGGTGAGGTAAGTAAAAGCTCGAGGTGTTTAAAAAGGATGTGGCTCTTCCTTATTTCAAAAAACATAACTTATCAAAAATAAAATTTGCTTTTGAATTTAACATTACTGAGACAAGTACAAACCAATTTTAATCCCTCTCTCCTTAGCAATAACCCTAACCATCGAATTGCCCCATTATGAGGTGGTTCTTGATAGGGTTTAAATTTGAAAAATTCTTCAAATAGGTCTAATGGGGTAAACAAGAGATGATTGTGTTTAGGATTCAAGAAATGAATGCCTAATTTCATTTTCATCTACATATCACATTCAAAGTGGACCTCCTTTAAGGAATGAGTCCAAAGTATCCTCACCTTTGTGTCACTCAACTCTTAAAGTGTTTTAGGTTAGTGCGTGGAAAATAGTTTGCCTCTTTTCATTCTAAACCTTTTAAAAGTGAGTTACCAATTCCTTAGGAAGAACTTCTTTGCTCTAATAACAATGCAATCATTCCATTGAAAAAGGCAATTGGATTATTCCAACTATTACAGACTTTATTGAAAACAACTTTCTTTGCCCCTAACTTAACAAGCACCCAATTACTTGAAACAACCTATGAACTTATCAGAAGGTATTTGTAAGCTCAAAAGAAATGGAGCTTTAGGCAACTTAGTTGGACTATCCTCATGACTTAAAGAAGGAATGTCTTGTTGCAGCTTTGGCTGAATGACTTTTGCATTAATCAAGTCTTGAATCTTGTTCTTCGATCTCCAACATTTTTCAGTAGAGTGGCCCTTCTAACCCATATGATAGTCGTATTTTGCTTTTGGGTCAAAGTTGTGTGGTTTGTAATTCGAAATAGGGGCTTCACAGGCTATAACCCTTGCTGCTTTCAAATGATAAAAGAGTTAGGTGATCGATATCTTTAGTTGAGTGAATTGTCCCCTCTGAGTCCCTTGGGTTTGTGCTTTCTTGCTTCTCCTCAGCTTCTTTCTACTTTGGCCTCCTTCATCACTTGCACTTATTGGCACTTGATTGGTATTGAACGTCAAGTATTGAAATCTTCTAGGCATGGGGCCCATTACCATTTTTAGAACTATAGTGCTCTTTTGTATTGTAGCTACCTTTTCTTCTAAATTTAAGAGTCTCCTTTCCAGGTTTGAATATTAGGACATCTGGAGAGTGGTGATAATTGGGAACAAAATTTTCCATTGTTAGGCCATTTGTTGCATCATCCTTTCCAGGGAGGCGAGTCTATCATCAACCATATGAAGCTGGTTGGAAGAATTCTTTACCTATTAGCAACTTTTCTTTTCTTTTCTTTCTTTTTTTTTTTTTTTTTAGTGAGAGTGAAAGATAAAATCAAATAAAGATGATGATTTTTTTTTTTGTTTTGGTTTTTTAATTGCACTTCCTTGAGTGAGGGAGAATGAATAGTTAGATAAGTTCTATTAAAGGACTATCTACAAAGAAGGAAAGAACAAAGAATGACTAAAGAAAAAAATTTTAGTTTGGAAAGTTCAAAGCACATGGAACAAAACAATAGGGAACCTAACAATTATTCTTAATGAAACTTAAAATTTATTCAAAGTCCTTCAACTACATCTAAAGTTTCTAATCTAACTCTCGCAGTTGGGCTTTAATCTTATCTAGCATTTGTAAAGCCCAATTCATGGTCCTCTTGCTTTTTTCAACTTGAGCTAACAAGATCCTATTAGAGGTTAGGAATTTTAAACTTTTACGGATACTATTAACTTTCCAAATTTAATATTAAACTTAAAAATCACCTTTTAATTTTAAAAGATAAAACTTAATTATTTACCTAAATGGGATAATTCAACAATCTAAACTAAAACAAGAAGATCAAGTTTTTCTTATTATTATCCTATATTTTTTATTTATTTCCATTATATAAAGAAAACTAAATAAACTATTTTTTTTCTCTTTTTTATTATATTCTTCTCTATTTCTTCTTTTTTTCTCTTCTTTTTTTTTTTTCACATTTGCAATTGCATATTACAATAAATGAGTAAATAAGTAAGTAAATAAATAAAAAAAATCGAATCGAAACTAATTCGGACTAGGAGGGACGCGCAAGTTGGATCGGGCACTAAGTCGAATCTCGGATCAGATTCGGGTCGAGTTCGAATCGGCTCTATTGGATTCAAGTCGGACTTCCATAGCAACAGCTATGACGACGTGATTCGACTTATTATGGTTACCAAAACAAGCAGGTGAAGAGTGTTTTGTGTGTTTTTTATTGGGGACAGGGGGGTAGGCAAAGTGCCATGCTGGTTGGAGGCTGTTTGGGTGGTGATCGAGTTGTTAAGTAGTGGTAGCGGTGGTGTTTTGGCCATACATTAGTTGTTAGAACTTGGTGAAGGGTTGGGGGTGGTGTTTTAGGTGGTGAGGAGCTCAACCATAGATTTAATTTGGGGCTAAGGTGGTCGAAAGTGGTGGTTTAAGAGGGGTTAGCTGCGATGGTTAGGGTTTAGACCTTGGTGGTTCGGTGGCATCACTAGGGGCTGCGAGGGGATTGAGGGTAGCTTGTGTGGTGGTGGAGTTAGAGGGAGAGAGATTCAAAGAGAGTAAGAGTGAGAGAGAGCTGTAACTAGAGAGAGAAAATGAGAGAAAGAAGAGAGAAAGAGAGCTTGTAAGTGTTTTTAGGTGGTTCTACCTGTTCATGGATGTCCCTAAACCCCTAGTTATATACGAATTTAACCTAGAAAACAAGGAAACTCGAAATCGAATGCGAATGCAAATGCAAATGCATAAAAAATCAATTTTTTTCCAATTTTTGGAGCTCGATTTGAATGCTCCATTGACTGAATTTAGATGCGTTATTAGGTTCAATTCATAGTAGGCAATGCGGAGGATGAGTTCGTATCATTAATTGATGGGTTTCAGTAAGGGAAACGCATGAAATTGAGGGCCAGAGTGGAGGGGGTGAATTGCTCTTATTTGGGGAAAGTGGAGGAAAATTAGGGAAAGGAGAAGAAAGAGAAGGGGAAGAGAGAGAAAATGTTGACGTGGTGCTACGTCGGCATGCGCGGACCAACCCAAAGTTGGCACGTGTCAAGACATGTGGCGCAATCAAATCTTAACATATGATAGTTCGTAATGTGATGAAAAATAAAAAAATAAAAAAAACTTTATATAACCTTTCCAAGATTTGAACCCAAGACCTCATGCTTAATACCTAATCCAAGTCTATGTATTTAACCATTAAGCTATTGGCTTGTACCTTATCTATATGTGTAATTAAATCGAACATATGGACTAGGTTCTCTTGGGCTAGATTCAAATCTAAGTTCAAGCCTAACGACCTATCTTCCAAACTTATTTTAAAAATTAAAAATTTATCCAATTAAATTGTTATTTTCTAAAATCTTTTATTTTTTTCAATTTTCCTATTTTTTTGTAATTTTTTCAATTTTCTAAATTTTTAAAATTTATTTTCTAAACTTCTTATTTTTTAGGGTTTCTTTCTATACTTCTTATTTTTAGTACTTTTTTCTAAATTTCCTTTTTTTTTTTTGCTTTTTCTTATTTTTGAATTTTTTTGTAGTTTCCTAAAATTCTTATTTTTTTCTAAATTTCTCAATTTTTTTAATTTCCTTTTTTTTGTGTGTTTTTCCTAATTTAAGGCCTATTGAAAAAAGAAAGAAAAATAAAAATAAAGGGGACAAAAATTGGAGGTCTACACACTTACTAATGTTACCCAAGGGGAGGTAAGGTCGGTGGTGTTTTAACTTAGTTATTGGAGTTCCTCAATTATGTAAGGGGCGTTTCCCCTTACTATGGTTACCTGAGGAGGGATCTGGTCGATGGCATTCTAACTTGCCTAGACGTAAAGAGGCATGTAGGGGTTCATTCACCCTTTGAGAAATAGAACTTTTATTGATGTCTACAAAAGTGTTTACAAGAGATTTATACATCAATTAAATTAAGGCTAAAGATTATTAGCGTTCCAAATGTGTGGGGTGAGCTCGCCATCTAATTTTCTAACTTGTATGCTTCATTCCCTAAGCTCTCTCTTACCCCGATTAGGTTTTCCTAATTAGGGGCCAACTTCCCTTGTCCTCCACATAAGCCTATGGCTTTTAGCCTTCAATAGACAAGGTTGCTAACCTGGAATTTCTTATGCCTAACCTTTTGATCATAATATTTAGCTGCTTAGTGCTAATAGGCAGTCACCCGAGTTAGAGCGAGGTTTCCAATTTCTTCAATAGTGTTTACATTGGCCTATAGCAAGGACTCATTTATCATGGCATTGAAACTCTAAGTCTGGATGTTAGGAAGTTTTAGCTTAATGGGGAGGATTGCCTTCAACCAAAATACCAAGCAGAATAGGGTCTCGCTGATAGAGGTAGTCCTCCATCCCCACAAGATATTGGGCAGCTCATTTGCCTAAGTACCCTAAGCTCGATCTACCCTCCTTTTAAGGCTCTCAGAGATGATCTGATTAGTGGTTTCAACCTAGCCATAGAATAAGGGTAAGCAACCAATGTAAAGTAAGGTGTGATGCGATGCTAAGCATAGAATTCCTTAAACTTGGGGATGTCAAATCGACGCTTGTTGTCCATGATGAGGGCGTAGGGAACCCTAAATTTAGAGAGGATATTGTTCTAAATGAATGACTTAATGCTCGTCTCGGTGATTTTGGCTACCGCTTCATCCTCGACTCACTTTGTGAGGTAGTTGATGACTACAAGGATATATTGCTGTCTTCTCGAAGCCTTGGGGAAAGAACCGAGGATGTCGACCCCCCACTAGGTGAATTTCCATAGATTGGTTAAGGACTGGAGATTAGTACTAAGGGCATGATTGATTGGAGCATGTTTCTAGCACTGAGGGCACTTTTGAGCTACAGTCTTGGTATCCTACCTCATAGTAAGCCAGTGGTATTTGAGCTATAGAGCTCGGATATAGAAGGCTTATGACTCGTTGTTATTGCTGTACACTCTAGCATGTAACTCTTCCATAATGTGCAGCCCCTCATCTACTTGGAGGCATCTAAGTAGGGGAAGATTGACTCCCTTGCGGTACAAGACACCATCCATTAACGTATAGTTGGCGACATGGTTCCTCAGCTTCTTTGCCTTTCTCCTATCCTCTAGGAACGTATCCTACTCCAAGTAACTCTAGATGGGGTCTATCCAACTCAGCTCTAATGGTCCAGTTGTGAGCTTTAAAACCTCAATCGAGCCTAGAGTCATGCTCTTCTTTGGCAAGCATTCAATTAAATTTTTCTATCCTTCACCTTAAGCTTTTGTATCTTGATGGAGGCGAGCTTAGAAAGCTAGTTTGCTGCCAAGTTCTTGATTCAAGGAAT
The DNA here is from genome assembly GCA_024138015.1 of Lumnitzera littorea. Lineage (NCBI taxonomy): Eukaryota > Viridiplantae > Streptophyta > Magnoliopsida > Myrtales > Combretaceae > Lumnitzera > Lumnitzera littorea. The sequence goes on from JAMXBB010000007.1 coordinate 93,624,192, forward strand.
CTTCGTACTGCTCCACGAAGGGAACTCAACTAAGAGACTACTCACTTTCTTTAAGCATCTTACCATGGTATTGTCTATAGCCTCATATTCAACCTAGACTTGCTGGATGATGAACATCAAGTCCGAGAAAACTTGTAGGTACCTAGTACCTATCTCTTTAGCTAACTTGAGACCAACTATTGCAGTCTCGTATTCGGATGGTTATTACTAGTGTCGAACCTAAACATGGGGGCTTAGCAGATAGTGATCTTATGTGGTCTAGTCGATACCAAGCCCATACCTCCACCCCTCGAGTGGATGATCTATCAACATGGAGAGTCTACACCGGCTTATCATCCCCTTATGGTACTTTCTCCTCTCTTATGTATTCCACTATGAAGTTAGCCATCACTTTTGCCTTATGGGCTGTCCGTGGTTGATATTAGATGCCATATGTGCTCAGCTCTTTTGCAATAGTGTAAGCAATAGCTGATCTGTTAGCACGATAATCTAGTGCGCCTAAAAATAAGGCTTAAGCTGTCTAACCGAGATGACAACGACTAGGGCAAAATTTTCTACTTTGGTGCACTTGACCTCAAGCCCCTGGAGAATATAGCTTATGTAATATACATGCATGTACTCTTTCCCTTCTGCTTTGACTAGCACAGAGGTCAGTGCTCGATCACTAATAGCCAGGTACAAATATAAGTCTTCCCTAAAATAGGCTTGGAGAGGACGGGAAGGTATGTATGGAAGTTTTGTAGCTCCTTAAAGGCTACTATACAATGGGGAGTCCATTCGAAACCCTTTGGATTCTTAAGGATTTTTTTAATAACTTAGTGCATCTATTTGTGCTTCTAAAGAAAAACTTGCTTAACGCAGTTATCATGATGGTGAGCTTCTACACGTCTTTGATTGAGGAGGGAGGTATCATATCCCTAATGGCCTGTATCTTCTTAGGTTTGGCCTTGATTCCTCCCTAGGTGACTAAGAAGCCTAGGAACTTGCTAGATCCGACCCCAAATACGCACTTCTGGGGGTTTAGCTTCATGTCATACTTTTTCAACTAGTCAAAGGCTTCCTACAAGTCCTTAACATGATCGCCTAGCTACTTACTCTTGACAATCATGTCATCAACGTACACCTCCATGTTTTACCTAAGCTAGGGGCTTAAACAACTTGGTTACTATATGCTAATATGTTGCCCTAGCATTTTTTAGGCTGAAGGGAATAACCATGTAGCAATAAGTGTTGAAGTCAGTGATAAAGGAGGTGTGGACTTTTGTCCTTCGGGTCCATCTTGATCTAGTTATAACCCAAGATAATGTCCATAAAGCTGAGTAGAGTGTATCCTGATTTAGAAATGACCAATTGGTCGATCCTGGAGAGAAGGAAGCAGTCCTTTGTGTAGGTTTTGTTAAGGTTAATATAATTGACACACATACGCCACTTCCCAGATTTCTTTTTTACCAACACTACGTTGGCAAGCTAGGTTGGATACTTCTCCTCTCTAATGAGCTAGCCTTAAGTAGCTTCTACACCTCTTCCTTAATAGTGGCCTGCCTTTTAGGTGTGAAATGTCTCTTCTACTTGACAATTCGAGCATTCACATCAATATTAAGGTTGTAGGTTGCTAGGTCAGAGGAGATCCTGAGCATGTTTGATGCCAACTAGGCGAACCTATTTGATTTGGCCCATAAGAAAGCAACTATATCCTCCTTTACCTCAAAAGGGGTATTAATCCTAACCTTGCTAGTTTAGTTAAGAGAGGCACTTATCTACACCTCTTCAATCTTCGCACCTAACTCACCTCCCTCAACTAACTTCTCCTATGGGCCAGTTTCTAGAACGAAGACACCATCAGCTTTAATAGCCCTGACATAAAGCTCTTAAGAGAGCTTTCGATCACACTTGCAAATTCCCACCTTGGTGGGGCTCGAGAACTTGGCTTTTAGGTAAAGGGACGAGGTGATGACTTCGAAAGCATTCAAGCTCAGTTGTCCTAAGAGAGCATTGTAAGGGGACGGGAAATTAACTATGATGAACTGCACTAGCCATTGGGCAATATTGTTGTCATTGCTAAGCTCTATGTCAAGAATGACGATACCCTTGGTTCGGACGGTTCCCACATTGAAGCCTATGAGCACAGTTGTTAAAATCGCGATTTTACCTATGCAATTTTATAAGTTTACGATTTTAGAAGACTCTTCCAAGTTAAGTTGTATATCAAATCATTTTCGTATGAAAACTTACATTTTTAACCAAGTTTACATGTAAACTAGGTAGAAACTTATTTTTTTAATTGAGTTAACCAATTCACTAAAAAACAAAAGAATATAACAATTCAACTGTTAGGGTATTATATCATCTTCCTTATCCTATCTTTATTTTTATCCTCTTTCTCTCTCTCTTTGTCTCTTATCTTATGTTCATAGCCTTCATCCAGGTTTTAGCTTAAATAACAAAGATTACAAAAAAAAAAAAAAACTATATACTATCAATAATTTAAAATGAAGTAAAATGTTTGGTTCTCTTTAATTCATTGCTTCTTTCAAAAAAAGAAAAAGAAAAAAATTTAGTTTTGACTTTATTTGTCCTTCTCTAGTATATGTTAAATTAAGTATTTTTAAGAATTTTTTTTTATGAAAAAATGACTTAATTTTTTCAATTTCTTTATTTCCATCATTTATTTCAAGTTTTCAATAATTACTATAAGTATATCTATAGTTTTTTTTTTAGCTATTTTGTATAGGTTTTAGAAACTTAACTTTTTACGTTTCATTTTCATGTTCTAATTCTACTAAACTTTTAATGATTTTAGGTAGAATCGCGAGCTTAACAATCTTACCTATGAGGTTATGTTGGTAAGGCTTCATTTCAATAAACAACTTCTTCCTCATTCTGTCATACGTGTGTTTGAAGATGATATCGGTAGAGTTGCTAGTGTTCACTATGATCTTGAAGACCTCGAAGTTTGTGATTCTTGCCCCAATTACAAGAGCGTCTTAGTGAGGAGTATCTTCCCCCTTGAGGTCTTTATCGAAGAAGGAGATTGAAGTATCAATCTTTTGCCTCTTCTCATTAATAGCCAACAACTCGAATAGGGTATTAGCCGCGCTGTTAGTACTTGGCCTACTCTTTGGGTGTGCCCCCCTAATGATTATGTTGATGACACTATTAAAGGCTCAGTCATTGGGGGCTCAATTGTTGTGGTGATCTTTGTTTTGTTCTATTCGAGTGCCTTCAATTTACTACCTTCGAGGTGCCATATCTTCATCATCATCAGAACAGTTGTCGTTCCTCCGTTAGGCTACGTACTTATCGAAATAGCTCTGCTAAATAGCATATTCAATTGCTTTTTTCAGTTGGAAGCATTCCTCCATGGTGTGGCCATGGTCATTCTGGAGTTAGCAGTACTTGTTTGATTTTTGTCAATTGAGGTTCCCCCTCATCTTGGGAAGCTTTTGTAGTAAGCCTTTACTCTGCACTTTGGCGAAGACTTGGACGATAAGTTGGTTTAGAGGTGTGTAATGTGTAAAGATGGGAGGGGGAAGTAGGTTCTACTTAACTTGGCGCTTCTTACTACTTGAGCCTTCCCCCTCAACTCTGCTTGGTGCCTTGCTACTAAGGCAACCTTTGACAAAAAAAGTCCCCAAAGGGTCTGATGTCGAATTTCATGGCATGTACTACTATGTCCTCATGCAACTGAGGGATCTTAACTACAGCATAATTGAACTGAGCCATATATTCTAATAGGGTCTCTCCTTCACTCTACCTAATCAAGAATGAAGACAAAGTGTCCTTAGATAGGGCCTTCCTTACCCTAAAGTGGAGACTGAACCTATGAGCCAGCTCATTAAAGGAGCCAATGGAGTTCTTTGGTAGGTTATTAAACCACGTTTGAGTTACTTTCTTTAGAGTACCCAGGAAAGCTTTACATATGATAGCATCCCCACGACCATGGAGGTTCATGAGGGTACAAAAATGGAGAAGTTGATTATTAGGATCTCTGGTGTTGTTGTATTGGTTAGGTAGAAAGTTTACTATTTAGAGGTAAGACTTCATCTTGGGCACCCCTGGTGAAGGGGGGCGAGGCTTTTGTTGCTAGCGAACTAGCCCAACATCAACAATTGCTTTGCTCACATGTTGCTCGAAGAGCCTCCCTACAATTGCGTAGAGCTCATTGAGGTCGATATTGTTTACCAGGTGAGTTCGATATGCTGTAGAGTATATTGATGCTCCATGGGAGTTACCTACATACTCATTGCCAACAAAGGCATGATCACATGTGGCTGTAGACCGTGCTTACTGTTCTTACACTAAAAGATTGGGTAGTTGATCCATGCCATTCTGCTACTATTATTGGTTATTGTGCTTAATACGTGCATTAGAAGCCTTAGGTGCCTATTTACTATGCTGTTCCACTTCGTTGAGCCTAGCTTGGAGCTCTTCAGTGTGAGTAACAAATTGCTCGAGTAGGGGCTCCACTTAAGTTAGGCGTTGCTTTGGTGTTTCCCTAGTTGAAGGCTGATTGTCCACGAGTTAGTTGTTGTTGGGGTCCATGACATAAGACATGGTGGCTAATGCAAAAACAGGGATTGTGTTTGGGTAAGTGTTTAAAGTGTGTCTAAGTAGGAGACAAGGTCATTTTCTTATAGACAGTACCAAATGTGATCTCTAAGTTTTCGCCGGTAGAGATTAGAAGCTATTTGGGCTTTGCATGTTAGGGATAGCCTGCAAAATAATAAGCGGTAAGGGGAGCTAAGGTGTTGTCTAGCATGGTCACTTTGATGCTTAAGTTGGTAAAGTGTATAGAGTAAGATAACAAGTACACTAAATGGAAAAATATAGCTCTATCTAGTGGTTTACCATCGGGTGGTACTCTAGTATTTATAGAGGAGTAAAGTCGATAGTTAGAGAGTTGTTAGTGGGCAAAAGCCACATCTGTAAGCCATGAGTGGTGCAGCTACAAGGTTCGATGTGGCCCACAATTGTAGGAGGCAATTGGTTGACCCAGTCGTCCAGCCTTATCTACAATACCATAGTCGTTGTGGACCATTATAATTAGGTGGGCCTTATAGTGGACTTAGGTTGAGGATGACCATGAAGGCAAGGAAGCCAAATCCAAGGGAAAGCAACCTAAGCCATAAGCCTAATTTAGTTGGCATTGGCTTGAGAGGCCTAGTTCCAAAAGGCCCTATTAATATTAAGTAATTAATTTACCCCCAACATTTCACTATTTGGAACATGGAAACATATTGTAGGAAGATAGGTCATGATAAATTATGAAAATCACACACCTACACCTTTAATTGCTAATAAAGGTTTACTATAATAATAACATCTATATTATTACAGTGAAATGGCATTTTTAACTATTAATGACTACTAGTTTGGTGTCTTTACTTTTTCATTTATAAAAATTTCTTTAATTACAAGTCTTTAACCCTTAAATAAATTCATACAATTTGTTGTAATACAAATAATAGAATGCATTTAGGGATATAACTGGAAAAATCACCATTCCATTCTCTCTCATCTACATATCATTTGAACTTCTCCTAGAAGTTTGTTAATTTCAAATAACCATACGCTCCCTAACCCCACCCTTTACCCCTACCTTCTCTCACAACCCACTTTCGCTTCCTATTGTTTCAATTACAAGAAATGTTTAATGTTTTTGAAATATTAGGGAAAGGGGTGATCATGTCAATTGGTAAAGGTTATGAGGGCAATTCAATGGTTTATTGGTTTGCACTAACTTTGCCACTATTTATTTATTATAAATTCTTGGTTTTTATCTTTATAACTCTTCCTTTTGTTGACATAAAAGTTTGTTGTAATATGATATATTTATAATAACTACATTTCATCTCTCTCTCTTTTTTTCATAAATATTATAGACTAATTATGCATCATTTTTTTTCATATTTAAATCATCAATTATGTATATAGTTTAATTTAATATTATGTTAATGTTACATATTTTATTATATTGTTGTATTTAATTTATGCATATGCATTACTGGTATGTACAAGATAGTATAGATCAAAAGAATCATGAGATTGCAGATGGAATACCTGAATTGCTTTGAAGATTTGACTAAACTATACTATTTTATGATGGTATATAAATAATATAATCATACTGATGAAATTTGGAAAGCATCAGAGTGACACTTAAGTAACTAGTGTTTCCTTTTTAATTGGACCATTGGCTTATCATGCTAGAGGCATGTAGAACTTTATAGAACTAGAGAAGTTGTAGAATGGGGATGATAAAAAAATAATAATAATTAAGAACATAGTGTTATGCCCCGAAGTGACAAAGTCACAACAGTCCTGCCGTGTAAACTAATTTATGATAGTAACTAAGCTCACAGTTCTTACCATAGATATGACTTACATAAGGCGTCCATGACTCTTCACTTTGAAGTAAAGAGTTCATTCATAATTATCAACAAAATTTATAAATATAACTAAAAGCTTTAAGTCATATTTACATAAAAATACTTATACTATCTTACGATCCTAGGAAATATTTACATGACATAGTAGTTTGATTAGTTTGATAAGTAAAATATTACAAGACTATTACATAAACCTAAGAGCTAATAGTAAAACTCTAAAGGACGCAATTGTTCAACCAGTTTGATTCTCACTCTCCCAAGACACTTCAAAAAGAAAATAACCTTGAGATAGTTATATCGCGACATCTTAGTCAGTACCTGCAAAGAATCTATAAGAACATCAACAACTAATGGCTTAGTAAGTCGTGTTAGAGATTTAAGAATGCATAATGTTGGTCTCATATAAGATATCAAATAAGGGAGGGGGTTGTTGCAGGGTGAATTAATATCTTTAAATTTTTTAAACTTTTTTTGTGTAAGCAAAATAAAATTACCCCTCTTAACAACTTATAATGATGAACAGTGATATACACAACAATAAAACAAAGTAAAAGAGTAAGGAAGGAGAATATTGAGCTCAGGATTTATAGAGTTTCAACCTTTTACCTACTATTCTCTTCTGGCTTCACTGCTAGGGACCCGGTCTACTTCACCGGTATTATTCCACTTGATTCACTAAATTAACTCACAAATAAGATTAAAAGTACTTGTCACACATTGACTTTACAACACTTTACTCTACCTATCTAGCTTTTCAACAATCTAAGCTAATACAGATCTATAAAGTACAAATTGACTTTAAACAATAAAAAAGAATTTACAAATTACAAGTGAGAACACAATTATAAAACTCAAACAATTTCGCTTTAAAAAGAAACAACGAATGTTGAATAATTTGCTTTGGTAAAACTTTTTGAAGAAGTATCTAAAGTACTTTCCGTAACGTTTTAGAAGGTATAATTTGATCTCAATTTTTTGTTTTTACGAGAGATTTTTCTTGAGTGGTACTTGAACATTTTGAGTCCTTTCTCTTATATATATAAATCTTCCAACGACTAATTTGATGAAGATTATCTTTATTTTCATGTTTATCCAACTATTAGATTGTTGAAGATAATCCTTGGATATTTTGAAAGGATCTCAGTTATTTGCTTCTGAACAAGCTTCTGAAGAATATCGGTCTTTTATTTCTGAAGTTTTTGAATAAGCTTCTGAAGTGCTATACCAATTCTTCTTATAAAAGCTTCTGAAATATTTTCTGAAGATTTTCAAACTAGTCTATATTCAATCAATTCAAAACTTCTGAATACAACTTAGTTTTACGAAATTAAACTTTCTGAAAGACCTTTTGTAAGCTTGCATTCTTAATGATTCATTAGTATTTAACCCTTTTTGTTATCATTAAAATATATGAGAGATATCTAACACATAACAAACATAAAAAGAGTTTTCAAATAATTAATTATATGCAATGCAATATGCAAATGACATTACATAACATGGTTCGATCTATTGTGAAATCAGAGTAATTTCACCCACTCTAATTTAGGTTGAAGAGTTTCAATGTTTGTGTAATAGCTCACAACTAAACTCAGGTTTGTACAATGGAGACATTGCTCCCCCTATGACTATCTTTTAAACCAATGCCCTCATCCTTATCACGACCTCTTCTCCTTTCACTTAATTTGGCTAAGAATGAAGAAAAGACCATTATACTATCTAGCACTATCTTTTTTCGAAGGTATCGATAATTCTAACTATCCTCTAAAGGGTAGCAATGCATGTCCAATTAAGGTATTAGGATCTATTGACATTAAGTTCAGTTTAAGGTAACCAAATAATCTCACTTCACTCAATTCACAACAAACCACCAACAAAATATCAATTTTCAACAAATAATTAAAGATACATAAGCACATTCACATATAACTACCTAAAAGCACAATCTTAGACAATTCTAAACCTCCAAATACTTTAATATAACAATCCAAAATATAGCGATGTATTGAACTCAACTTACCTAAAATCTTCGATTTGCTCACTCAACTTACCGTAGGACAACTTATCCTCGTATGTCCTATAATATAAATACTCTTTTAGTATTTATATCCTTATGGCATAGAGGCATTAAATTATGTTTTGACTCAATTTTTTAAATATATATGTATTATTTATTACTGATCTATTTCAGGCTAGTTTTTGAATCAGTTCCGATTTAGGCTTTAATTTAATTTTCAGTTACGATGTTATACGAAAACCCTAAAAACTCGTTCCGAACCATAATATGAAATTAATCACATCGTACTCGAGTATCCTAAATATCATATTTGGCCCTTAACTAATACTCTAGTTCATACGATATACCTTAATGCTAATTTAACTATTGAATTTACTCTTTATGTGATAAAAATTTACATTTTTCATATAATTACCTAAATTTAAGTTCCATATCTGATTTATTGTATTTCACTATTATTATATTATCAATTTTAACCTAATATTTTCTACTTATTACATTTTCAATTTCACATATTATTAATTTATATATATTCACTACATCATACACATAATAATCACATCTAACACTCTAAATACTATAAATATCATACTATAAATATCATATTACATTAGATATTAACATCTTAAAATACCTAACTACATATTAAGTCAGCAATTATATATTAGCCAAAAATCACTATATATATATATATATATAATTTAAAGGCTTAAAAATTAACTAAAATTTTTCAAAATTAATTTTTGAAAAACCTCTTCATAACACTATTTTATATACTCTAAATAGCCTACACAAAAATTTTGAGCTCAAAATTACACTATTAAGATTATTAATTTCTAAATCGAAAACAGGCTCGAGTTTCGGGATTTCTTAAGCACCATATATTTACAGATCTAAATTCATCAAAATAATATTTTTCCCTCAATCTACATATCTTAAAACCTCATAATACCAAATTTCATAATTTTATAAATGCATTTCATAATTTAACTAAATTAAACAAAATCGGGTTAGAAATAGTACTCACTCATTTGATCAGCTTCCAGGCACCAGTAGTAGCTCTATGTATGTCGGCAAGGTTGGGTAGTGGTAGTAAGGTGTGGTGGTGGTGGCTATTCATTTCTAGGTGGCCATTGGTCACGGGTTTCCTCCCTAAACCTTAATTACACACTCATTTTGCTAATTTTTCAACTACTCTTCGCTCTCACTTTTTGGTTTCTCTCTATTTTTTCTAGATAACAATTTGACCAAATTGAATTGTGGTAAGTGGTTTTTGATTTTAAGAGGGGTTTAGGGCTTGCTTTTGATTTTTAGAGGGTTAAATATCTTTTATCCTCTTCATTTTTAGCTTTCTAGTTGGGCAATTTTGATTGGTTCATTGTGTTTTTGTCAATCCTAGCTTGCTATGACCTAAATCTAGACAATTCCTCACTCTTTTCCTATATTTCTTTGATTTTTTTTATAATTTTATTTAATTATTTAGTATTATTTTAGCATATTTCAAGTATTTTAAGTAATTTGGATAATTTTACCCATACGTAAATACATATATAGTATACGTAAGTACTCCTAGATATTATTTACGTTATTTTATGATTTTTAGTGTGTATATGATTTATTTCTATCAATTCGTTAGTTATCTAAACTTATTTTATGCATTTTTGATAAATAACGACTAATATGCTTATAATTCAATATTATAATATTTAATTATTTTTTACTTATTTTCCTAAATTCAAACTTATAAGGTCACTTTTACTAATATCTTAACTTTATCGTATAATTTAGGCTTGATTATTCTAAACTTTATGTATCAACTTCGAATTTCTGATTGTAGAGCTTAGACACAGCCTAAACACTCTATAAGATTTTTTCTAATGAATTTTTGGGCACTTCCACGAATTATTTGGACTTATGAAGAGAAAACCTCTTAGCCTAAAAACACTATGGGATTTTTTCCAATGAATTTTTGGGCACTTCTACGAATTATTTAGACTTACGAAGAGAAAACCTCTTGGATAGAGGCAAACATAATTTAAAAATAAAATGAGAGATAGAAAGCAAGGAAACCAAAGTGAAGAAAATTCAAGGTAAGTACTCTTTAATCTATATTTTCATATAGTAATTATGTAATTTTAGGTTTGTGAGTAATTTTAGCGAGATTGTCATTGAAGATGGTATCATGGAAATTTGTATTTGGTAGTTCTACCCAGATTTTGGCTTTGTAGCATTTACTTTGTTGTACACATATCTATGCCTCTATCTTTTTTAGTTTAAGTAAGGAATGACAAATAGTTGATCATTGTAGCCTTGGAGAATTTTATAACGATCATAATGTTATTGGTATGATCTTGTTCTCCATTCATATTTGATTTCTTTCATCTACATGCTATATTGTTGGACTAAATTTGCCTTCTTGAAATTGGTTCTAGTTTGAGATCTGTATTTTTGGGGAAATTGTATTTTTATAAGAAAAAAAAAAGAAACTGAAAATTTAGGGCATATGTATGAAAATACTATTATCACAATGGTATTCACATCACTAAAGACAAAATATGAAAACCTAAATCATGGTCCTAAGGTCTAAATATCAGCAATTAATAAATTGAGGGTAAAGACAAGATACAACCCTTGTATAACTTCAACACGCACACACGCACATACCCAATATATGGTACCTTATGTTTAGTCTGAATGAAAGCATGTAATGATGATTGAATTATGTAAACTACTTGCACAATATTATGCGGTAATTTACTATAGTTCTACCTTATTCACGATTTGCAATCAAATCAGCAAATTAGTATTGTCAACATGTGTTAAAACTAATGTCTTATCAAAAATGGATCATGTGGAAATCATTACAAATTGTTAATCAATATATTGGTTTGTTTATGAGTTTGCTTATCTAGGTGAGTACAATTTCTAATTTGATTATTGTGTCTACGTCATGGCTAATAATGTACACCATACACTAGTTTAGGAGGAATTTAAATCATATTCGAAATTAATTGTTGAGTTTAAGCATTGTGCTAATAGTATTGCAATGCATAATTAACGATTCATCTTATCATAATGATAGAATTATGAATATATTGATGGGTTAAGTTGGATGATTGATGGGAAGATATGATTACTTGTTCGAGCTATTGACGTATGAGTTGATATTATGACAACAATGCATAATTGTAGAGAATTGGTACTAGTATATTAAGTATTTACATTTGTGCTATGCACAACACACGCATCCAACATAAGTATTAACCTACTGACTAAGTACGATACTAAGTTTTAAGTGTGTAACCATAAATTACTTTACACTTTTTAGGCATATTTAAGTATAAATTGATCATAATTGTATTCATTTCTCAACTTCTTGGTACCTAATTGTATAATATATCGATTTCAGATGATTCAACAGCAAGGAGATGGTATTTATTCAAGATAAAGTGAAGAGGAGGTGAAATTCCACAAGAACGAGGAGATGAAATTCTAAAAGAATGATGAGATTTAGAGTAATCACGCCTGTAATGAAGGAATAACTCTGAAGGAAGATCAACATGTATTCAATCACAAGCGTGATCAAAGAAGATTTGAGTGCCTAGCACTTGTCACATCCTCCATTACTGGCGTAGCTAAGGGAAAGGTTACTATTCGCCTATTCATTACGCTTGTAATTGTATATCAAGAGGGTAATCACGCCCTCTATTATGAGCGTAAGGAGATGAATTATTTGCAATGAAGCGTTCATGTACCACATCAAGGCCATGATAGGTTGAGATTATTCTTTTTCGAGACTATCACACCCCGAATCATAGGCGTAATGGGAGTGGATATAACTTTTCCTCTTTAAAATGTTTTACACGAACCGATTCGTTTAACGGGTTTTGAAACTCATGGGGTGTCTTGAAATGGTGTATTTGGACCTTTTAATGAGGAGAATATAAATACACCTGCAAAATTTTAGACAAAAAAAGATCAAATTTACTATTAGATATCCTAAACTTTTACCTTAGATGAAAACCACAAACACATATATTCATCCATTTTTGTACCCATTATATTTTACGTTTTCTATATATTTTCCAAGGGTTGTACTATGTACTTTTCCTAAAATTACTTGAGAGAGACGATAGGAATCCATTGTTTGTATGTTGTAAAAACTTTTGTCATGGACCTAAAAAGGGGTTTTGTTCTTTTACTAATCTTATGTTGCATTCCTTGTTATTTCTATGTTTTATTGAAATGTGTTGTTATTTCATCTTGTGTGAGTAGTATTCTAGGACTTACTACATGACTTTAGTACAAACAAGTGCTTAATTTAGCAATTTTTTTATTTTTGTTAGTTCCAGTTAATTGAACTTAATAAATCTAAGTACGGTATAATGCATGACACTAACTTAAGATAGATTTCAATAGAATATGTTAAGAAACAATTTTATTGAATAAATCTAATTCGTTGAAACAACTTACTCCTGATAATAAAGATATTATTAAGAAAGTTGCTACATTCTTAAGGAATTTTATAAATTATTATAAAGTTAATGTGATCCTAATTGGCTGTTAATTCAAAAGAGATCCTAATAGACATGATTAAGGTTAGGAGTAAGTAATTCTAAACAAAATACTTACAAACTAGTAATTCCATGCAAATAACAATCATTAGGATGAAATTTAAGGGTGACATCACGCTATGTGATGAAGCAAGTCTACATGATAAGTGCGGTGTTGCTAATCATTTTTATAGCCATTGTGTTATATGAAATTTGTTTGTGGATTAATATAGTTTAGTTAGTAAATTAGATATTTTAATACTTAATCACTTGATAATTTGGGTTATTAGATAATAGGAAGATTAATTAGTACCAATGCTTATATCCATTCCAGTAGAGACAACCCTATACTCATCTGTGGTAATAAATGATAGGTACATTTGCCTATTAAACCTAACTAAGGATAGAATATAGGTTTATAGATTTTCAAACTCAGTAGCTCTAATTAGAGGCAATCAGAGTGCTAACTAAGAGTTAACTCAATGGATTAAGTTATATTCATCGTTGGGTAAGTTTGTGGCTCGATTTGTGAATCTACTTTGTAAGTTTGTGGTATGATCTATAAATCAACTGCGTAAGTTTGTGACGTGATCTATGAATAGGCTCAATAATGAGCAACCTATTGGGATTAGTCCTTTAGAATTGTTCATACAGCAAGTGAAAAGCATTTTACCTAACAAGTTTATGATACAATCTATGGATCAATCTAGTTAATTTGTGGTACAATCCTTAAATTGGCTAGGATTAGTGCATTATTAGGATTGGTCCTCTAGATTTGCTTATGGATGTTTAAAGGTAAAGGAAGGGATAGGTACTAACTCGACTTGCTACTAAGTTAAGTGTTGAGCTAGAAAATTATGAGTTAAGGCTATTAATCAGTCAAGTGGGTGGTATAGAGTTAGGTTGAATGGATGTCAAGATAACCTAATTAGTAAAGAAGGGCATGGTGAGAATACCATCATTTATAGTGGCTAGGTATAGAGCATTTGCAACATCATCACTTGCACTTTATTGCTTATTATTGAATGTGGACTTATGAGTGTGATGTAATGTTTGCTCTTTTGTTGTTTTTATCATTTAGTACTCATTTTTTCTATAAAGAATTGGGATTTAGTGTTTAATGACATTAGGTATGGAAATAGAAAATTAAAGTTCTACTATGGAATCTAGGATATTTCAAGGGTGCTTAATTAGCTTCTAAAAGACATAATATTATACTCATACTGTAAATATGTTGATTGATGTATTACAAGGTATATTAGAGCTTTTATGTAGAGTCTAAATGGCAATCCCTTTAAAATGCGATGTATAATTGATACAAGTGGACCTAATAGGTTGAAAACTTGAATTTGAATAGGTATAGAAGATTCTTGGAAGTAGACTAACCTAAGTAGTACAAGTCAGGTTATGTGAAAATCTTGAACGACATGTGCAGATACACCCTATTGGCAAATGGTTTAAGAGATTTTAATTTTTGAGTTGAGTGCTTAATATGCAACTTTTAAATGGTATATTAGGTATTCTCCTTATGTAATTATGAAATTACAGGTTGAAGAGAATAGGTTCGAATTGAAATTTTAGTCTAGCCTTATCCTCACTTTAAGATGGTGTAATGACTTACCTTTTAAGTATCGAGTTTGAAGGTTATAGATTAATTAATATGTAAAGTATATACATAGAAGCCGGGGTTTTACAATATATTAATGAATCATTCATTTTTAAGAACACATTTCTCATTTCTATTAAACCATTTCCATTTTCAATTTTTTTTAAAATCAATCATTCTTTCATTTGTAAACCATGATAAATAACAAACAATTAATGAGATATTATAAGCCATTTATTTATTTCTAATAACTTGAATTACTTAAATAATTTCTTAATGCATTTTAAGTTGCACTTGTATTGCTAAAATAGAACGTTACAATAATGATTTTATTACATTAGTCTATTGATAATCACTTAACACTTTGTTTGGTATGAGGGAAGGAATTGGGAAGGAAGAATGTAGGTGGAAAGAGTATGAAGGGAATGAATTATAAGGCTAATTGATTCCTTCTAATGTGTTTAGGTTATGGAGGAAAGGAAAATGAAAGGAATTCTAATTATTATTAAAGACAAAATAGGATGTAAGTTAGAATTACTAATATACCTACAAAAATACTAATAAGAAGAAAAAGTAAGTGAAAAGAAGGGACATATTGATAATGACAAAACTTTTCTACTATTTCCCTCCTCTTTCTCTCTACTTTGGTGGATATTAAAATTTAATGGGGCCTATGGAAATGATTCTCCCCATTTTCCTTTCTAAAATAATTAATGGAATTATACTATATTCTCTCCACTTTCCTTGCCTCCCAATTGTTTCCTCCCTCTTTCTGTTATAGCCAAAGGACGAACAATTAAACAATCAAGATGGTTAAATGACTTTAGCATGCAAAATGAGTACTTTACTATTAAAGTCATAATAAATCTAATAGATCCAACTAAGATTTGGTATTGTAACTAAAAGAACAAACAGAAATAACAAACTACAACAAGATCCGTAATAAGTATTAAAGAGAAAGGAAATGATACATAAATGGTATGAACCCTTTGATGAATTTGTCTTCTTCCTCCTTCGTAAACATTTTGGAGTACCTAGTGAACTTGAATCACCAAACCTTCATAACACAACAAAAGAAAGATCACAGTTAGTATGCTAATTCATATAAGACGATATCAAGAGATAACTAAACAAAGAGAGTAATACATATACGAGTAGATTGGCGAGCCGTTATGGTCTTGC
This sequence comes from Lumnitzera littorea, assembly GCA_024138015.1. NCBI lineage: Eukaryota > Viridiplantae > Streptophyta > Magnoliopsida > Myrtales > Combretaceae > Lumnitzera > Lumnitzera littorea. Next base: position 93,639,939 of record JAMXBB010000007.1, read on the forward strand.
ACAACACATAGTTGGCAAAACCTTAAGAAAGAGAGTGGTAAGAACAATAAAGAGTTCAAAAGAAGAGAGAGTGTGTGTCTTACTACATTTTGATGTTAGATAAGGCCTTAATCCAAATCATTACGTGACTATAATGAATAAAGTATTAGGCTAAGCTTTACATGGGTGCTCTCATCATAACGAACTCTATAAGAAATCAAATCATTGATGAGAAAATTGAAGTTGTGAATGTTAAACAAATAGCAATACAACAAGAGATGCAAGATCAACTTCATTCACTTTCATAGTAGTTAGAAAAATTGTAGAATTTTGTCATGCAGAAGCACGGGGGGAATCAAAATATTCCAATGAATTCTTCATTGGTTAATTCAAATTCATCATATTCCCATGGCCTTTCTAATGACAATTTACTCAAAGGAATTAAGTTAGAGGTGCTAAAGTTTAATGGCAATAATCCAATTGCTTAGATCTTCAAAACTAATCAATTTGTTTATTTTCATCAGATTCCTAATGAACAAAGGCTTACTATTGCCTCTTTTGCGATGGAAGATAGAGCATTACATTGGTATCAATGGATGCACCATAATCACCAACTTGGTTCATAGAAAAAGTTTATTGAAGCATTGGAGGGATGATTTGGTCCATCAAAATTTGAGGATGTTTAAGGCTTATTGGCTAAACTGACTCAATAGACTTCAATTGAGGAATATCAATCTTAGTTTGAACCTCTCTCGAATAAGGTAATTGGTTTATTTGATAGTTTTATTACTAGTTGTTTCATTTCTAGTTTAAAGATGGAATATTCGTAAGGATATTCTTTTAACTAGGTGTAAATCACTTACTCAAGCTGTTTTAATAGCCAAAATTCTTAAAGCTAAACTTATTGACCCTTTTTCCTTTAAGAAACCATTTCTTTCCACTTCTAAACCTTCTCCTTTACAATTTTCTAAACCTTAATTTCCTTCAACATCATCTACTCCTCAACCTTCTATTCTACCACCACTGCTACCTTCACCAAAACCTACTTTACTTATCAAAAGAATGATACAAGAGGAATTACAAGCACAACGTGATCAAGGCCTATGCTATAACTGTGATAAGAAGTACCATAGGGGATATAAGTGCAAAGTTAAATTCTTGTTACTTGTTCAAGAGGAAGGTGATGATTGAGAAGTAATGTAAGACGAATCAACTGAAGTTGAGCATCAGGAGATTGCTAAGGGACTAGAATCTCTTTCCATCAATTACCATGCCCTTTCTAATGACATTGTTCCTAAAACTTTGAAATTTCAAGGTCTTATTAATAAACAACAATATACCAAGCTAAGGAAGCTTTTGAGACGTTGAAACAATCATTAATATATGCTCCAATTCTTACATTGCCTAATTTTTCTAAGGAGTTTATAGTGGAGACAGATGCATCATCTACGGGTATAGGGGTCATTTTATTATAAGAAAATCACCCTATTGCATATTTTAGTAAAAAGATGCCTTCTCATCTAACGAAAGCTTCGACCTACATTAGAGAGTTACATGCTATGGTTGGGACCATAAGGAAGTGGAGATAGTATTTGGTCGAGTTGCATTTCATTGTAAAAATAGACCATCAAAGTTTAATGGAACTCCTAAATCAGGTTATTCAAACTCTAGAGTAGCATAAATATTTGGCTATGACTATACTATAGTTTACAAGTCAAGCTAAGATAACAAAGTAGCCAATTCCCTCTCAAGGTAGCATGATATGGCTTACATGGCTTATTCTTTTCCTCATTTTCATTTGCTAGAGGAACTACAAGAGGGATATCATCATTTACCTACTTTTCAACAAGTAATTGTTGATTTGCAAAGCAGGAAAAGAATGAAGTAGGAGTTGTAGTGGAAGAATGGGATTTGTTCTTTAAGGATAAATTTTTTTTTGTGCCTACTTTGAAGCTTGTTTCGAAGCTTCTATATGAGCGCCATGCTATACCAGCAACAAGCCATTTTAAGGTGCTTAAGACATATAAACGTCTTGCTTCTAAATTCTATTAAAAGGGCATGAAATATGATATTAAGGCTTATGTTCAAACTTATACTGTAAGTTAACAAATAAAATACAATACCAAGAGTCCATTAGGTTTATTATCCCCTTTGTTGGTGCCTAAACAAATATGGGAGGACATTTCTATGGATTTCATGACTTCATTACCTGAGTCATAAGGATATTTGGTTATCCTAATGGTTGTAGACTAACTCTCTAGGTATTGTCATCTTGGTGCCTTGGGGACTAATTTTACTACTTCAAAAGTTGCCTAATTATTCCTCCATATGGTTGTGAAGCTACATAAGTTCCCTAGATTAGTGGTTTTTGATTGAGACCCTATCCTTGTTAGTCAATTTTGGAAGGAATTGTTTTAGTTAAGCAGCACAAATTTATCTTTTAGTATTTCTTATCACCTTCAATCCAATGGGCATACTAAAGTGATTAATCAAGTGATTTAGTAGTAATTACGGGGATATGTGATGGAACATCCTTTAGATTAGGTTCGTTTTTTTAACATGGGATGAATTTGCCTACAACTCTTCTTTTCATCAGGGTACCTCGGTTACACCATTTGAAGTAGTATAGGGAAGGAAAGCTCTTAGCTTTCTTACATATATAAAAGGAACTACTAAAGTAGAAGCAATGGAGTAGGAATTATTGGATAGGGATGAAGCCCTTCACCTATTAAAGGAAAATTTTCTTAAGGCACAACAACATATGAAGTCTTACGTTGATAGACATAGGACTAATGTTTCTTTTGAAGTTAGAGACATGGTTTATGTCAAGCTTCAACCCTATAAGAAAAATTCTTTTACTTAAGGGTTTCATTAGCTTTCTCAGAAGTACTATGGTCCTTTTCAGATTGTTAAGAAGGTAAGGCTTTGTGCTTATGAGCTAGCCCTACCAGATACGGCTAATATACACAATGTTTTTCATGTTTCACTATTGAAAGTGGCTAAGGGTTCTACCATTCCCACTTTGGCTCTTCCCTCAACTGTATCACAAGGACATCCAATTCTTGAGCCACTCTTGATATTAAGATATCGATGCATACAGAAACAGGGTTAATGGGTGCCTCATCTTTTGGTTTAATGGAAGGGTCTACTTCTAGAAGACACTTCATGGAAAGATTTAGACATATTTCAATAAATTTATTCAACATATGACCTTAGGGATAAGGTCACTTTTCAAAGGACAGGGGAAATTGTTACAACCAAAGGATGAACAATTAAACAATCAAGATGGTTAAATGACTTTAGCATGTAAATAAGTACTTTATTATTAGAGTCATAATAAATCTAACAAATCCAACTAAGAACTAGAATTGTCAATAAAAGAACAAATAGAAATAAAAGCCTACAATAAGATCTGTAACAAGTATAATAGAGAAAGGAAATGATATGTAAGGGGTATGAACCCTCTCGATGAATCTATCTTCTTCCTCCTTCCTCAACTTTTTGGAGTACCTGGTGAACTTGAATCATCAAACCCTCATAATACAATAGAAGAAAGATTACAATTAGTATATTGATTCATATCAGATAATATCAAGAGATAACTAAACAAAGAGAGTAATACAGACACAAGTGGATCAATGAGGTGTTAAGGTTTTGTACAACACATAGTTGGCAAAACCATAAGAAAGAGAATGGGAAGAGCAATATAGAGTTCAACAAAAGAGAGAGAGTGTGTTAGTACAATTTGATATTAGATAAGACCTCAATCTAAATCATCACATGACTATAGTGAATAAAACATTTGGTCGGGCTTTACATTTTCCCCCATCCCAAACATAGTGTAGAACTCATGCAAAGAAGTTTTATGTAAAACATTTTTTCTTCCTATACATTTATAGAACACCAAAATATTCAAATTCTTTATGGACACACAATGTAAAATAAATTGAATTCATGGTTGTTAATTCAAGTAAGGATCAATTCGAGCGCCATTTATTGATATTTTCTTATGTTATTGTTGGCAATTTCTTAAAGTAGATTATTTAATACAAGTAAAAAGTTCTTAAAATAATGGTATCTAAAATTACTTTGAAAAAGATTGCAATAGATAAAAATAAGTATGATGAAATCGTTTTAGCTAAAGCATAAAACAATCACACAACCATAATGCATGTGATTCAAAAATGAATATAGTAAAACCATTTAAGTTAAAGCATAAAATAACTACACATGATACTAAATATGAACTAATTGAAAACATGAATTGAAAAAAAAAAAAAAAAAAGAACCTTGTTACACAAAGAAGTATTAGAAAAAAGGTAGTTGAGTTATGCTATAGATATAAGTCGTTATACTATGCCATAAGATTTGCATTACATAACATATATATATATATGACAAACTAAAATGTAATAGAAATCAAATAGTTTTGTAAATAGCGAAAGTTTCATAATTAAGGGAAAGTAAATATATAATAAACTTGCAAATAGCGATTGTAATAAGAAATTGGAAGAAGGTAATATGACAAAACAACATTTACTTGTAGATCAATAATTAACTTACAGAAGAACTTAAGGAACTCGAATATTGTTATCACTTCATGATAGGAATCAGGCTACTAAGCCTTTAACCTGCAGTTGAGCCTGAGGACTAGAGGGACTAATAAGGTGAATCCACTTACTCCAACCGACTCTTGTCGAGGCCAAGTTATTCCTTGCTATTAATCAACTCTTTACATCATGTCGAATGATTGCCCATCTTTCAAAAATTATTTGCTAAATGGAAAAATGCCTTGACAACAGCGAAACACTGTGCACCTACTCGTTCCTATCCTTACTCGACCACTTACTTGGCACCATGACTGCTGAGAGGCCGAGAGATCTATCCTATACAAATCCTTAGCCACTCTTGTTCGAATAAGTCCACACCTACTCGGCGCCCTTGCTCGACTACCCAACCTGACCGTATTGTTTGTCTACATCTTCCAACAGCATCACCAATGCTTTGCCACTACGTATCCTGAATCACATGAAAAATTTGCTACACTAATAATTATTTTCCTTGAATATTCGTTTTTACCCTTTGTATACTTTATACATTACTACTTTAAGACAATACCCCTTTTTATCTTTTCTACTGTCACTCTAAATTCTCGAGTATAAATACCGCTTGTCCATGTAGCCACAGAATAAGAGATTAACATTAATATACTGGATATTTTCCTTTTGTAAACATTGTGTGTTTACTCTCATCTTACTCTTATCCTAACCCTTAAGCAAGGTTAGGTGGCAAATAACCTCACTAGGCCAACTTGTGTGTCATATCTAGTTGTGCAATGAGTCCTCAAAAGTTCCATGAGTACATCATATCATTTGGAGCTGTTAGTAGGTTTGCTTACTTTCATTCATTTCTATTCTTTCGTACATTTCCCATCACCCTTTTTAAGCTTTTGGTAAGCTTAGACCCATCTTTACGATCGACCTTATCTGTCCTTAGCTATGGTACGCATCAAATTGGTATCAGAGTAGATGTTTCTCTGGGTAAGTTGTGTAGAGATTTGGTGGAAGTAGTTGTTTAGTGTTAACTTTGTCTTACCTTATTTTGAGCATTCGAAAACAGAGCAAGTTCAGTGTTAATAGGTTATTCGTTGGTGTTGATACTGTGTTACAACATAGTTAACCAATAGTGTAGAGAGTATATTGCGTTGTCAAATTTGGAGAAAATAGTGTTAAAGCTGGCATTGGGGAAGACAACAGTTGTGTTATCCACCATGACCAACAATCTCAGGGCACCTCCAAAAGTACAGACAAGAGACTTGATGAGGTGGCTAAACTCTTAGTAGACTTGACCAGAGTAGTTCATGCGTTGGTTTATATACCTACTGAAGCCGCACATAACACTCCATGAGCTACCTCACCTGTTAATGGCCAGAACCCAGCTTAACAAGTTTGAGGTGGAGGAGTAGGTAGGCGAGTGAGAAGAAGGATTGATTTAAGGGATCTGGATGAAGAGGATGAGGAAGAAGAACAAACTCGAGCACCTTAAGCATCCGACCATGTGAAGATTCAAATTCCAAGCTTTAATGGGTCTAGAAGTATAGATGATTACTTAGATCGAGAGGAAAAGGTGGAGTATATTTTTTATTATTACCAATATGAAGATTACGAGAAAATGAGAATTGTTGCTGTTGAGTTCTCTAAATATGCCGCTATGTGGTGGAAGAATTTTTAGGTTATGAGGAGATGAGAAGGATATAGAAAGATTAATGCTTGGCCTAAGATGAAGAGAATACTAAGAAATAGGTTTGTACTGAATACTTATCTACAAGATGCTTTCGTTTGGCTTCAAGATGCTTTCGTTTGGCTTCAAGAGCTGAGGTAAGGAGGCCAAACTGTCGACTAGTATGTTCAAGAGTTCCAGATGCTCATGATTAGTTATGAAGTAGAGGAGCCATCAACACGAACAGTTTCTAGGTTCTTAACTGGTTTAAGAAGTGATATACGAGACATTATGGAACTTCAACAATTTACTATAATAGATGAAGCTATACAAATAACCCAACGAGTAAAGAGGCAGAGAAGAAGTAGAATGCCAACTTGACCTCCAGTGAGCCAAATTGGTCATTGGAGCCAACCTAGTTAGGGAAGTCGCCAAGCTTAGTCAAGTATTAAGTTGACCAAGAAGGTAGGTGTCCAAGCCAAGCAAATAGGCCGACCTGACTATAACATGCTAACTTGAACATACAAGAAAGGACAAGGATCTGAAAGGAAGACAAGCTAGATTAAATGTTTCAAATGCCAAATGTTTGGGCATATGGCTACTTAGTGTCTGAATCGAAGGACTATGGTAGGGGGACACCCCAAAGCTTGAAGTGGATAGCACTAATGAGGAACTTAAAGAAGAAGGTGTTCCTGAGAAAGTGGTCACATAGGAGAATGAACTGATTAAAGAGGATGTGTTTGCCGAGGACTTAGATCAGTTGATCCTAATTATCGATACGCTATGAGCTTAAAACCTTCATGCGAGGAGGAGTAGAGGGAGAACTTGTTCCACATCACACGTAAGGTGAATGACCAACTGTATGCACTCATTATGGATAGTGGTAGTTGCACTAATGTGGCATCAGTTGATCTAATTACAAAGTTAAAGTTGCTAACTATTGCACATCTAAAGCCGTATAAGTTGTATTGGTTGAATGAGAAGGGAGCACTGCAAGTCACTTAGTAAGTACTACAGCCAATCACAATTGGAAATTATTCCAACAAGATTCTTTACGACATGTTACCCATGTACCCATTACACGTGTTGCTTAGCTGACCGTGGCTTTTCGATTGAAGGGTTAGACATGATGGGTATAGGAACACTTACTTACTTGAGAAGGATAAAAGGAAGATTATGCTGAACCCGATGCCATCGAGTTAAGTTAAAAAATTGCAAGCAAAACTTACTCAAGGATCAAAGAAGACTTTGATGATGAGTAGAGTCGAGCTTCAAGAGGCTATTAAAGCCGACACACCGACCTTCATATTGGTCAGGTAACTATTAAAGTTGAGGGAGCAGGGTGAACTACCCCTGGAAGGAAGGGAGTTACTAAATGAATATGCTAACTTGTTTCCAGAATAGTTATTGGAAGGATTGCCACTGTTTAGAGGCATGGAGCATTGCATTGACTTATTACCCGGCGTTTTCTTACCAAACAAACCAGCTTATCGAATGAACCCTGAGTAAGTTGTTGAACTCCAATGACAAGTCAATGAACTACTGGAAAGAGGGTACATAAGGGAAAGTCTTAGCCCTTGTGCTATTTCGGCACTCTTAGTTCCGAAAAAGGATGGTACTTGGCGAATGTATGCTGACAGCCAATCTGTAAACAAGATTACGATCAAATACAAGTATCCTATCCTTAGGTTAGATGACATGCTGGATGAATTAAGTGGAGCTAAGATCTTTAGCAAAATTGATCTAAAGTCTGGCTACCATCAAATTCACTTGAGGTTGGGAGATGAGTAGAAGACTACCTTCAAAACTCGGCATGGACTCTACAAGTGGATGTTAATGCCATTTGGCTTATTGAATGCCCCAAGCACATTCATATGACCGATGAATCATGTGCTAAGAAATCTAATAGGGAAGTGTATCGTGGTGTACTTTGATGACATCCAAGTATATAGTGCCAACATGCCAAGTCATTGTAAGCATCTTCGTACCGTATTGAATGTGCTCCAAGCCGAGACATTATTCTGTAATCTTAAGAATGTTGCTTTTACCAGGAGGAAATAGGGTTCCTAGGCTATGTAGTTAGTGGATAAGGCTTATAAGTGGATGATGAGAAGATCCGAGTAATCATTGAATGGTCGACTCCAACTACTTGCACCAAAGTGAGAAGTTTCTATAGATTAGCATCCTTTTACAGAAGGTTTATAAGGAATTTCAGCATCTTAGCTGCACCCCTCACTAAGTTGACAAAGAAGAACACTGAATTCAAATGAGGAGAAAAGGAGGAGAGAAGCCTTGTCGAGGTGAAGGAAAGATTGACCTTCACACCTATACTAACTTTACCCAACTTCGAGAAAACATTTGAGATGGAATGTGACGCATCAGGCATTGGTATAGGCGCTGTCCTAATGTAGGAAGGCTGACTAATCGCCTACTACCATGAGAAGCTTAGGGGACTTCACCTCAACTAAACTACTCCGTATAGGACAAAGAGCTCTTAACTCTTATCTGAGCTCTCCAAGTATGGCAATACTATCTATTGTTGGGAGAGTTCGTCATCTATACTAACCATGAGCCCCTAAAGTATCTCTAAAGTCAGACAATGTTGTCGAAGCGGTAGGCGAGATGGGTTGAATTCCTTGAAGGATTCGATTTTGTGATAAAATACAAATAAGGAAAATGCAACGTGGTTGTACATGCTGTTTCAAGAAGACATACGCTACTGCAGACCAGATTGTTTGGGTTTGCAAGTATCAAAGAGCAATATTCTCAAGACTACACTTCGAACCTATACTTAGTCATTGCACTGATGGAAGAATAGTGGAAGAGTATCATATGGAAGATGGGTACTTGTTCCAAAGTGGGAAACTGTGTGTGCCGATCTGCTCATTAAGAGAGGTACTCATTAGGGAAGCCCACTATGGAGGATTATCTGAACATTTTTGGGAAAGGAGAACACATGAGTTGCTAAGTAGATGTTTCTTTTGGCCGAAGATGAGGCGAGACGTGCACCGAATTGTTGAGGGTGTAAGAGAGCCAAATGCAAAGTTGAATAAGGAAAAGTAATGCCCTTGCCTATCTCGATGAGACCATTAATTGAGTTAAGCATGGACTTTGTCCTTAGATTCCTAAGGATAGCTTGAGGGAAAGATTTCGTAATGGTTATTGTTGATAGATTCAGTAAGATGGCACGCTTTATGCCTTGCTCTAAGACTAATGATGCTTTGGCTATTGCTTTTCTTTTCTTATAGGAGATTGTTGGATTACATAGAGTACTAAGAAGTGTAGTATCAGATAGAGACCCAAGGTTCGTAAGCCATTTTTGGAGAACGCTATGGCATCGGATGGGAACCAAACTACTATTCAGTACTTCCTGTTACCCCCAAATTGATGGCCAAATAGAGGTAGTCAATCTTACTTTGGGGTCACTGCTTCAAGTTATAGTAGATAAGAACTTAGCTTATTAGGACATCTGTTTGCCTATGGTCAAATTCGCTTATAACTGAATAGTGCATGACACCACCAAGCTAACTCCCTTCGAAGTTGTCTATGGTTTTAATCTCGAGTTGCCCCTCAATCATACTCCTATACTTGTATCCAAGCAAGAAGACCCTAACGCGAGAGCCCGAGCATAGTCCCTATGATACGTTTATGACAAAGTTATTCAATAGATCGACCAAGCTGCTAGAAAATTGCAAGAGAAGGCCAAGGGTAGGACGACGAGTAAGTTTCAACCTAGAGACCTAGTATGGCTACACTTGAGAAGGGAAAGGTTTTCAAGTAAGAAAAGGATCAAGTTGTTTACACGAGCTAAAAGACCCTTCAAAATCCTCTAGAAGGTCAACGACAACACCTACAGATTGGAGCTTCCCGAAGATTATGGGGTTTCGGAGACCTTTGACATTGTCGACCTCAGTCTATATCACCCTGACGAAGAACTGAATGAAGAACAGTTAGATTTGATCCCAAATCTAAATTAACCTAAAGGGAATGATAGGAATCAAGCTACTGGGCCTTTAACCTGCAGTCGAGCCCAAAAACTAAAGGGACTAACAAAGCGAATCCTCCTGCTCTAGTCAACTCCTGTCGAAGCTGAGTTACTCCTTGCTCTCGGAAATTATTTGCCGAATGGAAGAATGCCCTTACAATAGCTAAACTCCATGCACCTGCTCAGTCCTATCCTTACTTGACCACTTATTCGGGCACCATGACTGCCGAGAAATCGAAAGATCTATCATGTATGAATCATTAGCCACTCCTACTTGAACAAGTCTACACCTACTTGGTTCCCCTACTCGACCACCCAACTTAATCGTATTGTTTATCAACATCTTCCAACGGCATCACCAATGCTTCGCTGCTACGTATCCTAAACCGCATGAAGAATCTATTACATTAATCATTATTTTCTTGAATATTCATTTTTACCCTTTGTATACTTTGTATATTACTACTTTAAGACAATAGCCCTTTTTGTCTTTTCTACTTTTAAGCAAGTCACCCTAAATTCTTAGGTGGTAATACCCCTTATGCATGTAGCCATAGAACAAGAGATTAACATTAATACATTGGATATTTTCCTTTCCTAAACATTGTGTGTTTACTCTTGTCTTACTCTTATCCTAACTCTTAAGCAAGGCTAGGTGGAGAGCAACCTCACCGAACTAACTCTATGTTATATCAAGCTGTGTCATGAGTCATCAAAAGTTTCACTAGTGTGTTATATCCTTTGAAGCTATTCATAGGTTTGCTTACTTTCATTCATTTCTATTCTTTCGTGCGTTTCTCATCACCCTTTTCGAGCTTTTGGTAAGCTTAGACCCATCCCTATGATCGGCTTTGTCTGTTCTTGACTATGGTATGCACCACTTCTTATCACATTTATGAGGGTTAATGCCTCGATGTCCTCTAATGCTTTGGAAATTTTAGAAAGATATATTTAAAATCTATAGAAAGAGAAAAATAAAATCTTAATATGTCTTCTAATTTATGTAACTCACATCCTCAGGCAAAATTCTAATGGTAGCTACCCATATATTTCATTATATTTATATAGTCTTTGTTCATTAATTAAGATATAAAAGGAAAAGATAATCAATTTCATCTCAAAATATGTCTACATTCTTTCTCATAAAAGCTGAAGAATTTCATGCTTGCTCTTCTATATATCTTCTTTTTTATTACAATATAATGACTAAATATGATTGTTGACTTCATATCAACAAAATACAAAAATTAAAAAAAAAAAAGATGGAAAAGAAATGTAAAAGCTAAGAAAAACTAATATATATAAGAGTTATAAAATAAAAGGGAATAATAAAGAGTTATGGATAGGAGTATTATTGGCATTTCATGAAGATTGGAAACCATAGCCTTATAAAAGCAAAGGACTAGGTCAACAGCTATTCTTTTCCTTCCACTCACATGCTATTGGTTTGAATAAAAGTTTCGCTCAAGATTGAACAAGAGATCAACATCAACTCTCTAGATTGAAGAAAGAAATCGAGGTAAGTATAATTTTTTATGATGTTTTAGTGAATCTCATAAATTTAGCTTAAGAAAAGTTCATTTTTCACTTACGGTAAGGGGAGAAATGAATCTTCGTATATTATCTAAGGTCCTAAATGATAAGAAATTTGAGGAAGCACTAAATCTCAACCTTATGATAAGTTTTTAATCTATGTTTGTTGTTATTTTGAGTTTCTTGGTGATTTTGTTAGAGGTTGATTAAGGATTATAGATTTGATAATTGTTAGTAATTGGTTGTTAAATAAGAAGAAAATTTGTGTTTAAGGAGATTGGAGTTGTGAATCAAAAGGATAAATTGTGTTGGTAATAGGGTCTTGGTGTAAAGGTTGAGTTTTGGAGAGGAAATTTGTGAAATTGGGGGAACACAACTAAGATCACAGGTATGATCATGCTCGTAGTCCTCACAAATGTATTGGGGAGAATTATGAGAAAGGGATTTTAAAGGAATTTATGGCCGAGAGGATCACTACCAAAGTCTAAGGCCATAGTCCAAATCGTAATCTTATTGTAATTCAAATAGGGAAGATTACGGTTCAAGTTCATGGCCGTAATCCTAAGCGTAGTCTTACCATGGTCTTTTGAAGGGAATCACAACTAAAGTCCACAACAGTGATGCCCAAGCGTAGTCATGTAACCTCTTTCTTTTGCCTTATTTCTTGTTCCTTAATCTTCTAAAGCGTAACCTAATCGATTCTAAGCTAATTTAAAAGTTTAAATTGGTTTTAAAACGTCAGGAAATGTTAAGTTTGGATACAGGAACCTAATTAGACAAGTAAGAAGACTTAGCTAGGATAAGGAAACTCGAAAAGAAATTCTAAAGTGGTGTCTCTATATTGTACTACAAGTATTGATACTGAAAGGATCTTTGACATAGACTCTATTAGTTACTCATAAGATTCAAGTAAGAGATATTGTTTGATGTTTATGCTAATAGGCTAGAAAAGTTTAGCTAGACTTAATTAATATATGGCCTTAATAATTGTGTACTGCATGTGCTTGGCTAGGCCTACGGGACTAGGAGGACTAGTAATCTTAGGGTGACACTTTGATAATCTTTATACAATGGTAACTTCATGTATGGATGTAAAAGTTTTGCTTGCTCGTGTGTGTGTGCATATATATTCTGTACTAGGCTTCGCTCACCCTTCAGGGAATTCATTATTTTTAGTTTCAAGCACAGATTATGAAGGATACAAAGATTTTGACTGTGATGATCATGATTTGTATGAGGATGTTGTAGGATAATACGATTATTATTATTATGATGATGGAAGCAAATCTACCTAGTTTTGTTTACTTGTTTTCTTATCCTAAGACTTGGTTTTAGTCTTTTTTTTTTTAATGGGTCATTAGGAAGTTACCTAAGACTTCCCTTTGTCATGTTGTTATGATGTAGTTGGATGTTATACGTTGAGATTGAGTTCTTAGAATAATGTGCTCCTTTTCTTGCTATGAGAATGTTATCAAATCAAAACATGATATTTCCTTATTTTGGAATAGAGTGAAATTATGAAGATTTAGTTCATTCATTTAATAGTAGTTATTAGATGTTGAGAAACATCCTGCTTCTTATTGTTTAGAGAATGTAAACAACGATTCATAAAAGTTTTTGGAGACATTTATAATAGGTTGGATTTTTAGAATGCTTGACATGTTAATAGTTTATAAGAATATGTGGCAGGTTGTTACTCCTTAGGTTCTAGGCCATTACTATTGCAATCACATAAGACTGACTTAGAAAACCACAACAACAAGTTAAAGAACTTCATTGAAACCCATCTTATTGCTCATCTGTTGAACTCCTAATGAAGACAATTCTCTTTTATTGATCTTGCTTTCACTTCTCCATGATTTCCAAGCTTCCAAAAATTCCCTAAAATCACATCTAAGCATCATAATCACTTAACACATAAGGATAGATGTACACTTTAACTTAAACCATTAAAGGCATGTAACTTCACTTGTCATCATTACTACCAGTAGTAAGAGTCTTGAAAGCTCCTTTAACTTTCTTAAAAGATCACTTAATCAAGCTTATTTGTTCAACTTATTTAAAATACTTCTTTATGCTATTGAATCACAAAAATAAGTTGAGTTTCTTATAGTTTCAAGCTTACCTTTTAAAGAAAATCCCTCAACTCTTCCTTATCATTGTTGCCACTTGTAAGTATTGGGTGAATGCTTCATCAACTTTTTAAGAAGGTCGTTTGTTGAAATAAATACTTATTAGCATCCATTTCTAAAGAGTCAATCACTAAGCCAACTAAACCTCAAATAAACTTGCATACCTTTTGTTTTATGCAAGGATCATGCCACGTTAGACCTCTTAGAGCTCTTCTTAGTTCTCCACACCTACAAAAACATAAGAAAGAACTAGATTGGTAAGTTGCTAAAAGAAAGTTTAAGGTTTTAGTTTCTAGAAGCTTCTCTTAGGGTTTTACCTTTCGGGTGTTAGAAAAGAAGAATGGAGGAGGTTATAAGGGGAAGATTAGATAGGAGGATTCTAAGGTCTTCCTAAACCCTAAGAGCAAGTGGGGACCTTTAGTGTAACATGTCATTTTACTACGCTCCTAGCTTTTTCCTTTATGATCCTAATTTATCTCTTTTTTAGGGTTTTTATTAGCTTAATTTCAAACTTATTTAGGACCTAAGATACTTAAAATATTGTTTTATTTAAACAAACCCAATTTTTTACTTTTCTTTTCAAAATTAGGTATAGAGGCATTTTAGTCATTAAAATATCTATCCCAAAACTTAGAATTTCCTCTTTAATCAACCATCGAAAACTTCCATTTGACTTATTGATTTTTGGGTTACTTTATGTGTATCACAACACATCATCGTAGTAGGTGAGCGCTACAGGATAGACCGTATACTACTACAATATACTGGCACCGTAAGGCAAACTGTCCATCTTTGCATTGTGTGAGTATTGTAGCGAAGACTATGTTTTGTAGAAGTGTGCAAGCATCAGAGCGTTGACTGTACATCGTCATAGAGAGCAAGCATGGTAGCACATATCATGCATCATCATAGAGGGCATGCATCGCAGGCGCAAACTGTGCATTGTCACAATGGTTAAGCATTGCAATACAAACTATAAATCGTTGTAGTGGGCAAACATTGCAATGAAGTCTGTACATCATCACAATATTAAAGAAAAATGAACTTTACATCATACATGTGATGCATTTGAATGGCTTGATGGCGTATGTGTTTATTGTAAAAAACAAAAATAAAAAAATAACATGGGTAATTTTTCGATGCTCAAAAGTTATGTATGTGATTATGCTATCCATCATAATTTAGTCTATGAGAGAATAGTTGAATGCTAAAGGCCTTTGGGATAGGTAACAACATATAATTGTGATGTAAAAGTAATGGTATGATATCAAACATGATCACCAATTTCCCTCTCTTTCTTTTTCTTTTTTTTTTTTATTTTCAATTGATTGTTGATAGTATGTGCTGACAGGGCACTTTGGACATAGGCCCCTCAAGCCCGACTAGATCTGACGCATCTCGTAGCTTAGGGCTCACTCTTGTAAGCCTGAGCCCTAAGCCTAAATGAACCAAGCCTAGTAAACCCTACAACGGCTACAACAAACAAGATAAGGATGAAAGAGTCATGTCCTAAATAAGTAGGATACGTCGTGCACATCGACTTTACTCTCCTACACTTGCAAGAGAAGATCTCTCCCGCCAACTGACCTTTAACTATCAGCTCCACTCCACTATAAATAATAGGTTGCTACCTAACAGTAAAGCTCTCTACACTCTACATACTAAGCCTGCGTATTACCCTCAATACTCTATACTCTCTAAAGCCCACTACTAACTTAAGTATTAGAGTGGCCACGTCGAACAACCTCTCGACGTCCCCCACTATGTACTGTTTTGTAGGCCCATTACGTACAGTATCCAAAAGACTACTAGCAAGAACCTTGAGATGATGTTTGGTGTCATCTATGGAAACTCTAAATTCTTACACCTGAAACCTCAAACACACTAAACACATACCCCACGAGCAAACCTCTTGATATCATTTCTAACACGATGGACAAGAAAACCAATAGTTGGTAAACAACCAACCTAAAGGCAATCAACCCCTCCTAAGGGTTGTGCTGGAGGAGTGCTTAGAGAGCATGGAACACTTAGCTGAGGAGCATACTGCATAGAATAGGTTGCTCTGCACTTGCCTAAACAAAGCGGAGTGACACAACGCGCAAACTCACCATCTTGAAGCTTTAGATGCCCATACTAGGTATAACACCCAGCAGCAGTAGTAGAATGGTAGGGATTGGCAACCTAATCTACCATTGCATTAATAGCTAGTAAGGTCTACGGTTACCTACAACCGAGCTCTGGCTTGCAACAAGCAAGAAGCCAACTCGCAGGGAGTGCAGGCTCACTTGATTGCATGACAGGCTCACCCGACAAACGATGCCGACCTGAGCAAGCTCCGTGCTATGGTAAGGCGACTCTCTAATCAGCAGGGGAGCAAACCTACTAGCGACATTGGGCTAGTCACCAGCAATAAGACCCCCTTTACCGGGGGTATCTAGGATGAAGTGCTGCCTCCTAATGGCAAGCTTTCATCCTTAGACTAATATGATGGCATAGGTGACCTAAACAACCATCTTCTCCACTTCTACACCCTCATGAATCTTCAAGGTCGTAGGGATGCAATCATGTGAAAAGCCTTCCCAGGCACTTTGAGGAAGGCAACACGAATGTGACTTAACCACATCCCTAACAACTCCATTAACTTCTTTGATGAGTTAGTGCAGAGGTTTAGCCTACACTTCAGGACTAACAAGCCTCCATCCAAGGACACATCGTCCTTGTACCTAGTAAGGCAGAGTGAAGGTGAGTCCCTACACGACTATGTAGCCTGGTTCAATAACGCTGTGGTTGAAATCTCTCAACTAGATGAAGGAGTCGCCATCTATGCTGCCTAGCTCAGTATTTAACCCTCAAGAGATTTCTTTCAATCGCTTATGAAAAGCAAGTCAAAGATCCTTGCCAACTTCTAGAACAAACCCTAGAAGAACATTGACCAGGAAGACAACATTTACGCCAAGTGCAACGTCGACCGAGAAAGGTTGGGCGGAAAGCAAGATAAGGAAAATTTGTCCATAAAAAATTACCTTAGTGGTAGGATGTTGAGCAAGCCAGAGGGGGAGAGCTCTAGGAAGAAGAAGCATCAAGCCAAGTGTAACCCTCTCCCCCTTCCCAATTACACCTAGTATATACCCCTGAATAGACCTATTGCCCAAGTCTATTTTGAAGT
Organism: Lumnitzera littorea; assembly: GCA_024138015.1. NCBI lineage: Eukaryota > Viridiplantae > Streptophyta > Magnoliopsida > Myrtales > Combretaceae > Lumnitzera > Lumnitzera littorea. Next base: position 93,656,956 of record JAMXBB010000007.1, read on the forward strand.
GAAGCACCCAAACTTGCTCCAGAGGCCACAGAAAATGCGGAGGAACCCTAATCATCAAAACTTTGACAAATACTGTCAATTCTACAATAACCACAGCCATACTACCTAAGATTGCTTCTAGTTGAAGAAAGTCGTCGAATATGCCATTTAGCACGACTTCTACAACAAATATGTAGCTCATAGGAGGAACAACAACCATTCAGATGATGATAGAGATAGGGTACCTTGGAGGCAACGAATCGAGGATGCCTATGAGGAGCAAAATAACGACCACCATAATGATTACACCCTTAATGGCATCATAAATGTGATCATGGGGGGAAGCCGCACCCTAGAAGCCAGCTGAGTATTAGTAGCTCGGTTAATGCCCCATCAGAGGTGCTAGCAGTAAGGGAGAAGAGATAGAAGTTAAACACTTCCATCTCCTTCTTCGACAATGACCTTGAAGGGGTTGATACACCCCATCAAGATGCTTTGGTAATTGAGGCGAGGATCTCAAAATTTGAGGTCCTGAAGATTATGGTAGACACTAGCAGTTCCACCAATATACTCTTCCTCCATACATACAAAAGGATGAGGAAGCAGCTGCCAGTAAAGATGAAGCCATACTACCACAATCTGATCAGCTTCAATGGTAGCACAGTCTGAGCCAAGGGTATCATCACGCTAGACATGGAACTTAGTAATGACAACCATGTGTCACAATTACCTATAGAGTTTGTTGTGATTAATTGCCCCTCCTCCTACAATGTTCTCTTAGGAAGACTACGCCTCAACGTGTTGGGGATGATCACATCCTCCCTTCACTTAAAGGCCAAATTCCTAATCCCAACTAAGGTGGGAGTTTGCAGATGCAATCAAAAGCTTTCACGAAAGCTTTACGTCAAGGTAGCTAAGGGAGATGGCATCTTTGCCCTAGAAACAGGGCCATAGGAGAGGCCCAGCCAAGAAGGACAAGCCCGGAGAAAAACAGAAGACGTCTAGATCGGAACCTCACTCGACCAAATCGAGAAAGTCAAGATTAAGACTCCAACCAAAGTGAAAGACGAAATCATTACCCTCTAGCGGGCAAATTCGGATAGGTTTACTTGGTCAGCATCAGACATGCCTAGAATTTCCCTCAACCTGGCGACCCACAGCCTCAACATTGACACTACAGCGTAGCCTATCAAATAGAAAAGGAGGCATTTTACTCCAGAATAGTAGGCCCTAATCAAGGAAGAAGTGCAGAAGCTACTTAAATCTAACTTCATAAGGGAGGAAAAGTACCCAACGTAACTGGCAAACATGGTACAAGTTAAGAAGAAGAATGAGAAGTGGTGCATGTGTGTTGATTATACCGACTTCAACAAAGCTTACCTTAAAGATTGTTTCCCTCTCCCTAAGATCGTTTCCCCCTCCTTAAGATCGACCAGCTCATCGATTCTACATCAGGATACACTCCGCTGAGCTTTATGGATGCCTTCTTAGGGTACAACCAAATTAAAATAAACCTAAAAGACGAAATCCATACCTCCTTCATCATCAATTATGACACATATTGCTACACTATAATGCCATTTGGACTAAAAAATGTTATAGCCATGTACCAATGAATGGTGATGAAGCTATTTAAGCCCTAGATTAAGCGTAACATAGAGGTGTACATTAACGACATCATCAAGAACCAGAAGCTAGCCAATCAAGTCAGGGATCTCCAAGAAGCCTTCGATCGAATGTGCACGCATGACATGAAGCTAAACCCCCAAAAGTGTGTCTTTGGCGTCAGCTCTGGTAAATTCCTCGATTTTCTAGTCACATAAAGAGGTAATGAGGCTAACCCCAAGAAGATCACAGCCATCAAGGGAATGAAGCCTCCAACCTCAGTCCGAGACATATAGAAGCTCATTGGCATGGTAGTTGCCTTGACTAAATTCTTCTTGAAGCACGCTGACAAATGCACTGAGTTCTTCAAAATCCTCAAAAATCCCAAAGGTTTTGAATGGACTCCTAAGTGTGTCACCACCTTTCAGTAACTTCAAGACTTCTTCGCTTACCCACCAGTCCTCTCCAAGCCTATCTAAGGGTAAGACCTGTTCCTGTACCTAGCCATAAGCTACCAGGCACTCTTTTCTGTATTGGTCAGAGTAGAGGGAAGAAAACATAGGCCAGCATATTACGTCAACCATATACTGTACGAGCCTAAGGTCAGGTACACTTGGGTAGAAAAATTTACCCTAACCATCATCATCACAAGTCGATGGTTGAGGCCCTACTTCCAGGTGCACCAAGTCACCATACTCATGGATCAACCACTACGTACCATGTTGCAGAAACTAGACATGTTTGGATGAATGATGAAGTACATAATGGAGTTAAGTGCATAGGGAATCCAGTATCAGCCATGAATGGCCCACAGAGTACAGGTGCTGGCCGACTTCATGGTAGAATATATAGGAGAGGAGGAAACACCATTGGGTGATGATAAGCTAGTATGGACTCTCCACGTTGATGGGTCATCCACCTCAAGAGGCAGAGGTGTAAGTCTTGTTCTAATCAGCTCGCATAAGGTCACCATCTACTATGCCCTCAAGTTTAGATTCAATTCTAGTAACAATGAGTCCAAATATGAAGGGCTTATCACTGATCTCAAGCTAGCCAAGGAGATCGGTACCGTGCAATTATGGATCTTCTTAGACTCCATGCTAGTCGTCCAATAGGTCTGAGGCGAATATGAAGCTAAAGACAACACTATGGTAAGGTACCTTGAGAAAGTGAAAAGCCTCCTAGCAGAGTTCTCTTCATAGGACATCTAAAAGATCCCTCAACTGGAAAATTCCGCGGCACACTAGCTATCCAAGCTAGCCTCTACTAGCATACGAAAGCTGGAGGTAAAGGATAGCAAGATCTTCATAGAATACCTGTTAGAAAAAAGCATAGCTCCAAGCTTAGCTAAAGTTTTGGAACTGACTACAGCAACACCAGAGCCAAGCTAGATGGATCCTATTCGGAGTCACTTGGAGCAAGGTACATTGTCGAAGGATAGGAAGGAGTTGAAGAAGCTCCGGTACCATGCCATCAATTATACAATGATCAACGGTGTCCTATATCGTAGGGGAGTCAACCTCCCCCTACTTCAATGTCTCCAAGAAGGGGAAGGGCTGTAGAAGAGTTGCACACCAAAGTGTGCAATAATCACATTCAGTCCCAAGCCCTCTACCTACAAGTGCTACAACTCAGATATTACTAGCCCACCATGAAGTAAGACGCAAAGGCTGTAGCTTAGAAGAGCTCGTAGTGCTAGAAAAGCATGCCCCAATCAATCACATGCCCAGCATCGCCCTCCAACCCCTAACAAGCCCATGGTCATTTACGCAATGGGGGATCGACATCCTCAACACCTTCTTGAAAGCGTCAGGAGGACGGTAGTTCATAATTATTACAATAAATTACCTTACGAAGTAGATGGAGGCTAAAGCAGTAGCCAGAATCACGAAGAAAAGTGTTGAATCTTTCGTCAGAAACAACATTCTCTCCCAATTCGAAGTATCCCATGCGCCCATTACAGGTAATGGCCGATAGTTCAATAATCCCAAGTTCAAGGAGTTCTGTGCCAAGCACCACATCACCCCGCACTTCACCTCGATTGCCCACCCCTAATCAAACAGACAGGTTGAGGTAACCAATCAAGTCATTTTGGATAGCTTGAAGAAATGTGTAAACCAATCTCAGGGCACTTAGGCCGAAGAACTGCCCAATATCTTGTGGGGGTACAGGACTATCCACTATACTTCTATGAGTGAAACCCCTTTCTGCCTTGCTTTCGGGTCGAAAGCGATCTTCCTAATCGAGCTTGAGCTCCTTATCATCCAAACTTGAAGTTTCGATACCAACCTTAACGACTCACTACTATAAGTAAGCATTGACACCGTCAAGGAAATAATAGACTTTGCTGCTACTAGGGTAACTGCATACCAACATCGAGCCGCCTAGTATTATGATCAGAAGGTCAGACATAAGGAGTTCAAGGTTCACGACCTAGTGTGTCAAAAATTAGTTTTCACAAGTTCACGTAAAGGGCGTGGCAAACTAGCCGCCAATTGGGAAGACCCAGTCAGAGTCATGGAGAGATTGGGTAATGGAGCTTATAGGCTAGAAAGATTGAATGGCAAGCTCATCCTACGCACATGGAACGCCGATAATCTCAGGCTCTATTTTGACTAGAATTTCATTTTATACAATTTTTCTTTCCATTGTGATGAAATACAAGCTCTCAATTGAATGTATACTTCTCTCTCTCACTCCTTTTCTTTCTCTTACCTTACAAGCCTTTGAAGAGGCACATGGATAGTCAACCAGGGTAGGTCAGAACACCATCAACTTGAACCCCCTAGGATAACCTCAACAAGGAGAAACACTCCTTACACAAAGGAACTTCACTTCATCGAGCAGGTCGGAATGCCACCAACCTAGCCCCTTAAGGTAACCTAGCCCCTTCATCGAGCAAGTCAAAACAGCACTGACCTAACCCCCCTTAGGGTACCCTCAACACCCAATAGTTAACCTTGACAAAGGTCAACTCCCCTTAGATAGAGGAATTATCAAGTAGTTATATTCAAAGATGAATAGAGAACAGGAGATGACATTTCAAAAACATTCATCTATTCATTTATTAGTTGTCTAATTATAGAGCAAAGGCCGGCATCTCGGCCCTAATTACATTAATTTAAAAAAAAACAGAGAGAACTCTACTATCTCTTAGGATTAGCTAACTCTAATGATTCAGAAAAATCCAAAGCATCTATTTGTTCAGCGCGCTAATCCATCAGCGCTTCGGGCGATAAGTCCTAACTTAGAGCAGGGCTTCGGGAGTGCAAACCAAGAGTGGCAGAAGGATCACCCACAAATGGATTCTCCCAAGGAATAGCTTTGAAGGTGGCCTCCTGCTGGGCTTTTGAGGCAGAAGCAAATGTAGAAGCACCGTACCCAGCCTCAATAATAGAGGGAGCACCTACAATCTCGATAGCCACTCAGGCGGCCTCCTCTTTACATACTAAGGCTTCCCTCTTCCCAATAAAGGTTAAGGAATCCAGGAAGTCAAGGAAACTAAGATGAAGGTCTAGATAATGGGAAAGAACCTCCTTCCTTGTGTAGTGTGCGGAATCCATAGTCAGGTCCTCTAGCTTATCGAATCACTCATCAGTCTTCCGGTAGTCCACGATGGCCTTCTTAGTGACGCCATCACTGAAGACCTCACTGCTCTCCATCTTGGAGATGATCTCCTCCATCTCCAAAACCTTTCCTCGTAGCTCATGGACCTCTTACTCTAACCCGACCTTCAAACTAACCAGCTCCAGCAAAGTGGCTCTAACACCTTCGCACTTAGACGCTTTCATCACCAACTAAGTTTAAAGCCTAGCTACCGACACCCTCAGTTCGGCATTCTCCTTTTCAAGTCGAGCCCTAGCTTCACCCTCCTCATCTAACCTCTGAGAGAGGCGAGCCTTTAGGTCCTCTGCCTTCTCGATCACCTTCTCAGACCTGTCCCTCTCCCGCTCCAAGTCCTTAAGCCCTACGACCTACACAATAAAGCGGTGTAAGCACTTATTAACCTGGGTGAATTTTTTTAAGTTCCTCTTACTAGAAGTCTCAACCTCCAGCATATACTTCTCATGTCGACACAACGTTTCCCGAAATCCCTTTACCTCTTTCCAAGCAACGTTAGACTTGTTTAGTTGAAGCAGCACCTGGCCATGGTACTATAAGTTGAAAATGAACCCCACCGTTAATCTATATGAGGTCATCCCTACCTTCTTAGGAGAGTCCCTCGAGGATAGCCTAGCCACCGAGGGTATAAGACCCTATTGAAGTCTAGTAGCTGAGTGTCTGGTGCCACAGCATCAGATCATTGGCATGGACCTCCTTCTTTGGCCTGAGGAGCTTTCCCCAGACCCTTTTCATTTCCATCCCGGAGGCCCCCTACAATAACTCGTTGTCCTAAGAAGTGTATGGCACTTCCTAGAATGAATTTGGCCCTATCTCCATCAACCTACAGTTGTTAAGGACTTTAAAAAATATGTCCCCATGTCATCGACACTCTGATAAGGATAAGCCATCGACCACTCATTTCACTTCCCCTTGCCCAATGGTGCCCTTGCCAGAGCCTTTTGTTTCTTTACCCCAAGACCTGGCTCCTTGAATGTTTCGGGAGCCTTGCACTTCTAGCTTGTAACTTGAGGAAGGGAGGCCCTTTCCATAGTCTCTTCCTCCTTCACCTTCAAAAGGGAAAACACCTATGCATTGGGTCCTTTCATCTTAGTACCTTCATCACCCACAATGATGGGCTCGGTTAAAGGCACAAAGGCAGGAGCAGGCAAAGCTATACCTAAAGGCTTTGCATCCACGAGCTAGTCCCGAATGCTAATGGGAACTCCTTGGAGAATAGACTTTGGCTGTGCCCTACTGGTCTCCCTAAGCCCTAGCCTCGGCTTTGTGATCCTGCCCCTTAGTAGATCTGCCCTTATTCTTGCCTGACGACGGCTCATCAAGTCGTCTACAGAGGGATGATGTATTCTTGGAGCCAATTTTTTGCCTAGAAGAATTCCAATTGCAATTTAGAAAAGGAAAACAAAAACAAACCAAATGAAACTACCACTACCACTACTATTCGCAAAAAATCACTGTGACCAAAATGACCAAGGAGGTCCTCCCATTCAACAGGCATTGAACAAAGTACCTCAACACTAGCACAATAGACGTAGGTACGTAAGAGCGAACTTATACCTTCAACCTACTTCTCCACTACAGCTTTCTTTGTGCTAGCAAAGAGCTTGGAGATTAGGCATCGTAAATACCTCTCTACGGTCTCTTTAACATTAATCTCCTAACCACCTCTCAATGCCATGAAGGCTAAGATCTCTTGGGCAGCCTCTATGTCACTAGGACCAAGCCTCTTCTCACCTCCAGTATGGACCATTTCGATCCTCCAGGTCTAGAAGTCTACCTCTTCGGGCAATTCAACTACAACATATTTGTCCTGCCAGCCTTTGACCAAATCTACAAGGCTATAGAACAACTTATTCCTTAGGTACGGCTTGAGGTAAGGCCACCCCCAATGCTCTTCCACATGTAGAAGTGACAGAAGACCTTGGGAGTAGCCTTTATTATCAGGAACTCACAGAACGCCTGAAAAACCTTCAATGCCCTCCACCCATTAGGAAGGACCTACGATGGATTGCAGCGGTGATGGTTGAAGAACTCCTTCTTGAAGCAACTTGAAGGAAGGTGCTACCCAAACTCCAGGCACTTCTCAAAGATTACAAAGCGCCTCCTTGACAGCAGGGCCACCCGTTCGTCCCTATTCGGCAACCTAATCTACCACCCAAGAATTGCCTCCACAAGAAAGTTGCCGATGATCCAAATGAGGGGCAATTGCCTACTTTTACTCACATGACCATTTGGCTCCTTATTAGTATCAAGAGCATTAAACAAATCTTCCCGGGAGGTAAGGGAACGCCCACATATACATCTCTGAGGATGGCATTGATAATCTTGGTCCTATCTAGTGCCTCTACTGCCATCCACGTAAGTTGGTGGAGTTATACAAGTGATGACACCTTGCCCTCCCATACTTGAGGGGAATCACTCCTTATAGACTCTAAATTAAAGAGATTTGACGACGAAGAGGAACTAGTCACACCTCTGTTGGTTGACATAGTTGTAGTACTTAAAAAAGGAAGAAAAGCTTTGAGAAAGTTTAAACGGTTTTGAAGAAAGTTTTTGAGTTTGATAATGGCAAAACAAAGAGATTATAGAAAAGTAATCTCTCTTTGCAATCCTCCTATTTATAGGCAAGCCGCTTGGGAAGCCATACAAGCAGTTATAGGGATTCGTATAAGCACAAATCCCTAGGAATGTTGCGTAGTAGACACATGGAAAGGATTTTGATAGGATGGTTACCTTTAAAAGGCAAAAGGCATCATGTAGCTGCACGTTAGCCTACTACAAAACGACACTGTCATGTCACATTTAATACGCAGTTTATAAGTAGGTAAAAATCATATTTTCAAAAAGTTCCTTTGACAAGAAGCTTCTTTAGGGCCCATTTGACTTCCATCAAGTTAGCATGACAAAGATATGATGCAATTGCGTATGCTCGGTCTTCATTGAGCATTGTTTAAATAGACCAATTCATAGCCTTAAAGTGCCTACCCAACGAGTTGTAAGGGTATCCTGCTTTAATACCCAAACCTAAGCCTCGCTTGGGGCTTTAACACTTCACTTCGAGACTTTTGACAGCTCCTATTCATCTCGCCTCAAATATTCTCGACCCGGGTATCCGCTGCCTCGAACACCTCTACCTTGGCCACCTTCTAGTCCAAACCTCCACATCCACCACATCGTCCCTATAACGCCACGTCGGAATCCTTTGAGTTAGATCAGTCATGCTTAAGTAGCCTATATATCTCTTCTCCTTGCCTTTGCCTTGGCAATGAGACTACAGGGGGGAAGGTAAGTGTTAATAGGGCACCTTAGACATGGGCCCCTCAAGCTAGATCAGATCCGATGTTTCTTGTGACCTAAGGCTCACCCTTATGGGCCCGAGCCCTAAGGTTGAATGGATTAAGCCTAATAAGCCCTATAACTACCTCAATACATAAGATAAGGATGAAACAGCCACATCCTGAATAAGTGGGATACATCAAGCATAACAACTTCACTCTCCTACACTTGTGAGAGAAGATCTCTCCCGCCAACTGACCTTTAACTACTAACTGCTAACTCCACTCCACTATAAATCCTAAGTCGCTACCCAATGGTAAAAGTCTCTATACTCTACATACTAAGCTTGAGTATCACCCTCAATACTCTATACTCTTTAGAGCCTACTGCTAACTTAAGTATTGGAGTGACTATGCCAGACAACCTCTCGGCATCCCCTTACTATATGCTATTTTATAGGCCTATTACATACAGCATCTAAAAGACTACTGGCAAAAACCTTGAGACGACATTACACGTTCGGCGTAACCACTCCAATACTTAAGTTAGTAGTGAGCTCTAGAGAGTATAGAGTATTGAGGGTAATACGCAAGCTTAGTATACAGAGTGTAGAAAATTTTACCATTAGGTAGCGACTTAGTATTTATAGTAAAATAAAGCCAGCAATAGAAGGTCAGTTAGTGGGAGAGATCTTCTCCTACAAGTGTAGGAGAGTGGAGTCATTGTGCATAACGTGTTTCACTTATTCAAAATGTGACTACTTCATCATTATCTTGTGCATTGTAGCAATTGCAGAGTTTACTGGGCTTGGTCCATTTAGACCTAAGAATCAAGCCCACAGAGGTAAGCCCTAGATCACGAGATACATCGGATCTAGTTAGATTTGAGGGGCCCATGTCCAAAGTACCTTGTCAACCGTATACAAAAGCATTGATATGTGGAAACAAGGTTACATTACTACCCAGTGAATTAATGAGTTCAAAATTTTAGTCTGTGTCACCACTTTCCTTAAGACGCTAATGAAGAATCATAGGGAAAAAAGAAATGCTCAGCCAAGATCATCATATATGAAAAACATTTTCAATTGTGTATAAAGTGCGAGTAGACTCAAATAAGGCAATTAGAAAAATCCCATGGAATTTAAGACATTATTATTCTCACAATCTAAAAGTCCCTAAATAGAACTTCCACAAACACATTATTACTCCATGCATTTAAGTAGGGGGCGAGGAATGATCTTTAATTTTAAAACTTCAGTAGATAATTATATGCACATTCATCGTAATTATAGAAAAAGAAGCAAAACTAATATATTGACATAAATTATTATGTATGGCACAAAAACTTTGTACTGTCTGTTGAAGTTTTACTTAGTACGAAATATTGAATAACTTGCTTTTCGAAGAATATCGCTAAGATTTAAGAGTAGGAACTTACCTAATCAATTAATTTACATATATATATATATATGTATATTTATATATTGTGGCATCTATAAGGAACATGCATCTATATAGCATAATCCGTCCATTGTACCGTAGTTGAAGATGCATCTACTACAAGAAAATGTTTGCCTTCAATATATTCATGTTTATAAATTTAGTTCCGAATAAATATAGACGATGTAATCTATATTTGCACCTTTCCTAATTAATCAACAATGTCTTAACTACTAGGGCTATAAATAAGACAAGGCTAAGCGAATCAAGCCAAACTTTTGAAGGCTTAGACTTAGCTCTTTTAAAATTATTGAGCTCAAACCAAACTTTTACTGAACTTAAAGATCATAAGCTTGGACTCGAGTTCAAACTCAAACTCATTAAGGAATTTAAAACTCAAACCTAACTCTTTTAAATAAATGAGCATGAACTCGAGCTTTTTTAGATAAATGAGCCAAGATGAGTCTAAGCTCAAGCTTGTGATTAAATTAAACTCAAAATTAATTCATAATTATGAAATATACCATAATTTTTTAATTTCATCATTGTTATTCTTATATTATACTTTTTAATGCAATATAATTTTTAATAAAATATATTGATGCACGGCTTATTCGTAAGTTAGCTTATCAACAATATAAATAAGTCTACTTATGAGCCAACTTGCAGGCTTAAAAATGGACTTAAACCGCCTAGTTTATAAATTAAGCTCAAGTGGCTCAAGAGTGGCTCAATTCATTTATATCTCTATTCTATTAACTGCAAATGACAATTATATAATATATTTGTAAAAAAAAAAAAAAAAAAGAACAGTATACATATATGTTTTAGTTACCAATACTTCTCAACTAGACATAAACGTGTTGCCGAATATAAGACGATATGGACTCTTCTTCTTCTTTTTTTATTATATTGCATTGTATCGCTTCTTTCATCCAAGGAGCTTTCCTTTGACTTTGAGGGGGGAAAAAAAAAACCTATTAACCACTATTTTGGTTTAACGAATGGCATTTAAAATGTCCAAGCCAAGAAAAAATATTTAACGATATTTAAACTCTTCGTGGATCGATGAGTAAAGTATAAATATTAATAAAATTTTATCACGTGATGATAAATAAACGTATTTTTTTGAAAAGTTATCAATTATATTTTCATATATCAAAATTTTATTAATATTTATAGATTACTCATCGATTTACATAACATATTAATATCACTGGATCCTTTCTGGCCGATAATTTATATCGAGATAAGAGAAAAAACACTTACACATGTCATAAAAGCACATTGTTTGTAACACTAGTATTAACTCGAAATTGAACAAAAACATTAATGCCAAAAGAAAAACCATAGGGTAAGAGATTTTCAAACTTTTTCAATTTTTTTCCTTTTGTTTGCCTATTAACAAGGCTTTAGATAAGCCTTTAGCATCTCATTTACTATTTATCTATTATGAGTAACGTACTCTTTAATATTTGTGGTTTTCACATAACTGTATATAGAAAAAGTAAGTATTTATATATACCATATGTAAAAGTCCACTTTCCAGTGAAGCCTATATGTATTTCTAGATAAAACTTCTCCAAAGCACACGGGTAAGGATATACAATACAAGCATAAGTGGATTTAGCAAGATAAAAAAACAAAGAAAAGAGTATAAAAAGATTTATGTCATATTTCATATGATTACTTAACAAAAACTTATATATCATAAGCTTTCCATCGAACCTTATGAAAATGAGTAGATGTTAAGGCGTATAATTAGATAAATTATATATACTTGTACATTTCCTTATTAGTATCTTTCGTGCGTTGGCAATGCTTTTTCTTTTAATTATATGCCAAAGTGGAATGTCCCTTAAGTAAAAGAATTTTTAAATTCTTTGGGGGTTATAACTTTTATATGATTTGATGCAAAATGATACCACTCATGGTCATGGTATATAATATTACATATTCACAATTCAAAGAACTATAGCTTTTTCCAAACAACATTTCATTTCATGTAAATGCAGAAAACCCATCATTGATAACATAAAACTACAATTTAATGTATATTCTTGTGTAATTCAATAACAGTTTTCACGTAATATTTGAAACAATCATGAAATAATTACAAATAATGTTTGTTTTATATTAATACTAATAAGGATCTAAGTAAATATTTTAAAATAAAATCTGCATATAGTATTGGATTTTAGCTAGTATTCCATATTATATAATGGATCATTCACTTTTGTTAATGCAACCTTTGCAACTTTAGGAATAAAGAAACTTTAGAGGATCTAAATCCTATTATGTACATGTTTTCCACTTTATGTTTGAATTTCAAATTTAAAAGTTTATTTTCATAAATAACTATTTATTCATCAATGTTAGCACTAATAAATTTCACCTATTGTTCTTATGCAAGGTTGAACTCCATAAATTGATTGACTAATCCTTTCCTATAAAAGAAAACATCCCATGTGTCTACATGCTTCACATGAATAGAAATAGATTAATGTTACGGTAGAATAGTTATCAATGGGTAATTTTTTTTTTTTTTTTTTGAGACCAGTGAGTAAGATTTATTAGGTTTTAATAGCCACAATAAGTTTTATATAGAGAAAAGTAGCCTAAGAAAATATAATGGATAGTGGTCAATACTCAAACATGCTGTAAAAGGATAAAACTATGCAGGATAGTCTTATTAAACCCTATTCCAAGCATATATATTCAAAGCTCTCTAAATTATTCCAATAAAATATGTATAATTCTTTAGATCATGATCTAATTTAAATGGTTAATCTCAAATATAATTAACTACTATTGGGCTTCACCACGAAATATATTTCGTAAACAATCCCTTTATACCAATGAATTGAAGTCTTCTATCTTGTTTGTTAACATCTTACAATTGTAGAGTCATTAGATATCCCAGAACAGACTGGTGATCCACATCCATAACCTTATTCCAAAGTGTCGTTCTAGGCTACAAAAATGAAGAGATTATTTCTCTAAAATTTTATATCTTTCCTAAGCATAGTTTAAAATGCTAATGACTGCATTTTTTATCCGTTTGATAGTAATGGCTCCTCCCACAATATACCAATTTTCCAATTTGCTATCAATCTCTACATTAGTAGCTTCAATTTCCTTTAAGATTTTCTCAAGGTTCATCATTGAGTCCATTTGTAATAGAAAAATAGAAATCTATACCAACCATAGGATTAAATGGAAGAAGAGAAATTTGTATTAATTTCCTTACCACAAGGCCTCAACCCAAACCAAATTAGCTTAAATGAATAGTCTCTAGTTAGCTAAAAAGGCTAACTAAGATAGGTTTAGCCAAGGCTAGTTTCAGTCGAGTTCATAGAACAACCTTATGCTGCTTTTTTATTTCGTTTATGTTCAGTATACAGAAGCCCATTACTATCCTCTAATTTACTCGATTGATGTTCAGTTTGTTGCTCGATTTGAGCCACCATTTGCCACTCATCTAGGATATTCACTAGTTCATAATACGTACATTAACATGATAACCCCTTGTTACAAAAACATATGTTCGTGCTTGTGTTCAATTGCAAGTTTGAATATGTAACTCATGGCTTGCTTCCATTGTCTTTTTGTTGTTATTATATCTTAGTTTACTCACTTAGCTCAAAATATGATCCAAGAGGTTAGTTTTCTAACCACAGATACAAAGAAGTAAATCTAGCAAAAGGCCTCCCATAATAGGTATGGAGAACAAAGTGCACTAAAACCATTGTTAATGATAATGTATTGAACCTATTGTTATTGGTGGAAATGCATTTAGGTAGTTCCTAAAGTTAGGCTTGGAAAAATTTTGCTAAAGAGGAGTTTGTAAAACATGTATATAAATTCTAGAATGTGAGAATGTAAATATAAGTCCTTAAGAACTAGTTCAAACTTTTCATTACAATCACAAGTAACTTATTGAATGAGTAGCACTTGATGGTAAGTCAAAATGCATAAAGGAAAGGTTTATCTATATGGTGAATTATGCTTATTAAGAGAAGTAATACAGATATTAAGTGGTGATATCATGTTAAGATGTGTATTATGTAAGGTTTCTATCAAGCACTTGCATATGAACTTTGAAATAAATGTTTGTGGAAATGGTTTCTTGAATGGTTGTGAAATTCATATGTACTTGTAACGAAAAAGGAGAAAGTTGACCACCTCAAGTGCTCAAAATGGAACTTAAATATAATGATTATTTTGTAAAGTCCTTGTGATTAAATGAAGTACATGAATCAAAATAAGATAGGAAGAGATTTAATCTCGATTAGCCTTACCCTAATTAAAGGATGGTGTAACTAGATGCCTTGTTTGAAAACTACAGCTTATTGAAAGGGTAAAGTAGAAACCTAAAGGTGGGGCATTACAATTCTAGACTTCAGACTAAGTTATGGGGTCAATCTTAGAGTATTGGAGGATTTATAGATTTTTGGTTGTTTTATTATAGTTTAATTAAATAGCAAATTAACATGTTTGTGTTTGCAAAGAGCTAACTATTAAAAATGGAAGATATTGACGTAAAATATTGAAAAATCATCATTTGTTTTTACTTTATGGATTTTCATTTGTTTAGAGCTTTAACATACTCATGTTGCAGTATGAGTATGCAGTATACTATTCACATCTCTTAATTTTAGAGCATGACTTAATATAAAGCATTACACTTGCATTGACATATGTAGATGAGAGAATTCAACTAAATTGTGTCTTATGCTTTACATGGTCTCAGAAAAGTGGTATAGAGATGACATTTAGTAAGATAACTTAAAAAGAATGATATTGGGGAGAACATGTAATCTTGGATTCCTGAATACATATGTGACAAAGAAGAGAGCTTATGGCATCAACCTCATTGTTCTTAAGCTATTGAACTTATTCTTTACCTAAATGTCATTGGATCTTTAAGAATAGAGTTCTTACAATAGAATACCATACCATTTCTTTAATCCCAAAATTGTTATAAATGAGGACGTAAACTTGAGTATTTATATTCTCTTATGCTTAAAGTCTTATGTTAAATCCTTAGTGATTAATGAATGAGAGGAGATATGCTCATTTTAGAGTTATCTATATCAACTTGATATGAGCATGCTATAATGTTTCTTATAGAGATAGGAGTATACCATCATTTTAACAATTTTTATTTTAAGCCTATTAAGCTAAATCTCCTTTAGTCAATGTAGTTAGGGATCCGATCACTACCTAAGAAGTTAAACCTAAATTAATATTGTCTTCGTATAGCCAATTCATCCTTCTATGATATTATGTATCTAATAAGCATACAATACATTGTAACATGTATCATATTATCGGTACGGAGATTTTATTATGCACATACACATACTCACATAGAGATATTCATTATCTATATGAGTGCATTATATTATCATACCATATAGAATTTGACATTGCGTATATATTGGTATCTATGTTAATTATATTCTAATGTAATATATCTACATATATAATATTCTTAATGTATTTACATGTAATACATAGCTTAATAATATTAGCATTATATCTATTATATATTAAATACTATACAGTTTATAGCATTATTTACTTATAGGTTTTGAATAATTCTCCAAGTAAGATAGCTGCGTGGAATGAAGAAAGTGGTGCAAAACAAAGAATTTATTTATTTATTTTTCAAGTTCAAAAAGATTGTATTGATAATTTCCAATTATTGAGATTGATGGAACTGTGATTTCACCTTTTGAAAACCGAAATCAAATTCCCTCCTTAAAGTTGAATCACCAATTCCTAGCAATCTTGATTCTAAGGTTAAAATTACTTCCAAAACGTAAAAAAACAGAGTAAAACATAGAATCATGATAAAAGCCCATTGAGCTTTGCTCAGATTAACAAGGACAAGATGGCCAGAAGAACATGCCAAAATGGGTGAACCCATTTACATTTTGATAAAAGCCCTTATGCATTTAAGTAAAAAGTAATATACTTATTAAAATTAAATTCAAAACTGATATATCACGAGGAAGTCACGTTGAATTGAATTGCTTATTCGAAATTTGATGGTAACTATGACGCTTTCATGTAGACATGTCATAAACGATTGGCACACAATAATATTTGGAAAAATTGGATGCGGCAAATAAACTTCTTACGAGTAAAAAATATAAAACATATATATATATATATATTATATGGTAAATTGCACTACCTTACCTGAAAATTTTAAAAATCGTACAAACTTTAAGATTCTTAAAATTAAACGCTTTCTAGGTATGAGCACAGGTTGTTTTTTTTTTTTTTTTTTCTTTTAGCCGACGCAAAATGCGATGTGACTTAAAAATTTCTAAAACGAAAATCCATATACATGTATTCATGAGGCACTTTAGACCATTATATATATATAAACATATATATATGTTTTCTGGTGGAACGGACAAGCTATTTGTTTATATATAAGGGAATATTTTGTTTATTAGTGAGATCTTTTAGAGTTTTATATGAATAGGGATTCATTTTTCAAAAAATATTACAAAAAATAGCCACTTTTGGAAAATATTACCAATATTCAAATGCACCTTCATTTAGTTTTTTTTTTTTTAACTAAAAAGCACATGCATAGTTATAAACAATTAAATTAAAAGCGTATGCACTACATGCACCTATAATTATAAAACTTAAAATTGAAGACGCAATCATTGCATATGCCTTCGGTATACCGTATAGGTATACCCTAATCCATGCAACTAGACTTTATTCTCACTTTTATCAATTTCTGAAACTTCTAAAATACAAAATATATATATATATATATATATATATAAGAAAACCAATAGTTGAATATCGAACCATATTTTAACACCAATATACATTTAAAACAGGTAATAATCCATAACTTACAGTCGTGACTTTTTTTCTTTTTCTTTTTCTTTTTCTTTTTCTTTGTAATCTTAGCAATAACTTATGAGATTTTTTTTTAGAAAAAAAATTTGTTACTACATTACGTATATTTTGTAGTCATAAATGTACCATAAGATATGTAAATTATTGATATTTTATGAAAATTTACTATATTTTCTCTAAATTAAGGCGTTTTTTGTGTTTTGATAGATAAGTTATATGACTGAGTATGAAAAATTTTAGAATGTAAGTAGAAATTATTATATATATATATATTTGCGTTTGTAATGTGTTAGGTCAAATTAATGAGTTAAAATTAGGCAGTACACAATACAGCTTAACAAGATGACTTCGTACATTTTGTAAAGTTGTCGCTCAATGTGTAAATAAAGTTTTTAATGTTATGTAAATATTCAATTCATTGTGACTTTACTAGGGTGGAAATAGCAAACTACATAAAGTTATTATCTACGCAAATAAAAATATTGTGATAGGTAGTTGGAGGCTAAAGTATGATAGAGAGCCCATTAAAAAGTTGAAGATTAGGAAGAATTCAAACTTTTCTCATTTCAGTAAGAGAATTTGTGGATGGCCAAAGTTGACTCGAGTAGTGTTAAACTCGTGCACAGATGTCCCTTTTTCCATGATGTTGGAGTTGTTTATAAGTTGATGGACATTAGAGACAATGAGGATATTGAGAATTTCATTGAGATAGCTAAGTTTTTTAAGGAACAGAGTATTCATGAAGTATACATAAGCCACATTAGGGAATCGAGTGCCTGAGACGAGTATGAAATACATGATCCAAACAATCTGACCATTTCGGATCCTAATGTGCATTCAACAATGATCGATGTGGAGTAAACAAACATGGATCAGTCAAATGAACCGTATATGGATTTCTCTAAGTACGAGAATGTAAATATCATAGAAAAGCAGCTTGACGAAGCATTAGGTCCCATTATCAAACATAAAGAGTCTCATGATCCATATGTAGAGAAAATGTACATGGATATAAATGTCAATAATGATGGGTAAGATGAGGTAAATAGGGATGGTGATGAGGATGATGTTAGCTTCGAAGATAACCACGCTGAGAATTTGAGAGAGCCCCAAGTGAGACCATATATTGTCGGGAGTAGTGTGCTGATTCAACCATTTTGTAGAGATAGCCTAAGCAGGTCCCATTGTAGTACTGGTGAAATATTGTCCAGTAGTTAGTTTCAAGACTTTTTGCAAATAAATAAACAAGTGGACAGGCTTGTGAGAGATCGTACCCCATTTAACAACAAGTAGTACGATGGCAGTGGCTACGTAACATTTGAGAGAGATGTTAATGAAATGTGCAGCAACATCAGCAGTTCCAATAACTTAAGTTTTGATATGTGGTTCAACATGAAGAAGGATCTCATTAGTTAGGGTGATACTTACTTGGCATGGTTATACCAACAGCTGTACTCTGCCTCATCATCTAACACTCATGAGCTTGGAGGGGCTACAATTCTACTTTAAGTCTAGGCTTAGGATAGATTCCCACAAGTTGCACCCCTTTAATCAATACGGGTTTATTATCAATGAGAATAGACCATTAGCGGCCAAATGGAGGGTAGTACGAGATACTACTCAACATCTAATGCATGCAATAGATGTGTACCACACAACATTTGATATGCAACGACACAGCAGTTATGATATGATAAGTTATCCTCTTTCCTATCCTTCTGTCAAACGTAAGTGCTAACCCTCATTGTTTCGCTGATTGTTTTCCTTTTTTTTTTTTTTAATGTCCATTAGGTTGTTTGGGAACCTTAAATAGAGGAGTTACTATAGTTGTTGCCTCACTTCTGCATTGCCGAGTAACACATTTAGATTGCTTGGGTACCACGCATATGTTTCCACATCATTAAGTAATACTTTATAGACCATGTCATCCAGCAATTTGGTAGATACCAATACCCCCACAGGAGGTTGACACCTATGAATAGCTCCACTAGCTAGACCTCTCGAGTAGAACGGATGTTGATTGGATCAATACGTACTCTACGTACATCCAAGCTTGGGGATAGAGACATAGATTCTTAGTACACACTCAAGGTCCCCAAGGGGTCGACGAGAGTTATTGGCCATGGTATAGACAAATCACCTAGCGTTACATTACATATAAGGGAGCTGTCATCGATTGACTAGTAAGTACATATAAAATCGTCCATTAGTTTTTTGCACTCATACATACTTGGTATCATATATACTGACAACTGTTTTTCTACTTATTTTAGGTGGACTTACTTAGGAGTATGTGACTAACACATAACTATCCTACAGCACTAGATATTGCAAATGGGATACTTCATTTTGTTAAACAGCACAGTAGCCTTATCCTCTACCCACAGCAAGAGGGTATACATGAGCCACCCCATGGGGACCATAGCAGGGAGTAGGAACTACCTGCAAATGAAGATGTGCCAGCTCCTCGTGCACCACCTAGGGGTAAAGTTAGACTTTGAGGAGGTAAGGCTTGATCAAGACATCGTCGGGCAGACCTTAGTGATGATATCCCACCACATAAGCGTCATTCCATTGACTTAGGGCAAATCAGCAAGGGATACAACACATACCCCGAGTCACCTCCACTTTAGGAGTTGAATCCAACTCCAAGGCTGGATTTAGCTCTTATATGACTCTCAAGTTCCAGCAACATTTTGATCTTGTGACTCTACCAACACCTCAAAAACGATGTTCCACTCCTACACAGTCATCCATGGGTGAGAGCATCGCTCAACTACATCCGGCCCCTCTAACCGACCTAGTTCCTCCCAAGGAACTTTATCTCAACAATCCACCACCTCAACCTATGCAGTCATAAGATAAACAGGGGTGTTCACTTCTTTCCCGTGCCGTGAGAGCCTTCACATGACATAGGCAACAATAGATATGTTTGGTCTATTTTTTTCTTTTCTCCTTTTTTGGCCATTGTATTGACATTAACATTGAGTCATGACA
This sequence comes from Lumnitzera littorea, assembly GCA_024138015.1. Classification (NCBI taxonomy): domain Eukaryota; kingdom Viridiplantae; phylum Streptophyta; class Magnoliopsida; order Myrtales; family Combretaceae; genus Lumnitzera; species Lumnitzera littorea. The sequence goes on from JAMXBB010000007.1 coordinate 93,676,770, forward strand.
AATTTTGTATATATACTGATTATTCAAAATATAATTTACTTTTTGTCAAAGATTGCAACTCAATACATTATTTATTTACTCTGGCATTACAATTTGCAATTATTTTTTTCTATAATCAACTCATATGGTCATTGGATGATCATTCCATACACCGATTTCTTCCCCACTTGCTATCTTTATTGAGGCATTCCACAAACTGTGATTTTATGCAATCGATTTCTGTATCAAACTTTCCATTCAATTTGCAATTTATGATTAGAAGTACATTACTTAATTGTGTGGGATTAGGGGAAATTATTATGTTTAATAACAATTATTTTTAATTACAAATTATCTTAATTTTGAAATTTTACCCTAAAAGCACATCTAGTATATGCACCTTCGGTGTAATTGGTCAAACTAAAAGTACATATATTAGATGTGCCTTTAGTGTAAAAACTAATGACGCGTGCACCTTCATTATACCATATTGGTAATATTTTCCAAAATAAGCCCTTTTCCATAATATTTTTCAAAAAGGGATCCGTATTCATATAAAACTTGGATCTTTTGTTACCAACCCAATCAAACTTGAGTACCTTCATTGCTTTTTCCTTTTACGTTGAAAAACATAACATACACAAAAAGAAATAAATAAAACCCTCTGCTTTTTTCCTTCAAAATACTCAATGATACTAATATGTTACATAAAAGATGAATAATGTACACGTATCAATAATAATGCATAACTTTTTTTTAAAAAAAAAAAACCATTATTAATATTCTTATGTATTAAAATTTTATTGATATTTTCATACCACTGATCTATCTATATGACACGTTAGTATCAATAAAACTTTTGTCATTTTTAAGCCCCAACCCTAACTCCCTTTCTTCTTCCCTTGTCATTTACAAAGCTTATTATTTTTTGTTGCAACATCTTATACTTGCATCGATCAACATAGTAAAGTAGTAAAGCATTTCTTTCATTGCTATAGCTATTTGATTTCTCATATGGACTCCTTGGTGATCTCTATCTCTTTTCCCTTTCATTTTGCACACATCAAAATTTATATTCTTGAGCTTTTCATATCTAATTTTTTTTTCCATCCTACTAACTACATTATAACTTAGAGTTGAGGGATTTAATTCTAATCCATCTTATTCAGATATTAGTATTCATACTACTAAATTATAATAGTCTTAGCCATATATGGTTTAATAAGAATATTATCGAGTTCAAGATAATATCAAGATTTATCTTACAAGTGTGTGAATCAGTATTTGTGATTGTATCTATATGAAAAATACCTTTTTTCTCTTGGAATGTAAGGGTGTTATTATTATTACTCTTTTGCAAATATTTCTTATTTTCCACATGTAAATCTTTCTGTTTTTGTATAGTCCAACTCTCTTTCATCTATAGGGTCAAGTAGTTTAGTTAGTTATTTTTGCTTGCCTATATAAAACCAAAAGTAACAGAATCAGATGGATTAATTGTTTTCTCCTGTAAACTGAGTTTCCTCCATTTCCTATCACTAGTGAACATTGCGGAGGTCTTATACGACGGTGAACAATAAGAACGGCGAGTGAGCATCGGAATTCCTCATGGTATCAGAGCGGTTCATTTCTTAGTCCTATTATTCTGTAGTTTCATATCAATGCCTTATTAGTAGTTCTAATCAAACTGTTAAAATGAGTAATAGTCTTGATTTAGCAATCATTGATCTTTTTTATCTTTCTAGATCGAATCATCCTGGCTTGAGTATTGGCAATATAATTTTCAATGGTAATAATTACTCGCCTTGGAGTAAATGCATGAAATTCGGATTAGGAGCCAAGTCAAAATCAGGTTTCATAAACGAATTAATTCCTAAGCCAGCTAAGGATTCTAACCAAATGAGTAAGTGGATTAGAGTTGATTACATGGTAAGATGTTGGCTCATGAACTCCATGACAAGTGATTTAGCTTAGACTTTTTTGTACATACAATTGGCATTTCAATTGTGGAAGGAGATTAAAGAACAATATGGTGTAGCTAATGGACCTTTAATATTTCAGCTTCAACATGAAATTAGTAGCATTAGACAACGCAATCAGGCCATGAGTGTGTATTTCGATAAGTTGCATAGGTGTTAGGATGAATTATAGGAGCTATATTCATTTCCTCAATGTGAGTATGGTAGGATGGATTACTGCACTTGTACTCTTAAGGAACGAATTGTAGAATATGAGTCTCATACTCGATTGATTCAGTTCTTGATGGGGTTGAGTGATGGTTATGAGAGTGTCACAAATCAAATATTGGCCATGGAACCTTTACCTTCGGTCAATCGAGCATTTTATTTGGTCCAACAGGTAGAGAAACAGAGGCAATTTGCAAGGACCTTAAATATGAACATTGATTCAGCTGCATTTTATGCTTATAAGGGTAATAACTTTGATAAGAAGAAGAACAAAAGAGGTCTTGTGTGCGTATACTGTAAACAAGTGTAACATTTTGTTAATAGTTGCTTTCAACTAGTTGGGTACCCTAAGTGGTATAAAGGGAAACGTATGTTGTCCAAAAATAAGAATGATATACCTATAGCATCCTATTGTAGCACAAAGGATGGACTTGGTTGTTTTGAAACTGCTTTGGATTCTAATGATAATAGTGATAAAACCTCCGTCAGTAATCTTAACAAAAACATGCTTTAGGAGTTATGTCGAAAGATGTTGAAGCTCATTCAGGAGTTATGTCAAGAGATGTTGAAGCTCATGAAGGAGAAAGGCAAAGAAAATTCAACTGTTGCAGCTAATGCAGTAACTCATGTAGGTATTTCCATGTCGAACAACCTTTCACTTATAGCTATAGATAATGTTTTGGTTACATGGATAGTAGATATAGGTGCAAGTGACCACATGACACCATTTATACAGTTTGCAAAATCATGTACAGCTGCTAATGTTGTTGATTCCACTTCTATCATTTCCCTTGTTCATTCAACAAATAAATCAGATGTCATGTTGTTGCACAACAGGCTTGGACATAGTTCTTTTTCTACACTTAAATGCCTAGATTCATGTAAAGCCTTTAACTTTGATTCATGTTTTTGTCATGCTTGTTAGGAAGCTAAATTTCATTATGTTCCTTTTCTAAAGAGTTCTAGTATAAGTACTTTTTCTTTCCAATTGATTCACATTGATCGCTAGGGTCCTTATAATGTTGCTTCCTTATTTGGTGCTCATTACTTCCTTACAATAATGGATGATTACAATAGATCAATCTAGACATATCTAATGAATCATAAAAGTCAAACACATTCCATTCTTATACAATATTTCCATTATGTCAAAAACCAATTTTCAGTCACACCAAAAACAGTAAGGAGTGATAACAGTAGTGAATTCATTTCTTACAATTTCCAAGAACTGTTTCATCGCCTTAGGATCATTTATCAAAGAACAATTGCATACACTCCACGGCAAAATGGACGTATGGAAAGAAAACATAAGCATTTGTTAGATACATCAAGAGCTATGAGGTTACATGCTAATCTTCCTAAATCCTTTTAGGGAGAGTGTTTGCTAGCTTCTACGTATCTCATAAATTTGATGCCCGTGGTTACTCTTCAATAGTGATCTCCCTATAAAGTACTCTTTCATAAAACCCTAGATTATAACAAGTTGTGAGTTTTTAGATGTTTGTGCTATATTGCTAATTTGTCACCCTTGAAGGATAAGTTTGATCCTCGGGGTATTAAGGGAGTTTTGTTAGATATGCCACTACTTAGAAAGGTTACAAAGTCTATAAGCGAGATACAAAAGAAATTGTTTATAGCAGAGATGTTATTTTCTTGGAAGAAGATTTTCCATTCAAGGATCAGTTCTCTACTAGTTATGGTGTTGATTCATCCTCATCTATTTGTTCAGTTTCTTTACCTACTGTTTCATTTTATTCTCCTGAACCTCATATTGTTCCACATTTTACTCAAACACCTTCTTTATCTGATTGTTCCTTTCTAGAACAATCATCTCAATATCCTATCCTATGTCATTTTAGTAGAATTCGTAAGACTCCTCAATGGTTAACTGGTTTTGTTTGTGCTGTGAGTTCTTGTGCTGGTGCTGTTGTTGATTCTACCTCTACAACCAAATACCCTTTGTTTGTTGCTTCCATGTTTCATAACTTTCCACACGACTACACTATTTCACTTGCACATGTATTAACTGTATATGAACCAAAACATTATTCTCAATCTATGAAATTTAAGGAGTGGAGAGATGCTATGGACAAGGAAATTTATGCTTTAGAAAGTAATGACACTGAGGACTTAACGCATTTACCTAAGGGTAAGAAGGAAATAGGATGTAAGTGGGTTTACAAAGTCAAATATCAGCCTAATGGGAGTGTTGAGCGATACAAGGATCATTTAGTTGCTAAAGATTATACTCAGGTTGAAGGAGAAGATTATACTGAAACATTTTCCCCTGTTGCTAAACTAAATACTGTTCGAATCCTACTTGTTGTTGTTCTAGCTCATTTTTGGCCCTTACATTAAGTTGATGTTAATAGTGCCTTCTTGCATGAACATCTTTATCAGGAAATATATATGTTTCCACCTGAAGGTTACTCTAAGGCTATTGATGGTCAAGTTTGTTGTCTTAAAAGGTCTCTATACGAGCTTAAACAAGCTTCACATCAGTGGAATTTAGAGATTTCAAATTTTTTACTTCGTGAAGGATTTCTTCAATCCAAACATGACTATTCTCTGTTTACTAAATCTATAAATAAAGGGTTTGTTACAGTCCTCCTTTATGTGGATGACATGTTATTAACAAGTTTAGATGAGGTTCTTATTTTTCATTTGAAATCACAATTGGATGTAGCGTTTACTATCAAAGACTTAGGCTTGGCATGATACTTTCTTAGATTGGAGCTTTGCCGAACTTCCACTGGTTGTCTTTCAAGTCAACAGAAATTCATTCCTAACTTACTCGAAGAAATTGGTTTAATACCTGCTAAGCCAGTTCAATTTCCTTTCCTGAGTGGTTTAAAGTTAGCTGCTGATATGGGTTCTTTATTGTCTGATCCTTCCTATTTTCGTCGATTGGTTAGGAGGCTCTCTTATATTAATCTTACTCAGCCAGATATCAACTTTGCAGTTCATGCTTTGAGTCAGCACATGTCTAAACCTTATATTGGCCATCTACAGGCACTTTTCCATGTGCTGCATTACTTGAAAGGTACGGTTACTTTGGAACTTTATTACTCATGCTTCTACTAGTCTAAATTTACATGCTTTTACAGATTCAAATTGGGCAGTAAGTACAGTTGATCGGAAGTCTATCTCCGGTTATTGCTTGATGCTTGGTTCTTCCTTGATTTCGTAGAAGACAAAGAAACAATCTACTGTTTCTACTTCATCCACTGAAGCAAAATATCACAATTTGGCTACTACAACTAAGGAGATCCTTTGGACATCTTTCATCCTTCATGACTTGGGGGTTTCATTTTCGTTACCCATTTCTGTCTATCGTGATAACAAGTCTACCTTGTTGATTGCTTTTAACCCTTACTTAGATGCACGAACAAAACAGATAGATGTCGATGTGCATTTTGTTTGGGAACATATTACATCTGGGTTCTTGGTTGTCTCTTAGATTCCTTCTAAGTTACAAGTTGTTGATATTTTCACCAAGCCAATCAGTGCTCATCAACTTCTAATATTTCAATCCAAGTTGTCGCTTAGATCAACTCCAACTTGACAAGGGGGGTGTTATTATTATTACTCTTTTATAAATATTTCTTATTTTATACATGTAAATCTTTCTGTTTTTGTATAGTCCAGTTGTCTTTCATCTATAGGGTCAAGTAGTTTAGTTAGTTATTTTTGCTTGCCTATATAAAGCCGAAAGTAATAGAATCAAATGGATTAATTGCTTTCTCCTGTAAACTAAGTTTCCTCCATTTCCTATCGTTAGTAAACATTGCAACAGTCTTATACGTCAATGAACAACAAGAATGGCGAGTGAGCATCGAAATTCCTCAAAGGGAAGGATAATGTTGAAATTTTGTTACACAGATATTTTGCTTTATATGATAGAAGCATGATTATCATACGATGCTGCTACTTTGATATTAAATGAAGAATTGGAGTTTTGCTAAAATATTTGTTTATCGCTATGTAAAAGAAAGAAAGGGAATTTCACTATGTTAGGCTTAGGAGAAAAAGGTTTGTGAATTAATAGTAGATTTCAATTTGTATATTTTCTATCAGTAAATGAAATGGAAAAAAAAAAAAAGAATAGAGGGTCTTGAAGCGTGCTCGGTCTAATTGGGTATGGCAATGAAAACATAAGCGTAGTAATAATGATGTCGATTTTTGTCTTTGTAATTTTTATGCTCACATCAGATATTGCATCCAATTGGGCAGCTAAGTATGCAAAAAGGGTTGGGTCCATGCTATTTATAGGAAAAAAATTCTTTTTAATTTCATAAAAGGTGGGAATTGCACAATTTTAAAAGTTTTATTATCGCATTTGATACGTAAGAATGAAATTGTGATTCTGGTTTCATTCTCTTTTCCTATGTTTAGAAGTGCAATTTGAAAGTGAAATTGCGATTCCTTGGAATGGTCGATTCTACCCTTTGCCTTTAAGGAGGTGGAATCGGGATTTCGCCTTTAAGGAGGTGGAATCAAGATTTCGCCTTTAACCTTCAAATAAACTATAACATGCAATTATTAAGGGCATTTTTAACAATTAATATTATGTACACATTTACAGCCCGTTCGAATGAAACGAGAGCGAAATGTAATTAGAATTCTTAAGGAATGTAATAAGGGTGTAACACCCATTACTTTATTTAGTTGGATTAATAAGCAACTTAAAAATAGATACGTAATAAAACTTTAATGACTCAATTACTCTTGATCCATTTTATTTCTCAAATAATTCTAAAGTAATAAGTGGTGGTGGTGGTGGAGGAAATCGATTGCAAGGGCGGAGGCAATGGTAATGGTCAACAGCAATTGCGAGCAATGGTGATGGTGGTGGTCAATGATGATAGCAATAACAATGTCGATAGCCTAGTAACGGCTTGGAGGGGGGTGGGGATAGTTGCTGCGATGGTGACGACAGCAATGGTGGTGATGATAGTGGTAGTCAGAGGTGGTGGTGACGGCAACTACGATGGTGACAATGACTACAATAATGGCAATGGCATCAGCGTCAGCGGTAGTGATGGGTGATGGTGGTGGCAACAGGATGATCGTAATGGTATTAGTAGTGATAATGGCGATGGTAGTGGTAGTTGGTGGTGATAGTAGCAGTAACGGTAAGTAATGGTGGTTGGTAGTTATTAATAGTGGCGATGGTTAGAAATAGTGGCAGCAATGGATGCGGCAATGGTGGTAGTGGCAATGGTGGTAGTAGCTAGTGGCGATGGCAATAGTAGTAGTGGTTATCGTTAAATTGATATAAGATTATTTTAGGAAAAAAAATGTGAAATTTTATGAGGAATCGTAATTCTTATATTAAATCAAGGAATCCTTATTATTTGATTTCACGTAATAGAGATTCCTAAAAAATTGGGATTTAGAGATAAAAAACCAAATGAATGCTATAATAAAAAATAAGAGGGGGATTAAATTCCAATTTCCCTCAAATGAATGAGGCATTAATGTAATTTTGTTTCATGTGCATTTCCAAACATAGGAAATGATTTATGATTCCAGGCTTCATTTCATTCTATTCAATTTTTATTTATTCCATTCTAAACCATTCTAACCATTCTTATATATTAAACGTAATATAAAAAGTTTCATATATACATTAACGTTTACATATCTTATGCGACATATATATATCTTATCTCATATACTTGCTGATAGAAAATAGCATTGAGCATTTGAACACCTTAATACTTTCGATTGCTTCCATTTTTATTATATATATATATATATAATATATACTTTAAGTTTTTTTTCCTCTTATGTATTTTCATAAAATTTTGGCAATGAATTAACATTCCACATTCTATATCCAATTCTAAAAAATAATACTAATAATATATTTGAAAATGTACTGCCAAACATACCTACCTAAGAGTATGTTAACTTTGGTGTAATTAAATTTCATTATACAAATATAAGTATAAGAGATATCAATATAACAACATCAAATTACACTATACACTTTTTTCGTGTGCAACACTACACCTCAAATAAAAAGCACAAGTCATTTTTTACTTTTACTTTCATCCAGCTTCATTTTACACATGCATCCTATTTCTTTCTAAAGATTCACTTTTCTTCTAACTTCCCTAGATAGTCAAGATTGATTTTCTATTAGAGCATGCACAAATAAAAAGGATTGTCTTCTTATTTGTAGATCAGATCTCATCCTCGAATTACAATTAAGAAGATCACAATCATAGTAAATTTTAGTAGCCACAAATTTTACTTCTTATGAAATGTTTTTATTTCAATCATAACTTACAATTACTTTAAGCTTTTGCCTCCTCTATGTGTTTTATCTATTGAAAATTATAAAGATTATGCTAGATAAAAAAAATTGTAATGAGAAAGTAGGCGTGTGGTGGTGTTGCTACAACTAGCTGATCACGTGTAACAGGTGTGCCGATCGACCTAAGAAATGCCTTGAACTAATGGCACGTAGAGAGATGCTGTTAAGAAGAGGCGTAGGAGAAAGAATGAGCAAACTCAATACTCGAATGCACTTGTATAACAATGGATCAAACTCGGGGTTCTTGATTATTCTTAGATTGTTTTTAATCAAATTGCTTGTTTGATCTTTCGTAAAGTAATTTCAGCAGAGCTCTAGTGTTTATTTCAAACTTGCTAATTTTTTGAATGAATCAAATGAGAAAAGAAGTTTCCTATTTATAGAGTTTTGATGTTAATATTCTCCATTGGATGACTTTAAGATGGATAGCTGAGCTTCATTATTATATAATCAGCTTATTGGTAAGGATCTTTCATAAATTGTACGAACCATATGCTTTCTTGTGTTGCCATTACTATTTCTTAATGTTATACTTCCATTGATAAGAGAGATAATCTTAACTCATTGCACGATGATAATACCCATGATGTTAAACTAAATTGATATCTAGTAGTTGCCCTTTTAGTATCGTAATTACCAACACAGTCACCATCAAAATATATAAATACCTTGCAACCTTCTCCACTTTTGCATAGTATTCAATAACATAAAGTCACCTTTATATACCTAATTATCCATCTTACCACTTCTTAGGTAAATACATAAACTGACTAACTCGATCAACTATAGAAGAGATATTTGATCTAGTTAATGTTTGGCATATCACATTACCCGTGAACTGATGATACATGATTGCTCCTTGATTTTTCCTTTCATTTACATTTGGATGGAGTAAATAGAGATTTGCATTCTAGCATACCATATCTTAACATAGGAATAATCCTATAAGGACAACTACTAATGCAAGAAAATGTATTAACTCTTCGAGTTCTTTCATGTGGAAGTAGATTGAGAGGATCTCTTTTGTTTACTTTATTTACATACTTTAATCTCCAATGATAATAAAACCATCTATGTACACTAATATCACTACTGGTTTACCTTTTTTAGCTTTAGTTAACAAGCTTTAATCACCTATTGTTGGAGTATAACCACTTTATCATAAAGATTCAACAACCTTATCATATTGTACTCTTTGAGCTTATTTTAGTCCTTACAAGGCTTTGCTAATTCAAACACAAAGTTGGCATAATCTTTACTCTCAAAACCTAATGGTTGCTCTTGTAAATTTGTGATACCCCATTAAGTATAGTTCCATATTGGTTATATGAGAAAATTGATATTGATTTAAAATGGTAAAATAATGAATAATATGTTAACACTAACTTTTAAGCCAAGTGATTAAAATGGGCTCGTTAATATTTGTTGATATGTCTATTGCTTATTTTTGGCCTAAGGCGTTAGAAATGATATTGGAGCCAATCCCCTATCAATAGGTAGACAATTTGTGAACTACCTAGACTTAGGTCTAGGTAGCGTCGCTAGGGTATTAACTCGTTAGCATGCTTTCAGAATTACCTATAGGTTAAGAATGGTAAAAATGAACTAAATCGTACATAAAAAATGGGGGGAAATTAGACCCAATTGTAAAGTTTTACAATGAGGATGCTACATATTTAGGGGTGAAATTGTGATACTCCATGAAGTATAGTCCCACATAGGTTATACAAGAGAATTGGTATTAGTTTATAAAAACCATATAGTGAATAACATGTTAACACTAGCTTTTAAGCCAAGTAGTTAAAATAAATCTATTAATGTTTGTTAGTATAGGTATTGACTACTTTTGGCTTGTGGTATTACAAAATTAGTCAATCTAACTCACTATATAGGAAGCATTCTTCACATCCATCCACCAAGGCTTCTATGACTTACTTATTAATAAGGCAATCAAAACTTATATAGTTATAATAATCATGGCAATAGGACTAAACTACTCATCATAGTCTAAGCCATTGTTGAGAGAATCCTCGAGCTACCAAATAAGCCTTATATCTTGTTGCTAATCATCACGAGGAGTCTTCACTTTCTAACATCGTATATAAGATATGGGCTTAAAATCATTAGGCTTTGGCATTAGATCTCACTTGTGATTTCTTTAAGCACTTATACTTCTTCTTGTTATGCTTCTTGCCATTGACTGTAATGCATTTACAGGTGAGAAACTTCAACTAGAATTGTAAAAGAATGGTGCTACGATGACAAACTAAAGTTGTAACTTTAGTAACTATAGGTTTTAATGTGTTTAATTAGAATTAGAAAGGAGCATGGATGTAAGTAATACTAGATGTTGTTGGCTAATATTAAATGCAAATGGTTTTATATCTAAAATTGTGGTAGATTTCATCAAATGATAGAGAAGAAAAAACTTTGGAACGTTAGAATTAGGCTGAAAACAAATGTCGACCCAATGAGAAATCTAATCTAGAACCAGGGATATTGATCATTGTAACCTTAAGATTGAGAATCTCACAAACCTTGGTATAAATCAATGGATTGACCTCAACCTATTGATTAAGTAAATTCAAGAACCTTGATATGAAGATCATGACCCTTTGAATTATATTAATCTAAGAATTTCGGTATAAAAATAAACGCCATAAAAGTTAAATAAAAATTCTTTAATAAGTTTTGAAGGGACAAGAGTTTAAAAACTCAATACCAAATATTCATATTCCATAGATTCCACTTGGAGCTCTTGCCTTGCCGTACATGTGTCACAATGCGTGGCTTTTTAAGTCCCCGTCTGCAGCAAGCCAAGGTCCCCTACATTCGAAGATGTGTTGAGATGAAAAAACCCAAAAAAAAAAAAAAAAAGAGCATGATGCTAAATCTTAGGCATTTCTAGTCTGCATACGCAATGATCTGAAAATTTTCTTTTTTCATGACAAAATCCTTAGAAATTTATAAGATTTAGCTTAGAAGTTTTAGCTTCTAGATTTTTTGTATGAGAAAAGACCTACTACTTGCTACCTTGCATTTCGCTTCCGATTGAAGAGAGCATGTTTCTGGCTTTGTGTCGTATGAATTTATTTTATTTGTTGCTTGACATGTTTAAAACAAAAGTACTATACCAATGATTGGGATGCCTACATAGGATATTCAATCTTAAGAAGTTTTTAATAAATGTGAAACTACTTTATGAAGCAATTAATTCTTTATTCTTAAATCAATTTTATCCAATTGCATATAGGTTTAGTCTTTCCCGGGAAAATGGTGGTCAAAGAGAATTGTTGGTACCACTTGATAGTTGATGCATATTCATCATTCAACATTGCAAAGTATCTTTTAAATCGAAAATCAGTTCTCCTATAGTCTTGTGGTATTAGAAACTCCATTTTTACTCATCGTTTCAACTTATTGAAAGAAACCCAAGTCTCATATTGCCTTCTCAAATACTTCCCAAATAATTGTTAAATATCTATTCTGTTTTCCATACATGATTTTAGGTTTTCATACATCTATATTATGAAGCATCTCGACATGAATGCATTGCAAGCAATCTTGTGTTATCCGCATAACATTTATGCTAACCTCAATAATTAGATGGCATCTAGGTGCCTAATGAACAACTAGCTGAAATATTGAGGTGTTGATTGTGTCACAACGTTATTAAGAAGCCCATTGATACGAGGCAAACGCACCTATCAATTTTAATATAGTCGGATATGAGTCCGAGTCGATCCCTCAGAGATTTTGAGTACTAATATTAACTTTAGCTTTATTATCTAACCGGAAAATTATGTCGAGTTGAATGAATTAAAAATACTGAAATTAACAACTAAACTACTTATGAGACTTAATTATGCAAATTAGAAAGCAATAAACTATTAACGACTTCAAGTATGCAATGATGTATTTAGGAATTATTTCCCCTAGTGTTTAACATGTAACCTTTTTAAAATGTATTCAATTTAGTTTCTATGATTCTTGACCGGAGGAATTCACAATTAAAGCTAATATCTTTCTCAAGCATATTAACCCTAATCCTAAATTATTTACCGGAATCTCTTCACTTAGTAATATAACTTAGAATTGCATTAATGTTTAATGAATTCCCACACAAACGATCAACTTTCCGGAAGAATCATGTATCTTATCTCTAAGTATACATGTAATTCTCTTCAATTATGTTAAGATCTAATTACACATGCAATTTCTCAATCAACATGCATAATATCATATATTGATACTCTAGAATTATCAATCCACAATTAACGACATAATTGAATCAAGAAAAGATAGAAACTTTCTTGAAATTATAATTCAATCCAAGGGTTACATGAAACCCTAGGTTCCATAATCCTAAATACTTGAATTCTAAGCTATCATAACGAATCTAAAAACGAGTTCCATCAAAAACATAAAATAAAGCATGAAAACCCCTCTTGATTTGATAAACAATCTTTAATCTTGAAATCGATGTCGTTATCGTTATCGCTTCTTGATGTTGTTTCTCCTTAAGTCTCTTCTTGTCTCTTGTCTCTCTTTGTTTTTGTAATGTCTCCCTTCCTTTTGAACCCTAAGATCCCCTTTTATATGTGTATTACACGGATTTTATTTTCGTCACCAGACACGGCCTGAGACATGGCCGTGTCTCCAGGTCGTGTAACTTTCTGCACAAAGGCAAAATTTCTACACAACTTCAAAATTTCATAACTTCTTCGTTTGAACTCGGAATTGAGTGAAACTTGATTCCTTTTCTTCGTTTTCGAGCCTAGAACGCGTTTAAACCCTGAAATCAACATTTTACTCAATTAAGTATCATTTTCTTTAAAGAAAACCAAAAATGTATGGGAAATGCTATAAAATCACCATATGAAATATGTTTAAAATCAGAATTATCACCCATAGTCAAGCTAATTCCATCGATATAATTGAGAGAATGGCATGGAACTTAATTGCTCGCTATTATATATATACTTTATCAATTTTGAATGAAGTTAAAATATTGGTACGTTGTTCTTCAATGAGATAATTATCCCACCAACCTTTTAATTATCCAGTAAAACCAGAAATTAAAAAGAGTACTACCTGATGATTAGTAACATTCGAAACATTTTTATTAGTATTTGAAAACATTATCATCTGATTAAGAATATTAAGTATTTTTTGTTCTAAGTATCATCAATATTCCATTCATATGTAAATCCTATAGAATACTTATTTTGATAATTAATATTTTTTTCTTTTATTAGTATATCGGGAGGTATTATTCTCTGATGATATAATTTTTGAGGTTCTTTCCTATTAATTCTATTACTTTCATCATTTCACTCTCTGATACCAACTAGTACACAAGATAAGCTAATCTTTTAGAGAGATATTGGACATTGTATCATTTATTGAATCATTATCAATTTCATCCAAAACATTAATTTTCTCTGAAGGTATATCATCAATGATAATACCCTTCTTGATTAGAGTTGGTGTATCTATATTAAGAAAAATAATTAGTTTTAAAGATGAAGTTTCTTCTTTTATCATTTTATTTTTTAATATTCTTTTCCTATCATCTAAAGCTTTTAAGAATTCATTGCTGGGATTTTTTTAGCATTTTAAAAGGTTTAAATAAAGGTGTATTTTTATTAGTTTTATCGGTCAAAGTTTTTTCAGTAATTTTATTTATCTCATTATTGATTGTATCTTCCATTCTATTCAATTGTTTTCCTATTGTATATAAATGTTGGTTAGTAAAATTATTTTGATTTATTATTTTCTTAATCCTTGAGCCTTCTTCTTCTGTGGCATTTTTTAATGGCGTAAGGGTTATTTCAATATTTTTGTGAATAGCTTTTATATTGTTAAGCGGCGAATGGTTTGATTCAATTATTTTTCCATCACTTAATTGCCATTTAAAATATTCATTTATTACATTAATTTCTTTAGGTTTCAGATAATCTTTTTCAAACCATTCAAAGAAATATATCTGAGAACCTATTTCATTCATGAAATTATAATATTTCATCTTTTATCTGCATTTTAACATTATTGAATATTTCAAAATACCATTTTCTAATTTTTTTTTCATTTTTAGGTGAATTAAACTCCTTGTTCAAGAGAATCCTGTCTAGTTCAAAAGATTTTTCTAGAATATTAAGTTCTGGGTCACTTATTTCTAAAAGTGAAGGTTCTCCATGTTCTAGTTCATTGGATGGTTGGTAAACTGGTTGAGTTATACCAAACCTATTATGAATGATTCATCATTTAGTTGTCTATTTGGTTGAGTATTAAGTTGAACATGAAAAGGTATATAAATTATCGGTAGAGGATTTGGAAAATCTATAGATCACCTAGAAGAGGATAATATTGTCCTTATTTATAAGGGTCTTCTAGGTTGATCAAAAAATCTCCTATTGAATTGGATAATGACTTTACCATTTGAGTGTTAAACCACGTTTGATAATTCAGTATTGTATATTGGTTGTTTTGGAAGTGGATTTTCTACTTTCCAATACTTAGGTAAGTTGACCTGAAACCATGGAATCAACCTAAGGGCAGAGACATTGGCTTTAGTTAGGTCTGTTTAGATAAAAAGAGTTTGACCTCTTTTATCTATTTTATAAGCCTTGGAACCAAAAGTAGTTTTCATTAATTTAAAATAAATCATGTATATTACAACTATTGGTATTAACCCTTCTACCATTTGGTAATTATGGGTTTTTATTTGAAAGATTAAAGAACTCATTATTGTCTTATCTCTAAGAACAAGAGTGATATTGGGGTGACATTCAAATTGGATTGGTCCACTACTAAGACTAGTTTCTATTGTCGCATATATTGATCTCTTATAAACTAATTCTCTAACATCTCTAAGGACCATAAAGATAGAAGTGTTTAACCCTAATTTAGTGAAAGATTGTGCTCCTACTTAGACTAGATCTATATGCATGTAATTCCATTCTTTTGATATATATATATATATATATATATATATATATATAAGAATATAAAAGGTATATTCTTACGAAGTTTTCATTTTTTATCATCAGTTAGATAGAATTAGACCTAGGGAAGAGCTAGGTCCGACCCATGATTTGGACCAAAACCGGCTCAACAGTTCACTAAACTAGCTCGAACCTTTAAGTCACGAGCTTGAACCGTAGCTTAACCCGCCAGGTTTGACGGGTCAACGCAATTCAATGTGTTGAACTAGTGAGTCCAAGCCTGAGTCCAAGGAACCGGCAATTCAATCTGTCGGTTTTGACCCAAAAATTTAAAAAATAAAAAAAATTATAAATTAAATTTAAGTACTCTCTTTAATTAAAATATAAAATAAAATTGAATATATATTATTATTTATATTTAGAAATTGATATCAAAACCGAATAATATATATGAGTTTATAAAAAAATTATTAAAACCCATATATTTTAATATTGGTAAAAGTAGATAATTATGATGTAAAATATATTACTTTAACCACTAAAAGAGTTTAAGGCATAAAATATTATAAGTTTCATACAATCTTGTTTAATTTTTGAAAGAGTAACTATTTCTGTAAATAGTATATTTTAACGATTCATAAAAATGCAAGTGTGTTTATAATTTAATACCAGTAAAAGTCATAAAGAATATATTTATGCCATATAGAAAACGACGAGTATATTATAAATATTAGATAAATACTATTTTCTTTACAATATCAATCCAACCCCCACATAAATTATATTGTTTTTTTAAATTTCCTTTGAAATAATAGAAGAGCATAGTGAGCATGCCTGTCATAAATTAAGTCCATATTGATTATATTGGTAAGCTTTCCTTGAGATATTGTTTATAAAAAGAAGTTTACTTACTCAATTCACTAATTGTGAATATAAAATAATAATTATACATTATTGAAAATGTAAATTATTAATATCTTGCTCAACAATTAATAGGGTATGAATAATTAATCTTAGTGTCTAACAATTAAAAGAATGAAATAGCCAAAATTTTAAATTCTTGTGATTTATTAATGGTATTTTTTTTTCAAATAAAAAATAAAGGTAAAAGAATATTATTTCCCAATTATTAAAAAAAAAATTGGGAAGTTGTCGAGTGAATCAGCTCAAAATCGGCTTAAGTCGGGCCAATCTCGATTCAATAGGGACCAACTGTCGGTCTCGGTTCAAAGGGGACCAAGCCCTTGACCTAGTGGGTTCGGATTGGGTTTAACCCGACCCCAAGTCTAGATAAAATATCCATACATAGAAATGTGCTACATGGATCCAAGTGTTTGGTCCATTAGATTTGTGAAACTAACCCTTTCTTTTTTAATGTGGGCATCACAACTGTTAATAGTAGAATTTTTCACGTTGCAGAAGTCTACTCAACCATTTGGGTAAAATAATGTAGGTAGGACGAATTGTATCTAAAATAGACATATATTCGTTGGTTTTTATGTTTATGTAGGAAAAATGGGATCAAATGCAATCCCATTTTTCCATAAGCAGGGTCTAAAATCCTATATGCTAATGAATCGATGGAAAATGTATTGAGAAATATATGTGAACTCTTGCTAAAAACGTTTCCATAAAGGAAATAAATGGGCGATTATAGTTCGAGAAAATTAGGGAAAATTTGTCAGATTTCGGGAAGGTGGAAAGCCACCCTAGCACTGCCAACCTGATGTGTGAAAACATGGGCATGGCCATAAGAGTTCCATTGCAAGGTACTCAAGTCGATATACGAGTAGGAGGGTCGACCTTGTCCAGATGTAGAGTTCTCAACTCACCCACCTAACAATTTGAAGTTTGGCTTCATTTCCAATTTCTTACATCTCAAGCCTTTTTGAGTTATATTCATTCATGTCGGTCTCACTTCTTGCCACCATAGTTAGAAACATAGTGTCTGAAAGCAATGTCCCAATGGCTTTGTGCATTAAAAAATAAGGGTTCATATTTCTGTATGTAGTATTTGAGAAATGAAACCCTTGATTGGAGTAAAATTTTAAGGTTCATAAGATGCGAGATTCTACTTTCTAAAGTGTAGACCATGTTTCATATTTTTGGAATCATCCTAATTCCTACTTGCTTTATGTACTCTCTTCACTTAGTGTAGAGCATTCCAAAGTATTAATTATTTTATTGCCTGATTCGAATATGTCAAATTGGCATTAAGTATGAACATTATTTTGGTGTCTTAAGTTGTCACATTTTACATTTGAGAAGAAGCAAGAACAGATGTATGAACAGCGTTATTGGTAAATTGTAGAAATTCCCCTTCAATTTTGCTCCTTATTATATACATTTTATCTTTAGAGATTAGTATTTGAACTCGTCAATATTTTAAAACTTCCTATAAGATTCTTAAATAATCGTATTTTCCCTTAAAAAATAATAAAATAATACAAGATTTGCAAAAAAAAAAAAAAAAAAGAAAAAAAATTTAAACCTTAGGATATTTAGCACGATTGCCCCACTGCTATTGACCATCTAAGGAGCCACCATCTAGGGAGAGTAGCGGTCGTGCCATCAACTAAAGGCCGGTGCATAGCCAACTTGCCTAAACTAATGGGTGGTGCAGATTCATCTAATGGAGTGGTGCCACTACTATTAATTGCATAAAAAATTTATACGTTTGAGAATGTGCAAATTAAAATCGTCTCTTTTTAATTTTCTCTTCCTTTTTTTTTTATTTTCTTGGGTTGTGTGTTAGCCTCCATCACCAAAAAGTTGCAAAAATCCATCTATAAAGGTGCATTATAACGTATTACTTCATAGTTGGTGGCATGATCATTCTATGGTTGGGGGATATTTAGACACTAGACACTTGTAAGAGGTGGTTAACGATCTTATTAGCCTTGGAGTGGTTGATTGAGAATGGGTTAGCCATGGTGGTTCACAAGTTAACCCTTATCTTTTTTTTTTCCCCTAGTTTTTGTTTCTTTTTATTATTTTTGAAGGGCAATAAAATCAAAGTTTTTAACTACTAAGAAAATAAGGAATTTTCTTTTTCTTTCTTTATTTTTTTTAAGGAGAAAGGGTGTTTGGATGTAAGGAAAGTCCCTCATCAATCTAAAATATAGACTTATCGGTGTTCTTGGTAGAATAGAATAAATGATGAGGTTGAAATGGATAGAAAAGGATTGGGAGCTACTATTGCTATGCCATCCCTGATTGTTAGTTTTAGCACAAAGATATTGGAAGTATTGACTTCTAAACCTAGCTCCATAGATGTTTACGGAATAATTGACCAGTTAACCCCATTCATGGCTCAACAATTAATCCTAATAGTAGTAACGATAAGTCCTTTTATTCTTCACAACTCCAATGTTCTCAAGTGTAGATAAACAAGCAATATGATCTTTTGCAATGAATACCAGATGAGGAGTCAATTCTTTTGAGTAAAATGACATGGCACGAATTTACTTAATATTAAAGCGAAGATGCTTTTAACCTTCTTCCATCAACCCAAGTATCAATCATTTGTGGTTTACCAAGTATTAGTGCTTTAGTAAGGCATTCTTAGATAGAAAGAACAAAGGGTGAAGGTGGTTTGTTTGCTTTTCAATACTATTATAGGGGGGAAGGTCCTAAATTGATATGACCTTTTCCTTAAGAAAAAATACGCGATTTGATTCTCTCTTTCTGGCTTCCTTTAGTAGGACTTGTGAAAGGGTAAGGTAAAGTTTCATTTAATACTTTCTTTAGAGCAAATAGAATAAAACTTTTCTCATTTGTTGTGTCAAACTAGATAATATGTGGTTGTTCACAACTCAGTTGCTAAAGAAAAAGCTAGCTTCTTTTCTTTTCTCTAGAGAGAGGAATCCCAATACTAGTGAAATAGCCAACTAAGTGGAATCTAAAGGTAATCCCTTCATCTAATAGAGGTAAGGTAGCTAGGTAGTCTTTCCTTTCTCCATTAGCCCAAGCAACACAAGGGAAGTACTTTTTAAGGTTAGCAACAACACAAGATATTGACTTGGATGAGAATCCTACAAATGATTGGATCAATTTTTTTATGCCGTTTATTAAGCTTGACCAAATAATGTCGAAATTTCTAAGATGAGCAAGTTAATAGGAAAGCGAAGAGCAGAAATTCATATTGAAGAGTCTTATACTATATTTTTTCTTGTCCATCAATTCCTCATGCGTTGCCAATTTAGTTCCTTTCATGACTTCCTTGAAACCTAGCCAAGAATATTTAACTAATCCATAAGTAGTTAACGCATAATGGACCTCCTTCTCTAACTAGTGGGGAGTTTCATAGGATTATACTATTCTTATATTCCTATCAATTCTGAGTAAAAAGATATTGTGGAATGCCCTTATTCACTTTATCACTTAGATTACAGGATCTAGAATGCCTAAAGTCAAACAATTGATAGGCTTATTTGCAAAGAAAGAGAATGAAAAATTGGCTTTTAGCCTCAGGCTTAAGGAAAATGTATAATGTTCGACTTATAAGGGAAGTCCAGCCCACTTTACAAGTCTACTAACAAAATATCAAACGACTGCTCTTTATTCTAATTGACTATCCCTCTCTCGAAACTTCACACACACACAACAGGTACTTTTCTCTTTCTCTTTCTTCACTGTCATTTCCTTTCCTCTAGTGTTATCTCTTCGAAAAACTAGGGTTTCAAATGAATACTAGTTCAATGACTTCTTTTACAAAACAAGAATAAAAAATCTACAAATCTAAGTTTGATCTATCTAATGATAGTTCTTTTGATTAATTTAGTGTATGAACTCTCTACTCACTAATGTTTATTTTATGTGTAAGGTAATATTGTGTTGTGAAGAAGAAAAAGTTCTAAACTTTCGAGATGCCAGATATCTCCAAGAATCACTTAAGTGATACTTTAAAAAAATGAGGATCAGTACCCTCTTATTTTCTATTTTTTTTTTCTTTTTATAAGCTTTTTAGTTAAGGTTTGTTATACAAGTTGTTGTACAGTTCACTATGTAACTACTCTTGTAACTCCTACTACTACTGTATTGTAACACCTACTAGTGACTCCTCATACATGATAATCCGACAAATATTTTAGTAGTTTTCTAATTCTTTGCTCACAACCACCCATGTTCATAATATTTTCCCCTCCTCTTTGAAAACTGACCTTATCCCTAAGGTCAAATGTAGGATAATCCCTCACAAAATCTAAAAAATCCATCCATGTCACATCTTCTAGTAACAAATTTTGTCATTATACCAGTAGTTGTGGTACTATTCTTCCTTACCTCATAATTCCCCTTTTATTTAATATAGCCAATGGCTTTACAATAAGAAAGTTTTTGTAGGAATCAAAGGGTAGTGGAACTTGTTCCCAATCTTTACCTTCAGCTTTCTTCAAAATTGAAATGTGAAATACAGGATTAATTCTTAAGTCTTCAAGTAACTTTAGCTTAGAGGCTATAAGACCGATCTTCTATATTACTTTATAGGGCCCAAAATACATTCTAGCAAGCTTAAAAGACAACTTGTTCATTAAAGAAGTTTAGCAATACAATTGAAGTTTGATATATGCAAAATCTCCTACTTATAATGATTTGTCTATTCTTTTCTAATCAGAGTTAGGGTCTTCATCCTTTGTTGAGCTCTAGATAAATTGACTTTCAACAATCTAAGAATCCCATCTTGGTCTAATAACTCCTGGTCTATGGCCTCAACTTTACTCAACCCCTTCACATAATCTGGGATGTTGGGTGGGTCTCAACCATACAATGCCTTAAATGATGTCATTTGGGAATTAGTATAAAAACTAGAATTGAAACAAACTTTAGCCCAAGGCAATAATTTAAGCCAATCTTTTGGTGACTCAATTACAAAAGATCGAAGGTAGTATTCTAAATACCTATTTAATACTTTTGATTAAACATTAGTTTAAGGGTGATAAGCTAAACTCATCCTTAGTTTCGTCCTACTAAGCTTGAATAATTCTTACCCAAATGGCTTACAAAGACCTTATCTCTATCACTCACTATAAAATTCGAAATATCATTTAGTTTTACTATAATATCCACAAACAATTTAGCCACCAATGCTATTGTATATGTTGTTAGTAAAGGCCCCAAATGATAATCTTTTGTAAGACGATCCACCACAACCAAAATAACATAATACCTATGTGATTGAGGTAATCCCATTATAAAATCCATAGAAATGTCTGAAAAAACTTGTTGTGGTATAGGTAATGCTTAAAGCAAACCCGCTAGGGACGTTGTCGATATTTTATTTATCGACAAACATGACAATGCTTCAAGAATTTCTCAATATCATCCTTTATTCCCTTCTAGTAGAAAGTACTACTAATTCTCTTATAAGTCTTTAATACTCCTTCATGACCACCCAATGGAGTAGTATGAAACTCCAATAACAATGTTAGTATAAAAGATGAAGAATTGGAATATAAATTCGATTACCATAATAAAATAAATCATCTCTTAGTATCAATGATAACAGAAGTGACTCCCTTCTCTCATACTTTTCCTTCAACTCCTACCACTCTTCATTTTACTTCAATTCCTCTTTCAAAAGAGTAATAATGTCATTGGAAGGCATAAATAGAACTTGCAATTGTGGCTCCTCCATAAACTTTCTTAATAAAGCATTTGATGCTTTATTATTTGGCCTTGGCTTGTATTTAACTTCATAGTCATAGCCCAAAAGCTTAACTAAATACTGTTGTTGTTCCGATGTTTATATCACTTGAGTCATCATCTCTTTCGAACTCTTTTGGTATTTTCTGATTATAAAGTGGCATCAACAAGTACTAACGTCATTTCCATACTGCTTCCACTACAACCAGCAACTCCCGTACATAAGCACTTGATTTTTGTAATTTTAACTTGAATTTCTTGTTGAAATATGCTACCGGATTACATCCCTAATGCAAAATAGCCCTTAAGCTAACACCAGAAGCATCTATTTCTAAAATAAATGTTTTAAAAAAATCTGGAAGTGTTAAAATGGGAGTTGTCATTAACACTTGCTTTAATTTTTCAAAAGCTACAGTAGCTTAAGAATCTCATTCAAATACATTCTTTTTCAATAAATTTGTTAATGGAAATGCTTTTTTGCATAATCTTTGACAAATCTTTGATAGAAACTTGTTAATCTAAGAAATCCTCTTAGTTGCTTCACTAAATTAGGATGCTGCAATTCTTTTATAACCCTATTTTTTTTTTCCAGATTAGGTTACACCCCACTTTGAGAAACAATATGCCTTAAGTAATCAATCTTATTTTAGGCAAATGAATACTTATTCCTCCTCAAATAGAAAACATTCTTTCTTAAACATTCTAAGGCTTTCTCTAAGTGTACCAAGTGGTCTTCCAAG
The DNA here is from genome assembly GCA_024138015.1 of Lumnitzera littorea. Classification (NCBI taxonomy): domain Eukaryota; kingdom Viridiplantae; phylum Streptophyta; class Magnoliopsida; order Myrtales; family Combretaceae; genus Lumnitzera; species Lumnitzera littorea. The sequence goes on from JAMXBB010000007.1 coordinate 93,699,589, forward strand.
CTACTACTATATATTAAAATGTCATCAAAGAATACAATGATGAACATTCTCAAATAAGGTGAATATGGTATTTATAATTGCTTGGAAAGTTGCTGATGCATTTGATAATTTGCATGGCATAACAACTCATAGTGCCTTTCATGTGTTTTGAGTGCCATCTTAGGTATATTAGCTAGATTCATCCTAATTTGACGACAACCAGCTTGTAAATCCATCTTCAAAAACATTATGGCTCCCCCTAATTCATCTATGGTAGGAGTAAGAAATTTATCCAAAATCGTGACTTGATTTAAGGCCCTATAGTTAAGACAAAATTTCCATGACCCATCGTTCTTTTTAACCAAAAGAATAGGGGATGAAAATGGATTGATACTTGGTCTTATCACCCTACTATCAAGCATTTCCTTTACCAATTTTTCTATCTCCCCTTTTTGAAAGTAAGGATGCTTGTATGGTCTGACATTTATAGCTTTGCTTTCATCTTTAAAATGTATATGATGTTAGATATCTCATAAAGATGGTAGCGATGAAAGAGTCATAAAAACATCTTGAAGTCTACTCAATAGGGCTTCTTCTACAACCTAATTATTGGTAGTATCATGATATAATTCCTCTTTTTAAGCCACCAAATTAAAGCAACAAGCTATATTATCATATTATACAAGTTTATTAAGTTCGACTCCTTCTATTTTCTTAGGCCCAATTTCTATATAGCCATTCAACATAATAGTTTTACCCTTCTAATCAAATGTCATTCTCAAAATAGAATAATCCACTATTATAGGGCCTAAAGTAGTTAACCACTGAATGCCAAGTACCAATTCTGCTCCTTGTATCTCCAAAATGTAAAAATCAACAAAAATTTTGATATCATGCAAAATTAATGGCACTTGTTTACAAACTCCAAAATCAATCAATCTATCACCATTGCCAATCATCATAGTAAGCTTCTAAATTGCAATAATTAGTAAATTTAGATTTTTACCTATACTAAGTTGCATGAAATTATGTGTGCTTCTTGAATTACCAATATAACAATAGATTTTCCATGAATCAAACTTGTTAAATGCAATATTTTAGGAGCCATTGATCTTAAAATTGCATGATAGCTAATCTTTACATTCCTTGATTCATTTACTGCATTCTCTAACTCATTCACATTTTTTACTTGTTCACCAATCATCTCATCTTCCATCTCTTCACCTCCTAGTTCAATCATTATAAGAAATTTAGCTTTGCATACATAACCTTTGTGAAAATTTTCATTACAATTATAGCATAGTCCTTTCTCTTTCCTTAATGCTAGTTCGATTGAAGTCATTTTTTTTATAAGCAATGGTTTAGAAACATTATGGACCGTGTTTTTAGTTGATGATATGGCTAGTTTTGTGTTTGAAGAAATTTAGATGCTGGTTTTGTATTGTGCATTTGGAAAAGAAGGTTTAGAAAGAAAATATGAATTTGTTGGTTTGGTAATTTACTGGTTAGTTCTACATGTAATGAAAGAACTGATGATGCTTAAGTTTATTAAGTTTTCCTTCATGTAATTTTTCGAAACTCATAGCTTCTAACAGTGATGTAGGACATGCTAAAATAACTTCTGCTTAAATGTTTGGTTCCAACCCAGAAATGAAACAACTTTGTATAAAACTTTCTAAAAGGCTGTGTACATGATTGAGTAATGACTCAAATCTAAATTGATAAGCTTCTACTGTAGTCTTTTGAACCAATTTTGCTAATTTGCCTTGATAGTCTTCAAACATAGATGGTCTAAATTTAAGTCTTAATGCTTGCAAGTGCAAGAACGGTTCCCAAGTAGATAATAGTCTACTTCTTGACATCCATTAGTACCAAGCCTATAAACCACATAAGATTTTGATAATACTTGGAACTAAACTCGAACAACCATGATATTCCATAGAGTCGATAAGCTAAATAATAAAAAATTTGCTTACTAAGAAAATTGGATTTAATAGTGAGCATTCCCAAACTTAGGGAAAACCCTAAATGATCAACCAAATATCAACTAATGACGTAAATGCTTAAGAACGCCACTTTAAGTAACCAAGTTTAACCAAGATTAGTTTAATCTTAAACTACCAATAACTTAGTAAAAGAGACAATTTAAGTGAGAAAGTAACTAAGTAATGAACTCTATCCAACTAATTGAATAAAGTAGCCATTTAGGTAATGTTATGTTGAAATTTTCAAAGAATCGTATACGAAGAAGAATTAACCCCTATTACCTAATTTCCTTAACAAATGGAGCACATTTGAAACAAGGCTAATAGTGCTAATCTAATTCACCTTTCACTTGATAAATCCAATAAGGAAAAGATAAGCCAATCTCCATCTCTCCACATATGTTAAACTACTTATAGATAAGTGAACCAACCCATTAAATTGTTTATTATGTAAAAGGAAGTAATTTGACAATTGCATGGTACAATAGTGCCCTAATTCATGCTGGCTAGAGGAGAAGGAATGCTAGGCCATTCCCCATCTTTTCCACATCCATTCAATTGTCAATCTTAGTCACTATTTTTTCATAAGAACCATACCTCCTTCCATCATTATGTGTTGATTCTTTTCATCCTCAGTTGTTTTGAAGTCTTAAACACACTCATACATTTGAAGTAACAAGAAGGAAACTCATTCCCCATACACATAAAGCTAACCGTTCACTCCTTACTTCCTGTTCACGTCACACACACATATACATCACATGGTGGCACCACCTTAGAACACTTAAAAAACCAAAGCTAGAAACATTATGTTATCTTTTGGGAAGTTGGAAGATCAACCAACATAACAAGGGCTTAGTTCTCAAGGAGCTAAAGAGCAAAGGAGGTGCACCAAGGATAAGGAGCTAAGGGGACAAAAAGTAGTGGCATCCACCATCATCTACACTTAATAAAGTAAGTTTCACTTTTAGAAATGTAGAGTGTCATACTTAAAAGATTATTTCTTATCTAAGGAAAGTGTTATGTACCATAGATGTATCTTAGTAAGTTCATAAACTTCTTAAGATTTTTTTTTCATTTGAACACTAAGGTATAAGTAGTTTAGGCTTAGCTTCCTTATAGTATATTTGTTTGTCACTTAGGGTATAGCTTTAGGACTTGAAAAAGCTATAAAATCACATGTGTAAAGGAGCCCAACAAGCTGGATGTGGCATGTATAGAGCATTCGTAGGTGACTTTTTTACTTCTATTAAGTTTTACAAGCCTTAAAGTAGCCTTTAGTGAAGGAAAAATCAACATAAGAAGTGTTGGTGATGATAGTAACTTACAAAGGACTCAAAATAAGATTCAACCTACCCTTGAATAGCTGCTGGACGTGGTGTATTTTAGAGTATTCCTAAACTTTCTTACACTTATTCTTGTTAGATTAGCTTAAAAATGCTATCCTACAACTGCTTTGTGAGTATATATGTTGTTTAAACAAGAATCCTTAAGAAAAGTGTTCATTTGAGAGCTTAAAAAAAATTTTAATATGGTGTCACTTTAAAATCTACTTATAAGAATGTTTTAGAAAAGATTAAAGTATTCTAGAACTTTCTAAAGTAGTATAACTAGCGTATGAAGACATTAGGAGGCTAAATTGAACCAAAAACATGTTTCGACCCCAAAATCTAACCAAGCAAGCCCCAAAAACACTATGGATAGAACTGACCCCTACTCAAAATTCCTTTGGAAATATGTTTGAAAAATGTTTCAACCGAATAAGCATGTCAAGCCTAGGCCATGGACCTTAAATGGCTAAAACAAGCAAAGAATTACAAAACGGGCCAAACCGATAAAACTTTGAGCTTAAAGAGTTAAAGGACCAACATTTCCAAATTTCATGAATAAGATTTGAAGCCCAAGTTAACAAATTAAAAAGCTCGAAAAAACAATTATCAAGCCTCACTTAAAAAACCTTAACAATAAGGCCCATAGGCCCGAACAAGAAGCACTAATAAAGGGAGACTAAGTTGGATTAATAATTGAGCATAGGCCCATAAAGAATAATTATTAAATATACGTCAAGGCCCAAATAAGAACTTAGAACCCACTAAGAATTGGAAAAATGGAATATAAGACCAAAATTTTACAAAAATGGAACCCTTTAACCTAACAAACAAGAGGTTTATAACTTTCTGAACTAGCACGAAAAATTGTAGTTAGAATCTGTCAATTTGGACTACACTACAATAATCTAAATCCAAAAACAATAGAAAATGACTACAAGAATGTGGAAATCGGATTTAAAATGAGAAAGTTTTTATAAAAACAAGTTTTAGTCAAAACCAAGGATTATAGCGAGAATAGTTAGCTTAATAGGAAAATTTCCTTTTCTTATTCATAATCCTTCATGATTCTTTCAAGCGATTCCGATATTGATCCAGACTCATCTACCGACTACTACAATCCATAGATCATAATGGCCGAATGAGTATTCCTATGATTATTATGCTTGTTTTTTATTGTAAATTAGTTGCACTTAAAGCTAAACTACAATGGATACGTTTGGGATTGAGAATTGCATGTGTATGACATTCCGTGATTGTTGTGCTAAAGTACTCTAATATATATATATTAACAAAATGCTTATTATATAGTTACCTGTAACATGCCTTGCGATTGTTTATTAAAATGGGTGGTCACAAAAATAAAACGAATTTAATAATTTTCGACAATAACTAAATTGAATCATGCATGGCATAACTTGCATCATTATATGTTGGCCATCACATTATGCATATGGGACGAAGGAGTCTTGCGGGGGTCGTGATGATGTTTATGTGTAAGAGTTTTCACACAGTGTACATGTGCAACATGGCCTTGTCCTAACTTACGGACTTACTAAGCATTGAAGATGCCAACCACATAATAATGGGCTAAGTCCTCGAGTCCACCGCTTAGGGGTGAGTAGACTGTATGCGTTACTCACATCCTCACTTTCAGTATAGGAATTGAGAAGTAATGATTAAATAATGTAATTAACTATGAGAATAGAAAGAACTAAGTAGAAGTGAGATTAGTACATTTAGCTGTCGAAAGTGCTTAGAACCCAAATCTGACAGTTCAAGTAACTCCAACCTTAGCTTCGAGGGAAAAATCTCAAGCTATATGCAATTATTGATTAAGCCGTATATATATAATTATTTGAGCATACGATTGTTGCATTCATATGGTTGCTTAATACAATTATTTGATCTTTGCATGAAAAGTTTAGTAGGAGGAATTACTCACAAAGCACATTATAAGCTTACACCCTCTTAGTCTTTTTATGCAGGATGACATTTGGCTGGTACCAGGGCATGTTATGCTTGAGGTTAGTGTAAGGGAGCTAGGACATGCAAGTCGAGGAAGAGCAACTAAGAGAACTTACTTATTTTCTTTTGTATAGACCCTTTTATTTGACCCTTATATGGGACGTCTACCAAAGTCCCTATGATCTATTTTTATTTTGTAAATAGTGTCATACTTGTAACATTTCTTTTGGAGAGGAAATAATCCCACTTATGTTGAGGCGATATTGATGATTGGTTAGTTATTTCGTGAAATTAATTTGAACTACTTGGGAACACATACCCAGGAAGCTACTCAGTATTAGAAGACGCCTTATATATCATGTTGAGGGTTTCAAATTAGTCATAAGGCAAATCTAAAGCACTTGAGGTGATATACGGCGAGCTGCCACGACCGAGGTATCTCTCAAGACATAACAAAGCATATGCTTCATTTTCCATTGCAAATGCAGCCTCATACACTCTTCATCTAAAACTCCATGATAATTAAAGAATTGTGTCACTTTGAAAATCCATACATGGAGATCATTGCTATTGAATCTTGGTAATTCCAGTTTTATATTTTGGACACTTGTCCTAAACTCTCCATTATCTCCTTCAGAAGATGATGAACTGTCTATTTGAGCTGGCTATTTATTATTATGCTTCTAATTCTCCCCATTAACATTGAAAGATTACATCAACATCTTGATTTCATCTAAAGAACTTTCCAATTTATCCATTCTTGCATTTGTTTCTTTACTAGTTTCTTCTACTATACTTATTCTAGCAACATATTGATGTAAATCTTCTTGTATCTATGAAATATTTCTGGTAATATTCGCCATTCTTGAAAATCTTGCAAGTGAAATCAATGAAAACACCAAATGTTGGACTTACAAGGGAAGTCTGACCTACTTTACAAGTCTACTAACAAAATATCAAGCGACTCATCTTTATTTTAATTGATTATCCCTCTCTTGAAACTTCACACACACACACACAAGTACTTTTCTCTTTCTCTTTCTTCATTGTCCTTTCCTTTCTTCTAGTGTTATCTCTTCAAAACGCTAGGGTTTCAAATGAATACTAGTTCAATTACTCTTTTTACAAAACAAGAGTAGAAAATCTACAGATCTAAGTCTGATCTATCTAATGATAGTTCTTTTGATTGATTTAGTGTATGAACTCTTTACTCACTTATGTTTATTTTGTGTGCAAGGTAATGTCATGTTGAGAAGAAGGAAAAGTTCTAGATTTTTTAGATGCCAGATACCTCCAAAACTTACTCAAGTGATACATTTAAAAAATGAGGATTGATACCCTCCTATTTTCTGTTTTTTTTTTTTCTTTTTATATGCTATTTAGTTAAGGTTTGTCATACAAGTTGTTGTACAATTCACTATGTAACTACTCTTGCAACTCCTACTACTATTGTATTGTAACACCTACTAGCGACTCCTCATACATGATAATCTAATAAATATTTTGGTAATTTTCTAATTCTTAACTCACAACATCCTATGTTCATAACATATAATTGCCTTAGACCGTAAACAAGATATATGCACATAGATTATAAATAAGAAGGGGTTTATATTAAGACTTCAAATGAAATCAGTAATATATATAATAATTCAGCACTATAAGTATGCTTATTCCTACATATCACTATTTTTCATGATTCTAATGGGAAAAGGAAGAGGCAATCGTGAGATCAATTTGGTGTTTTATTTGGCTGGGGCTTCTTGTCACCGTAAAACACTGCAAACCTGCTCTTAAAAGGACAATGGAAGCTATTTGTTTTTTGGCAAAAGAAGACTTATATTGTTAAATATTGTAATAAAAGAAAACAATAATGACAACCGACCTCTAATGCATAAGGGCAATATGTGTAAATTGTGATGGTAAGACTGGCTTGACTCTATAAATCAAATGGCTATAAGGTTTGACCGAATGACATATGAAATGGCCCCAAGAATTTCATAAGATAAAACAGTAATAATCCCTCATTATTCTCCTTTATAAACTTGTATTAGCAGCTTATAATATCTAAATAATAATAGTAAAGTCCAAGTAATCTTGACTTTTATACTTACACAGGTTCCTTTAAGAAATTGTAATCTTAAAAATAAAATATTAGCTAACAAGAGTATCATGAATTGATTACGTCTGTCAAATGATCTTTTCAAGCTTTAATGAAATTTCTATGGAAGAAGCCAAAACTTTTCTTGTTGTTATGTCCATCGATGTTACATTTTACCTTGAGATGTGGACCTATTTTCATACATTACAAGATGTATACGTATCTCAATGGGTGTATGTGGCACCATTAAATTATTAAATGTTGACAAAAAATAAAAAACAAACGAATCCTAGTGGTATGTTCTTTAATATTCTTCTATCTTTAGTCTTTTTCGTCAATATAAGAGTTTGAGGCTGATGAATATTTTAAATTGTTAGGAAAATTTAGTGATAAGTAATCTAAAAGTTTAAATTTGTCATATTTGGTATAGTTTTACATTTATTGAGTAACACTTCTTCTTTTTTTTTTTTTTTGTGTGTATGTTATGATAAATACCATAAAGAAATTGACCTAAAGTAACAAAATAATGAGCTCTAATTTGAACTTGATTCAAAATTTTAGAGTTTGAACTAGATCGATTAATCTTGTTTAAGTCTTTATTTATCTAAAAATACATTTTTTCTTCCCATTAGAATGATATTGATATAGAAATTCAACTCAAACTGTACTAATATTAAGTTTTATTAAAACCCAATTAGGTTCATAAGTTAAATATCATTAAACCGAAACCATTCGACTCAATAAGCTATCAAATAGCTTAAGTCTAATTAGACTTACAGCTAATTGATATAAATATTACGAAGTTCAAACTTGACTTGATAAACTATTTATGTAGTTTAAGCTCGATTTGAACTCAATTGTAATAATCTAAGTCAAATAAATATTGAGCCAAATGATTAGCCCATTTTATGCTCTTACCTATGATTATATGGTATATTTTACAATCATAAATTAAGTATTTTGCAAGCACACCTCTAATTATTAATCAAGTAAGGATATATCCTTTAATTGAGAATATCAACATAACTAGTTCGACTAACAATCTCCAATGTATTCATCACCTTAAAAAAGATGAATTTGCCTAATTAAATCTAGTAACAATCTCCAACATATTAATCACCCCAAAAATGATAAATCTATCTAAATATAGCTAATACCATAAGTGACATAGTTATCAAAATCATGATTATACTCATATAATTCTATAAATTTATGATTTTAGGGATTTTTTTTTACTTAAATCGAGTATAAAATCGTTTTTTTATAGACTCTAATAGAATTGCAATCCTCCATGTTAAATTAGGTAGAAACTCGAGGTGGGCACAATTCGATACGGTTTGTCCATTTTTACCAAACCGAACTTGATATAGCGATTTGGTTTTTTTTTTTTTTAAATCAAATCTAACCATACGGTTCGGTTCATAAATTTTTTTTAACCTAATTAAAACTGGTTCAATTTAATTCAGTCTACAATTCGAACCATTTGTATCAAATTTCCACTAAATATTTTTATCTCCCATTAATATGAAATTTCAAATAGAATTTATTCAACTTAATTCTAATAATTGATACAAAATTATGATAAAAAATTATAAAATATGAAAAATTTGATGAAATTAATGAAGATTGATGAAAAAAAAATATTAAAAAGTACAAAATAATTACAAAAAAATTTATTTAATTAAATGGTTCGATTCGGTTTGCTTCCCAAAACCGGAAACCGTTTATACACAATCAAACCGAATCATAAACAAAACAGTTCGTAAAAAAAACCGATTTTTCAATTCGGTTCGATTTGACTCGATTCATAGTTTGATCTGCGATTCACGGTTTTTTTGTCTCACTCTAATAAAAACTTACATTTTTAATCAAGTTTACTGATTCTATCTATTTGAATTTAAAAAGAAATATACAAGTAGCTTGGTTTCTACAAGTCCATTAATTATTAGGACGCTATATCATCTTCTCTATCCCATTTCAATATTATTTCCATATTCTATTTGTTCTAGTAACCTATTCCATGTTTGTAGTTTTCGTTCAAGTTGGAACTCCACCCGTAAAGTCTACAAGGAAATCTATTTACTTCATTTTATATCATCAAATCCAATATAAATAAAAAAAGTCAACAAGTTTCGGCTTAGTTTATAATTTCTATAGGATTTCAATTGTTTTGTGAGAAAAAGAACCGAGTACCAAAAATATCAAACTTGAAATCATGGTCACAAGTTGTTCTTAATATCTACTTAAATAACTTAGTTATTAAGAATATTTACTCTTTCTACAAAGTTTATACATTTTAATATATTTTAATCGAATTAGATTAACTTATCGATTGAGTTTCTAAATGGCTATTGGGTGTCCCATGCCTCGTTGGTCTAATAAGTTTTGGAGGTTATGTTAGAAAACACTAAATTTGGTTGCACATATTCTATCGAGATTGGATTCAGGTTCTAGAAAACTTATACCAATCCCATCCTGTTGTATCCTTACATTTACCGAAAGAAACCATTTGGTAAAACATATTTCATTAAACACTGCAAATAGAAAAGTCGACATTACTTGGTCAATACATTATCGTATAACATATTTAGAAACACAGAGTACATATCAACGTAAAGGTCGTTGAAAAAGCTGCAAGGAAAGAGTACAATTTGATGTATATGGTAGTTGAAGAAAAAAGAAAATGGGAGGAAGCTTAACTTCAAGGCAATGGGGACTTTGCAACCAACAATACCAAAGCCCTCCCATGTGTGCAAACATTAATATTAATTAGGTGAGATTGAAGCCTTATGGTATTGCTATGTCCTACCTTCTTACACATAAAAGGAAGGACTCAGTTTCTTCATCACCATCACCACCTTGAGCCTCAATTTCACCACCCTTTCTCTGCCACTAATGGAAGCTAGTGCCGGACTTGTTGCCGGTTCTCATAACCGCAATGAGCTTGTTGTCATTCATGGCCATGAAGAGGTAAATGATGATAATATAGCATGCTTGTTTAAGGTCTCTTTATGAGTATTGTAAGGATAAGATTACGACAAATATTAAAATGAGTCTGGAGAATATTTTCCACGAAATAAAAAAAAAAAGAAACTAGAAAAATGCTTCTTTCTCCAAAAGAGGATGCTGAATCAAGAGCTTGAACGAGTTTACTTTTATAAGTTGTTCCTTAGTTTTACCGAAATTAATTTTTTGCAGTTTCTATCACTGTGCTATTAGACTAAAAGGTGTGTGGTTGTTTATAATTTTTATGGTGCAGCCAAAACCTTTGAAGAATCTGGATGGTCAGGTGTGTGAGATATGTGGAGATGAGATTGGCCTGACAGTTGATGGAGACCTGTTTGTGGCTTGCAATGAGTGTGGTTTTCCAGTTTGCAGGCCTTGCTATGAGTATGAAAGAAGAGAAGGAAGCCAAAATTGCCCACAATGCAAGACTAGATATAAGCGTCTCAAAGGTAACCACAACAAAATGACTATATTGTTCTAACATTCTCTTAGAGTGCTTCGGTTCTGTAAAACCATTTTCCTTAGCTTTTTCGGTGTTAACAACCGCACTATTCACAAGAGTATCGTCCAAAGTAGTTGTAACTAGTTGTATGAGTTGATGGTCTGGACCAGCAACAATCTGCGATCATACACAAATGGAAAAAGACCAAAACTAGAGGAAAGTGCTTTCTCATTTGTTTCTGAAGGAAAATTTCCCTCTATTAAAGTCATTCTCATTCAAATGATGAATGACTCACTAGTCATACTAGCAATATTCAAATACATTTTTCCATGCCTAAATGTGCTCTAATGAGAAAGGGACATGGTTTTGGCTATTTGATTCAGGATTAGGATGGATGTGATCATCAGAACTAGGTGAAATCATACATTTAGCTGATGGCTGCTAATAGTTCTCTACTTGTATGATATTTGTTAAGGGTGCCCAAGAGTGCCAGGAGATGAAGATGAGGAAGATATTGACGATATTGAGCATGAGTTCAATATCGAAGATGAACAAAACAAGCACAAGCATCTTGCAGAAGCAATGCTTCATGGAAAAATGAGCTATGGAAGAGGACCTGACGATGATGAAAATTCTCAATTTCCACCGGTTATTGCTGGTGTTAGAACCCGACCAGTGAGTAAATTGACTCTCTCCATCCACCGAGGCTACATTCCCATATGTAGTTCTAGCAATCTAATTTTTAGGTAAATTAAATGGCCTTCAATCTCTACACATCTACAGGTCAGTGGCGAATTACCTGTATCATCTTATGCGCATGTAGAACAGATGATGCCTTCTTCATTACATAAACGTGTTCATCCATATCCCATGTCAGAACCAGGTAAAAAATTACTAAATCTTTGATCCCTTATATGCAGTTGATAGGTGAACCAGAGTTTCTGTACATGTTTTGACTTCACTAACTAACAAACGTGTTTCTTCAAAATGCCATTTTAAATTGAGATTTGGTTTACACTTTGATTGGTAGATAAGTTCAGTCGATTGAAGAAAAAAACATGGAACAAAAACATAGACATAAATAGGTTACATGTTTTTAAGTTTTTCCTTACTGAAACAGGAAGTGCAAGATGGGATGACAAGAAAGAGGGGGGCTGGAAAGAGAGAATGGATGACTGGAAAATGCAGCAAGGTAATCTGGGACCAGAGCCTGATGATGTAAACGATCCTGACATGGCCATGTAAGATCCACTAAAATTGCATTTCAGTTGAGGAATTACATTTTCTTAACGTGTAAAATGATTTTGATTATCTCCACAAAACCAGACTCTAAACTGACTTTAAATTACCGGAAACTGGGACTGATTGCAGGATAGATGAGGCAAGGCAGCCTTTATCCAGGAAAGTCCCGATTGCATCGAGCAAGATCAACCCTTACCGGATGGTGATTGTGGCTCGACTTGTCATATTGGCTCTCTTCCTGCGCTATAGAATCTTGAATCCTGTGCACGATGCTTTTGGTCTGTGGCTAACATCTGTCATATGTGAAATTTGGTTTGCAATCTCATGGATTCTTGATCAGTTTCCCAAATGGTTTCCCATTGATCGTGAGACCTATCTGGATCGCCTTGCTCTTAGGTAAAGTTCTTGGTCATTCATAATATAAGCAGCGTGTAGAGCTGGTCTGCACAGGGCTCTCCTTAGAACAATTGAATACACAGACCATCTTATGCAGCATTCTTAACGCAGGTACGAGCGTGAAGGTGAGCCTTCTATGCTTGCCCCAGTAGACATCTTTGTCAGTACCGTGGATCCCATGAAGGAGCCTCCTCTAGTAACAGCAAACACGATTTTATCAATCTTAGCTATGGACTATGCAGTTGATAAGAACTCATGCTACATATCTGATGATGGAGCTTCCATGCTGACTTTCGAAGCATTGTCTGAGACGGCAGAATTTGCTCGAAAATGGGTGCCCTTCTGCAAAAAGTTTTCCATAGAGCCTAGAGCTCCAGAAATGTACTTCACTCTGAAGGTTGATTATCTCAAGGACAAGGTCCAGCCCACGTTTGTCAAAGAGAGAAGAGCCATGAAGGTATCATTAGATCTGTACATAACAAATTTGCTATTAGTGTTTCCAGGTTCTTACATCTGTAATTTTGTTACTATGCAGAGAGAATATGAAGAATTTAAGGTTCGAATAAATGCTTTGGTAGCAAAGGCATCAAAAGTTCCTCCTGAAGGTTGGATCATGCAAGATGGGACACCATGGCCAGGAAACAACACAAGGGATCATCCAGGCATGATCCAAGTCTTTCTGGGTCATAGCGGAGGTCTTGACACTGAAGGAAATGAACTTCCAAGGCTTGTTTATGTTTCTCGTGAGAAGAGACCAAGTTTCCAACATCACAAGAAAGCCGGTGCCATGAATGCCCTGGTGAAGAACTTATCTATAGTAAAAGTAGTATTCACCTTTTAGTATGATGATCTCACTTGTCATTTTGTGACTGTCTTCTGCGATAAATCCTCAGGTCCGTGTCTCTGGAGTCCTCACCAATGCACCTTTCATGCTGAACTTAGATTGTGACCATTACATAAACAACAGCAAGGCTGTGCGTGAGGCAATGTGCTTTTTGATGGATCCTCAGATAGGAAGGAAAGTTTGCTATGTCCAATTTCCTCAAAGATTTGATGGTATTGATAGGCATGATCGATATGCCAACAGGAACACTGTATTCTTTGACGTAAGTCTGTAAATTAAGCCATTTTCATCTCCACCTATTCTTAAATTGAAAATTTACAAAATGTTTTGCTTTGACTATGCAGATCAACATGAAAGGTCTTGATGGAATTCAAGGTCCAGTGTATGTCGGAACAGGATGTGTATTCAGACGACAAGCACTATATGGCTATAACCCTCCCAAGGGACCTAAGCGCCCAAAGATGGTTAGCTGCGACTGCTGTCCTTGTTTTGGTCGCCGCAAGAAACACGAGAAATATGCAAAACAGGATGGAAAAGGAGATGGAGCAAACTTAGAAGGTTTTAACTTTAACCATAGTGTCCAATAAGGCAAATTTTCTTTAGTCAAATTCTTATTTACTTAAACGTGGATGGATGATTATGCCGATAGGTGTGGATGATGACAAGGAACTGCTGATGTCTCAAATGAACTTCGAAAAGAAATTTGGACAGTCAGCAATTTTTGTGACTTCGACTCTGATGGAGCAGGGTGGGGTACCACCCTCCTCAAGTCCGGCAGCCCTGCTGAAAGAAGCCATTCATGTAATTAGCTGTGGGTATGAGGACAAGACTGAATGGGGAATTGAGGTAATAATTCTGATAAATTAATAAGCTTCAGGAGCTCAGTATCTTAAATTTAATCTTATAGAAGCACAACCGATACTTTGTTTCTCGAACCACAATAATATCTGTGATGATAAATGACTTGTTTTCAAATGATGGAAGCAGCACAATATTCTGTAGCTTTGTAGACTAGAAATATAACAGATATGAATGACAATAAATTAATCTTTTGCTTCTTGCAGTAGTCACACAGTAAACACATCAAAAGTTTATACTGGAACTTTGTATGCTTCCTGAAAATTTTTTGGCCAATTTGAAAGCTAATCTTTTGAAAATTGATGCTTGCAGTTGGGATGGATTTATGGTTCCATCACAGAGGATATCCTAACAGGTTTTAAGATGCACTGCCGTGGTTGGAGGTCTATATACTGTATGCCAAAGAGGCCAGCCTTCAAGGGCTCTGCTCCCATTAACCTTTCTGATCGTCTTAATCAGGTGCTTCGTTGGGCACTTGGCTCAGTTGAGATCTTCTTCAGTCGTCACAGTCCAGTCTGGTATGGCTACAAGGAAGGAAAGCTTAAATGGCTCGAACGTTTTGCATATGTCAACACAACCATCTATCCATTCACCTCTTTACCCCTACTTGCTTATTGTACGCTTCCTGCTGTTTGCCTACTCACTGACAAATTTATCATGCCATCGGTAGGTACACTTCTGGATAGAGGTATATGACACAAATCTTCACAGCTTTACTTATCCTCTGAAATCATTTTTCTTTGCAGATAAGTACCTTTGCAAGTCTCTTCTTTATTGCTCTTTTCATGTCGATCTTCGCAACTGGCATTCTTGAGCTAAGGTGGAGTGGAGTAAGCATTGAGGAATGGTGGAGAAACGAGCAATTCTGGGTTATCGGTGGAGTGTCAGCTCACCTCTTTGCTGTTGTGCAAGGTCTTTTGAAGATTCTGGCTGGTATAGACACGAGCTTCACAGTCACATCAAAATCAGTTGATGATGAGGAGTTTGGAGAACTCTATGCTTTTAAATGGACAACCCTTTTGATCCCACCTACTACAATCTTGATCATTAACATGATTGGAGTTGTTGCTGGAGTCTCTGATGCCATAAACAATGGATACCAAGCATGGGGCCCTCTATTTGGTAAACTATTTTTTGCCTTCTGGGTGATTGTCCATCTATATCCCTTCCTTAAAGGGCTCATGGGGAGACAAAATCGAACACCAACTATTGTTGTCATCTGGTCAATTCTCCTTGCTTCCATCTTCTCCCTGCTTTGGGTCAGAATTGACCCATTTGTACTAAAGACAAAGGGACCTGACACCAAACAATGTGGAATCAACTGCTAAGAGTCCAGTTCTCCTGCTTTCAGGATCACCTCAAAAACTAAAGGTGCTTGCTTGTACTGTATGAAAAATTAGCAGATAGGTGGTGAGAAATAATAAAGCCAGGGACCAAAATTTTTTGTGTAGCATAAGACACATATCCAGTTTTGTAAATGCATGTGTGCTGCCTCAGCTAAGTGAACATCTCAAAGATTGCAATTATTTTGTTTATACATACACATGTTATATTTTATAAAAGCTGCTCTTAAGAATCAGAGGTGGGGTGAAAAACACATCAACTTGCAGATTTTCAATCTAGGAGCATAATAGAAAAATAACACCGGCAAACAGATTGTTTGAAGATGCAAGTGTCAGAAGAAAAGCAACAAAAGATATCCCTTTCACAATGCCATACTTTGAAGGAATCTTCAATGTTACATAGGATAGAAACACTTTCAACTTTTTGACAATTAATGCACCATTATATGGGACATGCCCAAATAAAATAATGCCAGACATGTTAGTGGAGTAAAAACCCTCAAATACTTGTGCTTCTTTCTTTAGATTAAATCCAGAAGTTCTAAAACTATGATGATGCATTCTTCAAACCATGAAATGTAGCTCTGGGCTTCTGGCTATACTACTTCAGAGTATGAAACCAACTCACAAGGTAAACAAAATCATGGAGGACTTAAGAAGTCTCATGCTTTTTCACTCAAAAAGTATTTGTACCAAGCAGAGACAATTGTGCATATCATACAGAACACATGGTCAAAACAGAAATTATAATATCAGTCTATTCAAAGCTTGATGTACCAGTGTGACTCCAGGTCAACCAATGAATATTGAGAAAGCACATATTTGCAGAGCAGCAGAACAAATATTCAGCGGAAAAGCATCATAATGAATTAGCACAAATCTTGTACATAATTGTTGGAGGCATGAGCCAAATGACATATATACTTAAACAAAGTAGTAACATAAAGGAAACAAGAAGGCAATATTAAACTCACCTGAACTAATTGGCTCCATATTTACTCTTATGTTTGGCTAGAGTAGATTTGGAATGGATATTGGTGGGTGAATTGAAAATGAGAAGAATGTTTCTCTTTCCCTTTAGTGAATAGAAGAGAGAATGGAGATAGAATGGTTTGGAGGATAAATTTTCCTTTGGCCATCAAAGATAAGTAGCCATTCTAAACCATTGTGAGGAAAGAATTAGAAATTCCACTTTTGAAGAGTGGCAATGCTTCTAAAAAAATGGAAACAACTTGAGTGTATTTATATATATACTTCTCCCATTTTCTTTCCTTCAACTCTCTCAATCCAAGCAAAAAATATTATGATATTCTTGATTTGCTATGCTTCACTCAACTTCACCCCTTACTTTTCCAATCCTCATCATTTTATCTAAACATCAGGATCCAGTATAGGCCATATTCATAGTACTCATACCACAGCCTGACAGGTGGATAGAAGAATTTAGTAGACTATCATTTGCTATATTAACCATTACAAAATGTTCCAAAAGTCAGATAGTCTCTGGTGTACCAACTAGGTTCTCAAGGATAATTAGTGGATTTGTCGCATTGCCCTATTGATCCAAGGACCTAATGTTTGGCTGAATGCACCAGATCAATTGTATCTCTCTGCTAAAGAATTGAATTCCTCCCTATAAAGTCCACCTTAGAAAAAATTAAGGCATATGACTGTGTCTTTCATCTTGCTTTAGCAAGAATTTTATACCCCATGATAAAAACTGGGCAGACGATTCGAATCTTTAGGTGCATGGCATCAAACGTGGAAAAGTTCCAAACCAGAGAACGGACTCTCTTTACCAGTAGTCCCCACAAGAACAAACACCATCCTTAAAATGATGGAATCTATTGGCATCCCTAACTATAATGACTCTCTCCGTGATCTTTGATATGAACTTAGTAGCAGTATGACAGTCCAGACATACCCGAAGATTCTTAGTAATCCTGATCTCTGCCTCAGGATCAGTGGTGATAAGGCCAAAAGCAATGGCCAACTTCTCACTATGAACCTTAACCATAAGCTCCTTCTCTTCCTCCTCAACATCATGCAATGCAGTTTCTGTTTCAGATCGAAACCCAGCCTCCCTCATCTTTCTCATTAGTTTTTCCAGCATTGCATAGATTGCATTTGTTTGTGGGTGAGAGCGATCACCTGATGTAAATACATAAGGTGTGTTGCCGATTTCAATTAGAGTGCAACCAGGAGTCTTTGTCAGGTTTCTGCGCTTGACATCTTGACGTATTGAAGCAGCTTGCCAAAAGTTCTTTTCCGTTGAATATATATTTGAGAGTAAGACATGGTATCCGACATTTTCAGGCTCCAATTCAAATAGCTTCTCAGAAGCCAAACGTGCAAGATTAGTGTCCTTGTGTATCATGCAAGCACCAAGTAGCGCACCCCAGATTATAGGACCCGGTTCTGTTGGCATTCGCTCTATGAATTCTAAGGCCTTCTTTAACTTTCCAGCTCGACCAAGAATGTCGACCACACAGGCATAATGTTCGGCCAAGGGCTTAAAGCCATATTCATCTACCATAGAAAGAAAAATTCTCTCCCCTTCTTTCACCAAGCCAGCATGACTACAAGCATACAAGATGCAAAGAAAAGTGACTGCAGTAGGAGAAATCCCAGAATGCGCCATCTGAGAGAAAAGATTTAAGGCTTCTTGTCCGTGTCCATGGAGACCATAGGCAGAAATCATAGAATTCCAAGTCACCACATTCTTCTCGGACATCATATTAAATAGCAACCTAGCCTTCGTGATGCTTCCACACTTTGCATACATGTCAATTAAAGCAGTCATAACATAAATATTGGAATCAAAACCCTCTTTTTTGATCATGTCATGTACCCATTTTCCTAGACTAAGTGCTCCTAGCTGAGCACAAGCTGACAGAATGCTAGTCACTGTCACAGGATTTGGCTGTACTTCAGATGCCTGCATATCTTGGAAAAGGGAAATTGCTTCTTCTGTCAATCCATTCTGTGCATAACCTGAAATCATTGCATTCCAAGCTGCCAGAGTTTTGTCCACAGATTCATCAAATACTTGTCGTGCATATCCTATTTCACTTAACCTACTGTAGACAGTTGTAAGTGCAGTAGCAACAGCAGAATTTGACAAAATGCCAAACTTCATGCAAAAACAATGAATAGAACACGTTAGGTTCAAACGTCCAAAGGGTGAACCCACAGGGATCAACCCAACAAGTGTGCTTGAATTAACTCGCTCCTCAGATGCAAGCACCTTCTTAAATAGCCTCACTGAGTACTCGGTCTCACCATTAAATGTGTACCCAGATATCATTGCATTATAAGATACTATATCTGGCCGATCAATATCTTCAAACAACAAACTTGTTAACGTTATCTCCCTGCATTTTGAATACAAAGAAATTAAACCCGTGATCACATGAACATGGGAATAAAATCCAAGTTTTTTGGCTAGACAATGCACTCCCATCCCCGCTTCAAGCCACTGCAATTCAGCTGCAGCTGGAAGCACAGCTGCCACAGAAGTCAAATCCAACCGTATCACACCATTACCAACCATATCCACAAAAGTTTTAAACGCATCCTCGAAATAGAAATTCTTAACAAGCCCAGAAATCACGGTGTTCCACAAAACCGTATCCTTCTCAGGAATTTCATCAAACATCTTCTTCGCATACTCAACTTTTGAAAACCCAAAGTACATATCAACCAAAGAGGACCCAACAAACAAATCAAATCCAAAGCCATCAGCAATTGCTTGCCCATGAAGCGAAACCCCGACTTTCTCGGTCCTCAAACATGACGAAGCCGATATGGCAAACGCATAAGTAAAGTTATCAGGCTTCAAAACGTTACTATTCCTAAGATGGGTGTACTGCAAGATCGAACCTTTAGGTGAATCATTGTCGGAATAGCCTTTAATTAGGACATTGAAGAGGAAAATATCGGGCTTTGGGATAGAGAGGAAAAGGGTGTGAGCATAATTTAGGGCTTTCAGGTCACAGAGCCTGTGGGTGAGTTTTGTTATAGTGGAGATGTCGTTTTTGTATCCGTTTATAATGATTTGAGTGTGGGTTTGAGTGAGGTGAGAGAGATTTGTGGAGTTGGTTAAGAGATGGATGAAGAAGCTTCTGTTGATCGGGATTACGTTTTTGCAGATCATATGTTCGATGAAAAGCACAGAGGAAAGGCAGTGAATTCAAAATGTAGCAGGAAAATTCCCGCATTGGTTTCATACGTAAGAAATTCAGTCAATAAGTCGAAATACCATAATAATTCTATTTTTCTACCGCCCTTAAAGCCATCATCATCAATTTCATTCTTAATGTATATCCATTTTAAATTTAAATTATTAAATAAATTATAAATTTAATAATTTAAATTAAAATAAATAATAAAATGGATGATTCTATCGATGAAAATAAAAAACGAAACCATAAAAATAAAATAAAAATATAATGTGTGGGAATATTATCCATGGTTCATAGTAATTCTCAAAATAATAAATTAGTAGTTAAAGGTGGGTTTTATATTAAGTATACATGACGTAAAAGGAAAAAAAACTCTACATAAAAAATTATAATATCTAACATTTTTACAATTTTCTTTTTCTTAAATTTAAGAAAAAAAATTTTAAATCCTAGTTTATCTTGATAGAAGAATTATATATTAAAAAAAAAACAATTTTGACTTTTCATAATATTTTTATTAATTTAAATGTATATCATATGTTAGTTTTATATTAATGATTCTTTCATGAAATGTCATATCATTTTAAAAGAACTACGTCTCTTTATATGATGGAAATGAAAAGTTATTTGTTAAGGGTTAGAGATTTTTACATGTTTATTGATTCAAATACTTAATAATTATATAACTATTAATTAAATAAAAAAATAACAGATTTACCGTTGCTAAATTATATGTTCGAAATGAGATATTGGATTTAATATGCTACTCACATTTGAAAAATGCGAGAACTGTCCCCAGCAATCTGGCATTAGATAAATGCGAGAATCATAAACAATAGCAATCTCACGATTGAGAAATCCGAGAAAGATGTAAATAGTAAACTCGTACGTTGAAAATGTAAGATAGGTATGAAACCAACTTTCCAAATGCAATTTTTATGTAAATATTTAAGTTATATTTTTAAAAAACGATTTAACATTAATAATTATATAATTAATTTTATCTCATCTATATTTATATAATTTTTTAAAAGAAAAATAATAGATATATATCGAACCTCCAATAGTTGTGTACTTTTATATTAAATCATCTAAACATCATAACCCTTATATGAGTACCGTTTTTCACATTAATCACATCTTTCCGATATCTAATGGAAAAAGAAAAAAAGAGAATATTCAGTAATGGTTTGAGTGAGTAAATAAAAAAATAATAAATTACCAAAGGATATTATAAATCAAAAGTTACAAATGATAAAAGTTTTTAAAATAATATCTATAACATTACCATGAATCAAAATAGAAAAGAAAAGAAAAAGAAAAAGAAAAACGTAGATAAAAGTATTCAAAATGAATAAGCTTTTATGTTTCATGTGGCACGGAAAGATTTGTCTGTGCTAATTGAGTACAAGGACCATGTAAACAAGAAGAAATTCACCATCCCAAAATTGCCTCATCAACATGTCCTAACGTATCATATTATGCCATATGGTATCCAAATTTAACAAGGAAAAACTTATTTATTTTGTTTCATATCATTATGGAAAACATTAGGATTTTTCTCCTTCATTAAATACCAAATTTGACATATGAAATTTAAAGTTAAATGAAAATAACAATTAAATAATAATCTCATTAAAAAAACAGATGTTTAAATTTATTTTATACCATAAAACTAATAAGGTAAATATAGTTCAACCAAATATATAATTAATATAAATATTTTAGTATTATGATATAAAGAAATTTTATATCTATCTCATATGATTCTTATATTATAGTATGACAACATACGATCCTTTGAAGTAATTGTTTTGTTTTAGTTTAGCAAACTATTCATTAGTAAGTTTAGCTAATGTCATTTTATTATCGTATATGTATGACTATTCATTTTGGATATTTTCAATAGCAATCAAACATATATAAAATATATTTTAAAAATACATACATATAAATGTATATAATATGTGCTTAAAAATATTTATATACAATAAAGACTCATATAGTTAGATGATAGGCATATATATATATATATATATAATATCATATGTGCAATAAATATATAGTATATTTTATATCTTATGACATATAGCATATGATAACCTCTAATTTTATTTTTTAGTTTTGCCTTAATTTCGAAAGCCTAAAAAGATAGAGTATTGATATGTACTTTGCATTTGTAAATGTTTTATATACATAAAATATTTTATAGATAATTTTTGAAAACATCCAAAAATAAATAATTATATACATATATGATAGTAAAATGATAGTAGCTACACTCACAAAACAAAACAATTAATTTGTGAGTATAGCTAATGTCATTTTACTATCATATATGTATCTATATTAATTACATATTAAGTTGAATTGTATTTATCATGTTAGTTTTATGGTATAAAATAAAATTTAAACATCTATTTCTCAAATATTATTATTATTATTATTATTTAGCTTGACTATAAAGGAGAGGGAATTCAAATCATAATTTATCTCAATAGAAAACCAATGGCCATACCATTAAACTATAACAACCTTAGCTAATGAAATTATTGTTTAATCGTTATTTCTATCTAATTTTAAATTTCATGTGTCATGTATCAAATTTACTATTTGATGAAGGAGGATTTTCCATTTTCTTGACAAATTTAGATACCGTGCGCTAATATTGGGATACGACAATTTTAGACAGCGAATTTTTGCGCATGATGGACGATGTACTTGCATGCCACATAATATGAAGTGCTCAGTTATTATAATTTTTATCGACACTTTGGTAGGTAAATAAATGTTTTGCCATTGCCTTAAAGAAACTATTAGAAATCCATAGAGTCATCTTAATGGTTAGATAAGTGAACCACTAATTAATAACTTTCTTATTAATTATATTTAAATGGATCAGCACCACATAATAATTTAACCAATTAACTAAGAATAGTCATATTGTCTAAGAATAAGAAAACACCAAAAGATACATGGATCATTTGATGTAAAAGTAAGATATAACCGATCACAATATTTTGCTATTTACAAAAAAAAAAAAAAAAAAAAAGACATGAGAGTGAAAATTGACAAAAAAAAAAAAAAAATTATTTACGTACTTCCATGCCTCATTCATGCACGATATAAAGCAACAAAATAAGAAAATTTCGTAGTTAAGAGTTCATATATACACTATATATTATGTTAGTGGAAAAAACAAAATTAGAGTTTGAATAATGAAAATATAAAATTCTTAAAACCTTATTTCGTTTTACACTCCAGCGGTCTTCTCCTTCGTTCACCAGGTCCAGACAACTAAGCAAGTAGACAAATAATTCTTATTTAAACTAGTAAAATATGAAAACGTCAAAAACATCTATAATATGATTAAAGCAAAATATAATGAGATTACTAAGATAAGGAAAGGTGAATACATTAGGAAAATCGGGGAAATAAGAGGAGTTTTAATTAGCTAACAATTTGAGATCTTTCCAAAATTTTGAATATAACACACTTATAAACGGATTTGTATTGATAACATTCAACAGGATCAAAAAAACATATTAGATCATTTAAACCTACTTAAATTTGTGCCCTGGTCGAGTTTGATCCATGAACTCATTCACAAACCTATATACTAAACAAATTCCTTAAACAAATACTGGGTTCAACTTACAAACACATTTAATATAGTTAATAATTTATTTCATATGTTTTTGCTAGTTCCGACTAGTAGAGTTAGGTCAAAAAACAAAACCAACCATGAATTATACCCTGGGTCCTGATTCCAGACACTGAGCAAGCCCCAAACTGGTTTTTATGTTTTGGTTCGACTATAGGTAATTGGTTCACTTCCTCAAACTAAACCAGTTACCATAATTAAAGATTTAAAAAAAAAAAAGAAAAAGAAAGAGAGAAAAGAGAGCTGGCCCCTTTTGAAAAGCCATGCCAAAGATTTTTGGTTTGTCAATATATTCTTTCAGTTGTCATTACATATATACAATTTTCAAATACCATTCAACGAATTCTTCAATGTGCAAACTATCTTTAGTTGCTAACCTCGTTAAGTTAGAAGCATCAAAGCACTAAATAGCTTTTTGACATATATGCATATGATAGATTTAGAGCTTGAAGCTTTCCTGCTTGCATTAGAGATCTTTTGATTTTATATTGGTAAATTTTAGCCCATAGTGTGATCCTAACACTTGATATTATTTTATATACTTAAGTACAACCTTTCACTTGATAAAAATGTCGAATCTTAACATGAAACACTTATTAGATGGGGTCAACTTATAGACCTAGGTTTTAATACATGATTAATAAAATGATTGCATTATGAATTAAGGTTTTTCAAATATAAACTCATTTAAATATGGATACGAAACACGATACGTTAAAATGAATTAATAATAGTCCTTATTACAATGAAATCCAGTCAATTCAAGATACAATCCAACGATTTAAGTTTAGCTTGATAAATATAGTGACTTTTGATCTCTAATTACAGGAAACTAGAGAACATCAAGAAGTGATCCAGCTCATAAAAGAGCACGTAGAGCACTAATTTGGAATTGCTAAAGAATTAGTGGATCTATGAATTAGGTATCAGTTCAAGCTCGAAAGTGTTAGCAAGTTACTAATCAAGACAAGTCTTTGTGATCTAATATTAAGTGTATATCTTAATTGAATAAATTTAGTGGATATATATCTTAATTAGATATACTATTTAGTTAAGATTTGAAGTATTAATTGAAGTAAATACTTGAAAGTTGAACATGTGCATGAGTATTGAGATTTGTTGCGCAACATATAGTGCATGATTCCGTATTTAACATAATTCTTCATGAAGTTATACAGTAGACCTATGTCATAATGTGTATTAGAATACAACAGAAATTGAAGAGTTGTTGATGTTTAATGCATATTTTATCCTTCGTCATAAAACCTATGTATGTGTGTGTATATATATGTATGTATGTTTGTGTTTGTGCTTGTGTGTGTATGTATGTGTGTGTGTTTGTGTAGGATTGGGTGTGTTAGCTAATTCGATAGATCTAAGAAGTATGTTTGATCACATGTTGATTTGAAGTGATTTAGCATATAAATACTTATAATAAGATTATGATCTTTTAGTATTTGATGATATATTTAAGTGAATCTATACGTCTTAAAGTTAATGAGATATAAGAATGTCAAATTGAGATTTTAGATGAAGTAGTGAGGATTTTAACATATTGTGATGTATTTGAATTCAAGCATATTAGTCATTGATTTTAGATAATATTTATAATTTGTAATGATTTATGTTGAATTTGAAAGTATTGATACTTTAAAGTTGATTATGAGATTAAATTGAAGTTTAAGATGATCAATATAGTTTTGGTAGTTTTGAAATCTTTTAGAAAAACTAGAATATAATGAACTTAAAATAAGTACAATGAATTTGGATTTCATATAGATAAACATGTTCACGAGTGTTCTTGAATTTCTTAATAGTATTCAATCGATATTAAAAATATTCATATGAATTATATATATTTGATCTTTTATTAAAAAAAAAAAGTAATGCTATGGAATAAATTTATGGAAAATTACATTATGAATCTAAATATAAATTTGAAAGTTCATGTGATGTTCACGTGAGATTCAAAGTATTCTAATATATGTTCATATTTGATCTTGTAAAATTAGTTAGATCAATAGATCACGTGTTGTTATAATTTTCTAAAATAGTTTGAATATGAGATTGAATAAGTTAGAATGTGTTTAAATATTCATGATGAAGTTTATAAGATATTTAAAGTGTTCTTGGAAAATTTACATGTTTAATCTTTTAAAGTGATTAAAATAAGAGATAAGACCTACTTATACCTCACCTTATAAATACAAAGTACGCTGAAACGACTCTACAACTTGTACACTATAAAACTCACATAGTACAAGTTATTTGTGAAACTTGATACTTCTATCTTTCTATAAATTTCAACATTATACTTTTTAATTATAATAAATTTTGGTTATATTATTCTTTTCTCATACAAAAAAGATTGAACCAAAATGTTAAATAGTGTTAATTATTAGCAAAACAATAAGTGGCAAATGCATCATGGTGCATGTACAAAAGAAAAGATTTGACACAAGTTTTATAAGATTAACAACAAATATTGTCTATTAAAGTTTAAAGTTACCATTATTAGGTTTTGATTATTAAATTCGAGTTTTGGATTTGTATTATGTTTGAATAGCTTCTTTTTAACATTAGTATAATATTGTTTTTATTTTTTAGTTTTCTTGAGCGAAGAAAATATAATGTTCTTTTTTTATTCATTAATATTTATTATATTATTTAATAAATTTTGAAAGATCATTATACAATACCCTAGAACTTATACCTTATAAACCTTAGCATAGTTGTCAAAATTATATTATACCCATATGATTTTATGAACTTTCTATTTTAGGAGGTTTTTCTAATTTCAATCGAGTATAAAATCATTTTTGTGGACTCTAATAGAATCATAAGTTTATATATCAAACTCAATAGAAACTTATGTTTTTAATCGGATTATCAATTCCACCTACATAAGTTAAATGGCTAAAAAATGAAAAACAAAATTAGGTCTCTATATGCCTATCATCTATTAAGAAACTATATCATATTCCTCGCTTATTCTAATTTTGTTTCCTTGTTCTCTCTCTCTCTCTCTCTCTCTTAGTCCCCTATTTGATATTTAAAGCCTTCATTCAAGTTCTAATTCTAACTGCAAAGATTATAAGGAAATTTATTTACTTTAGTTTATACAATCCATAATTCAATATGAATGAAAGATTTGTTTTTCTTCAATACATAACTTTTTTTAATTAAATTAATGAAAAAAGAATTTAGTTTCAACTCTTTCTTCTTTCTTATATACATGTTAGATCACAAGTTAACATTTCTTTTATGGAAAAAGAACTTAGTTTCTTCATTTTCATAATTTATTTCAATTTTCTTATAACTACATTAAATATGCTTATAGTTTTAAAGAGTTATTTTACATAGGTGTTGGTCTTGTATAAGATATCAAGAGGAAGAGTGAATTGATATCTTTAAAAATTTTGAAACTTTTGATGTAGATAAAATTATCCCTCTTAATAACTTAAATTGATAAACAGTGATACTTTAATAATTCAATATAAATAAAACAATTAAATAGCGTAAATTAAAAGAGATAAGGAGAAGAATATTAGGTTTAGAATTTATAGAGTTTCGACCTTTTACTTACTACTCTTTTCTAACTCTATTATGAGGGACCCGGTCTACTTTACCAGTGCCATTATATTTGATCCACTAAATCAAAAATATGAGAAGTTTACAAATATTAGCTATACTTGGCTTCAACAACTATACTCTATCTATCTAGCATTTCTACAGTCTAAGCTAATTACAAATCTATAGAGTATAATCAAACTTCTATTAACACTTAAACAACAAATATAGTTTACAAATTACAAGTGAGAACAATAATACAATTCTCAAATAATTTTGTCCAAAAATATAAAGATCAATGAATGATTAGCTTCGATTCAACTCTCTAAAGAAATATCTAAGAAACGTTCTATACTCTTTCAGCTGGTAGAGAGTGTCTATGATCAGAGTATAAAGTATATGTATTTTCCTTCTCAAAATCGTATGTGGCATTTTGAAACCTTTCTCCTTTTATATAAAAGTCTTCCAACAGCTAATTTATTTAGAATTATCTTCAATTCATGTTTATCCATTTCAACATCTAAGTGATAATCCATAGATATTGATATAAGGCAAGTGCACCTATCAATTTTAATATAGCTGATGTGAGTTCGAGTCGATCCCTTAGAGACTTCGAGTACTAATATTAACCTTAGCTCTATTATTTAACTGAAAAATTGTGATGAGTTGAATGAATTAAAAATATTAAAATTAACAAACTAACCTAATTATGAGACTTGATTAAACAATTTAGAAAGTAATAAAATTGAGAATGACTTCAAGAAGGTAATAACGTATTTATGAATTATTTCCCTTAGTGTTTAACATGTGATCACTTAAAATGTATCCAATTTAATCTCTATTATTCTTGACCGGAGGGATTCACAATTAAAATTAACACATTTCTCAAGCATAGTAACCCTAATCCTAAATTATTTACTGGAATCTCTTCACTTAGTAATATAATTTAGAATCACATTAATGTATAATGAATTCCCACACAAAAGAACAACTTTCCGGAAGAAACATGTATCTTATCTTTAAGTACACATATAATTTTTTCCAATTATGTCAAGATCTCATTACATATGTGATTTCTCAATCATTATGCATAATATCATAGATTGATACCCTAGAAATATCAATTAACAATTAAATAACATAATTGAATTAAGAAAAGATAGAAACTTTATTGAAAATTATAAATCAATCTAATAGTCACATGAAACCCTAGGTTCCACGATCCTAAATACAAGAATCTTAAGATATCGTAATGAAACTAAAAACAACTTGCAACAAAATCAAGAAATAAAACATGAAAAACCTCTTTTTGTTGATGAAAAATCTCTTCAATCTTGAAGTTAAGTGTTGCTTTCGCCTTTTGCTCTTCCTTCTCTTCAAGTCTCTTCACTTTTGAATGTCCAATCTTGTGTGCAAAACCCTAGTAAGTCCTTTTATAATGTATTGTAAAGTTTCCTTTTTTGTCACCAGACACAGCCTGGGATATAGTTGTGTCTCCAGGTCGTGTAACTTTCTAACCTTGGCAAATTTTCCTGGATGGACACAGCTTGAGGATATAATTATGTCCCATACTATGTAACTTTCTAACCAAAGTTCCTATTTTTTATGTAACTTCAAAGCTTCATAACTCATTCATTTAAACTCTAAATTGAGTGAAACTTGATTCCTTTTCTTCATTTTCAATCTAAGAATGCGTTTAAACCTTGAAATCAAAATATTACTCAATTAAGTATCAATTTCTTTAAAGAAAACCAAACATGTAAGGGAAATACTATCAAACTTATTTTAAATACATTTCATATGGTGATTTTTTAGTATTTCCCTTACATATTTGGTTTTCTTTAAATAAATCGATACTTAATTGAGTAATATTTTGATTTCAAGGTTTGAACGCATTCTTGGATTGAAAACAAAGAAAAGAAATCAAGTTTCACTCAATTTGGAGTTCAAATGAATAAGTTATGAAGTTACATAAATAATAGGAATTTTGATCAGAAAATTACACAGTCTGAGATACAATTTTAGAGAAAATCTTAAGAGTTTAAATTTTTAAATCAGATCTTCTAATCTTTTTATGGTTAGATATACTCTGATCGGTAATTTCCAAATAAGCTTAAGTTTTGAAATTTAAATCCCACAAAATTCAAAATCAGCCTTATCCTTATCCTTATCTAAAGATAAATTTACTTACAAATAATCCTCATAGATTTTGATTCCAACTTAGGTGAAATGAAATTAAATATATTTCTCTAATATACCAAATCTAGTGGAGTTAAGTCTTGTTTACTTTAAAACTAATATTGTGATTATTTTCAACATTACTCTTTCAAACTAACTAGCTGAATAACCTTTTGAAGAGTATTAATTTACTCTTCTTCAAAGTTTTTGAATTATTTTCGAAAATAATTGTACTAACTCTTTTTATAAAAGTTTCTAAAACATTATTTGAAGTTTTTCAAACTTAACTATTTTTCAAATGATTCAGACCTTTTGAAAAAAGTTTATGAATCTAACTCAAATTGTAATTTTAAACTTTCTGAAGAACTATTTAAATACCTGCATACTTGTCAGTTCATTAGCATTCCTTTCTTTTTATTATCATCAAAATTTATAAGAGATATCTAACAATAAGTTATAGAAATCTACTTTCTATGTTCTAATACATTCTTATTTAAAAGATCCTCTAGTGATTTTAGGTAAAATTGTGAGCTTAACAATCTTAAACCTTAGAATACAAGTTTTAGAGTGGGTATAGAATATGAAAACATTAGACCCATACTCCACTCTATAAGAGCATGTTCCGAAAAGTTAATACCTAGAATTGACTCTATGATCCTTGCTACCTACTTGGACTTACTTAGTTTAGTAAGATATAGGTGGTGCCCTATACAACTGGGTAACCTACTTACCTCTAGTTAAAATTGAGTCAAAATTTTGATTTTAGATGAATTTTTCTCATGACAATTAAAATTTGATCTTAACTTATTCATTGATCTTCAACACACTTACATCAATCATTAAATTCCTAAGAACATGGACATCGAGCTAGAATTGTTGGATTAAAATCTTAAATCAAGTTCTTAAATGAAAGTTGTTTGATCTTTTAAAGTAGCTTTAACTTAGAAAAAGTTGTGTTTTAGGGTAAAATTGAAAATAATAATATTTCAATTAATATTAAATGCTCAAAAAGTAAATTAAATTAATGAAATAATAAGAAAAAGAAGAAAGTAAACCAAATGTGAAATAATCTAGCTATTCAATAAACTGGTCATTAATGAGAAGTGGTGACGTAATTTCTTTTTAACTTATTTAACTAATTAAGTTTGCTGGGTTGGATTGGTTTTTAAATTAACTTAAGTCAACTTTGTTATGGACTAGAATTTATGTATAACCTTTAGTTTATTTAAGTAATGAATTGGTTTTCCTAAGTATGGAATTTATTATAGATTAAGTAAAAGTTTATATTAAATTATAAGTAAATAAAATACTAACGATTGTTTTTTACTGCATATTAATAATATTTATGAGTTCAAGAGATAGACTCATATCTTAGTTTGTGATTACGAAGAATATAGATATACGTGGTAGCTATGGCATATTCTATATGCATGTAAATTTTGTCATCAGATTGAATAGAAACTTAACTAATTAAATGCATGATAAGTTAATGGTTGGTGGTACAAGTCTATGGATGATAACCTTGGATAGGGTTTACAACTGCAACCATACTCTTAGGATGATATAGTAGCTAAGTGCTTTGGCCATGATATGAATTAGTGGTTAGTCAATAAGAAGGAAATGTGGCTATCAACAAGTTGATGAGCGAATGAGGAAGTAATACTAAAAGTATTCGGGCTTATAGGACCTAATGGATAATATTACATATATGGATTACATTTATTGATGGTAGATATGATGGTAATCTCCATATGATTCTATTATGGTTTATGGTTTATGCTTTCAATGAGGTAATCTATTTTGATGTAGTGATCTAAACATCCTCATTTACTTGTAGCAAGATGTGGACCCTTTTGTTTTAGGTTTTGCATGTTTAAAGTCATTAATTATTTGAGATTTCAAGATGTTGAAATCATACTGTTTACTTTAAAAAAAAATAACTCAAGTGAATCAAAATAACTCAAGTGAATCTTAATTACTCCATTAGAATCATATATACTTGCAATGTACCATAGAGTGTGTTAGTGTAACTACTATATATTGTGTTTTGTCACTTCTTTGAAATTTAATGTTTCAGGTGTTGATATGTTACTAATAAATCGTATGACAAGCTTGATTATGATCTTTATGGCAGGAAACAGGAAATTGTCAAGGCATAGTTTACTTCCCATGATATCAAATTGTTTTGGCCACTTCCCATAATACCGTTTGGATATTAGACTTTATACTTTGATAGAGAACTTCGAGAGATTGATTCTACTTGTTAAATATTATCAATTGGCTATAGTTAGATCTTATAAATTTTATAAACTTTAGACTTTTTAAAGAATATTTTCTTCAAATAAAACTATAAACATTAAAATTGGATAAAGACTATTTAATATACTTTAGTGTGCTAAAACCCTTAATGTGTTATTACTTTAATATCAATAAATGTGGACTATCATATTAGAAATTATGATCCAATATGTAACTTTTCATTAAGAAGAGTTACAATTGTAATTTA
Organism: Lumnitzera littorea; assembly: GCA_024138015.1. NCBI lineage: Eukaryota > Viridiplantae > Streptophyta > Magnoliopsida > Myrtales > Combretaceae > Lumnitzera > Lumnitzera littorea. The sequence continues at coordinate 93,731,183 of JAMXBB010000007.1, forward strand.
AATGTTGTGACTTTTATAATGAGATGGCTTGATTAGAGAGGTTGTTTAATATCATGAAGAGTTATGATCCTCTTCCTACCTTTTTATATGAAAGTAAACACTATGATATTGAGATTCACTTTTTTACTTTTCATATTTTTCAAAACCTTTATGAGATTAATAGAGTTAAGAAAGAGAAAATCCTACATCTAGAGAAATAAGGTTGAATTGGAGGAATAATATGTGTCGAAGAAATTAGAGTATTCTTCATCTTTTCAAATTTAAGAAATAGTTATGGAAAAAAAGTACTTAATATAATCAATATATAATTATGTGAAAATCATGAAGTTTGAATATTTGAGAATTATTTGCTAAAAATTATTTGAGATATTCACTCTATTCATTATGATATGTTTGTCCTATTGACATGTCTAAAGGAATTAATGTTTGGATTTATTGGATCTTTAACAATTTATACAAGAATTAGTAGCTTGAGTCGGGGGACCCTTTTTATTACACCAATCCTAAAGATCCATGAAATTTATGGTGGATTCAAGACAACAAACAATAGAAGCATTTTGATTGTTTAGTTATTTATTTCATTTTTAATCTTATACATCAAGATAAATATGTATGTATTTGAAATAGATATAATAAATAGAATCTTTGGATTCACCTAAATCCTTTTAGTGAAATATTGAAATTCACTTACATGTAGTATTAGAGCAAAGTTTAAGGATTCATGATTTTCCAAATTTCTATGATTAAGAATATATATATTTGTCTAGATAGGTTACGATATTGTATATTTAAAGATTACACCTTTTTGTAATGTTGCAACTGAAAAACTACTCATGGGATTGGAGAAAAAGGAAATTTTAAACGGTTGATCCTATTGAAACAATATCAACTATTTGGTTCTGAAGAGATGACTGAAAAGGATTCCAAATGCCATTATCATACTTGTAGAGACGAACTTCATAAAAGATTCCAAACCATACGAGTTAAATTTTTTTTTTCAATTTTCGTATCTCCATATGGCGTGAACATGTGAACCTTATCGGTTATCTTCTCAGGTTTGGGTGTTGCTATGCACAATGTTTTTGTCTTTCGATATTAAACATAATAATAGATATATGGATTTGAATTATAAAAGAAATTCCAAATGATGAGATTCAACGAAGAGATAAAATACCGAAACTTTCGTTGGACATTCAGAACTCCCATGAATGTGTTAATTATTAACAAGTTACTTAAACTGGGATACTACTAAATGAAAAGATATAAAATAGGTCCTTTTTATAAATATATTATTGTATTTCATGTAAGTTTGTATGAAAGAAATTTCAACTGTAGGTGTTTAACTACTTATTGAAGTACATGGCTTATATTTTGTTTAGTAAAGTATGGTAACATAATTTTATCATAGTATAAATATTATTATATTTGAAATTTATATAATGGATGATTTGCTAGTCACCAAAGTGGCCAAATTGTTAAATTCATCAGTTTTGTTTTTTTTTTTTTTTAACCCATGAATTTTATTTACAAATGACATAATAGATGATAATGATAACTATGGTAAAGTGAATGTTTAATATTATAAGACATAATAAACCATCCAAAGAGGATTAATGTTCTTATAATATAAAATATGACTGTCTATAACAGGTATATTTTATTTGATTCATTTGTTTATTGAAAGATTGTAAATATATCTAATTAATTATGTATATGCTAGTTGATTATGATTAATGTTTATATATTTTAGTATTGCCCAAATGATAACTTTGATATATAATTATGTTCTTTTGTAAATTGCTTGAATTTGAATTTATATGATTACTCAAAACATTAACATATACCATCTATTTTAATTATTACAATATCTGTCTTTGTTTCTCTACATTCCCATGCCTCATCTATTCTTATATTTAATGGATTGAATTTCTTATATTAGTATGAGCAAGTCTAATTTCACTGAGGTATTTTAGATCTTGACTTATCCCATTAAATTGAGAATCCTACTGCTATACTAATAAAAGCAGTGATGAGAAGAAAACTTTCCATAAACATTAGGAGAGATTGATTGAATTAAATTGAATGTTAATGAGAATGATAGTAGCAAACATCATCAAATTTACTCCTCTTAAAATTGACAATGTTAAAGAATTTATTAAGTTTGTGGAAAAGGCTCTTAAATTGTTAGTAAGTGTCTTGCTAGTACTTTAATTGGTACTTGGACTAACATAAAATTTTATGGGTCTCATATTATGCATGAACATGTCCTTGAAATGACAAATATATTTGCTAAGTTAAAAGCATTAGGAATGAATGTAGATCAATTCTTTTTGGTACAGTTCATATTGAATTCCTTACCTCTTGAAAGATATGGGCCTTTTCAAATGAATTACGATACTATAAAAGAAAATAGGATTTGAATGATTTGACCATAATGTTGATTTAGGAAGAAACAAGATCAAAAAACTAAAAGACTTGTTCTATTCATTTTGCAAGTCATTAAGAAGTTGCAAACGGCTCAAAGAGAGAGCCTAAAAAGAGTAAGAAGAAAAGTTTACATAACCTAAATAAATCTTCAAAAGCTGCAAAAATCTTAAAAAAGGAAATTATGTATCATTTTTGGAAAAAAAAAATAAGACACTTGAAGAAAGATTGCTTAAAATAGAAATTTTGGTTTGAAAAGAAAGATAAGCCTTGTGTTTTTGTTTGTTTTGAATTAAACGTTACATAAGTTCCTTATAATACTTAGTGGATTGATTTTGGGTTAAGAATTCATATTTTTAATATGATGTAGGGATTCCTTGCAATCCAAACTAAAAAGCCAAATGTGAACTTTATATTAAGCTTCATTTGAAGGAATCGACACTTATTGTTTAGGCATCACTTGAATTTTTTGTAGATCCGTTATGTTTCTACATTCTCTCGTAATCTAGTTTTATTATAAAAAATTAATGTACTAAGATTTCCCTTTAAGTTTGGCTTTGAATGTTTCAGTTTATATAAAGATAAAAAATTTTATGGTTTAAAAATTTTATGCGATAGTCTTTACAAATTTAAGCTTGATGATGTTTTTGTTGAAACCTTACTGATCTTGTATTGCAATATTGGAACTAAATATAGTTTGGTTATTGATAACTCTGTTTATTTGTAGTATAAACTCTTAGGTTACATATCTAAAGAAAGGTTACAAGGATTGGGAAAGAATGTAATTCTTTCTTTGGATTTTACAAACCTTAGCATGTGTATAGATTGTGTTAAAGGAAAGCAAACCAAACATACTAAGAAAGGAGCAATAAGAAGTATGTGGTTTTTTAAAATTATATCTACCGACAGAAGTAGAACTCTTAATGTTTTATCTTTTAGTGAAGAAAGTACTTTATAACCTTTATCAATAATTATTCACATTATACTTATGTGTATCTTTTGCATGAAAAATCTCAATTGATAGATACCCTTAAGCTATATGTTAATGAAGTTGAGAGATAATTAGATAAAAAAGTGAAAATTGTTAGATTAGATAGAGATAGTGAATATTATGGAAAGTATGATGAATCGAAACAATATCTTGTTCCATTTACCAAATTTCTTGAAAAACATGTTATATGTGCTCGATACACCATGCTAGGAACATTAGAACAAAATGGTGTTGCAAAAAAGCATAATTGTCTTTACCAAAATGTATGTAGGTTTATGAATTGAAAATTGCTATATATTTATTAAACAAGGTTCATAATAGGGTAGTTTCAAAGACTCATTTTGAATAGTGGACTAGAAGGAAGCATAGTTTAAGGCATTTATATGTTTAGGGTTGTCCTATAGAAATAAGCATTTAAAATCTACATGAAAAAAAAACCTAGACTTAAGAATGTTCAATGATTTCTTTATATGATATCCCAAAAGGTCCAAGGGATCTAGGTTTTATTGTCCTAATTATAGTACAAGAATTATTAAAACTAGAAATACCAAGTTCATAAAAAATGGTACAACTAGTAGGGGTGAAGAACAATGTGATGTATGTGTTAAAGAAGTTGAGGTAGAAATTCTTATAGCCTTAACTTCTAAAATTGATCCCAACATTGTAAAACTTCAACAAAGTGAAGAATATGAAGCAATTGATTAAATACATCATGAAGTTGTAAATTATACTCCTATATTAGATGAACCACGAGAAGTAACATTAAGTAGTTCTGAAAGAGAGATGAAGTTTGCAATTTCTAATGATCATGTGGTTTATCTAAAAGAATTGAAACTTAGACATAGGAATTGACAATAATCTAGTTTCATTTTCACAAGACATGGAATTAGTGATTTCATTAAGTGGGAGAATGCCATGAAAGAAGAACTAAAATCTATAGATCAAAATCAAGAATAAGACCTAGTTGAATTGCCTAAAGGATGTCAAAGAGTTGATTATAAATGAGTTTTTAAGACAAAACGAGACTCAAATGATAATAATGGATAGTATTAAGTTAAACTTATTACCACAAGTTTTATTTAGAAATGTGGCATTGATTATAAAGAGACGTTTCCACTAATCTGAAAGAAAGAGTCACATAGGATCATTTTAGCTTTGGTGGCTCATTATGATTTGGAGTTATACCAAATGAATATTAAGATCGCTTTTCTCAATAGAGATTTAGATGAACAGGTTTACATGGACCAATTAGAAGGTTTTTCAATTAAGGAAATGGAATACATAGTGTCCAAACTTAAGAAGTCAATATATGAACTGAAACAAGCTTCTTACCAATGATATTTTAAATTTAATAATATCATAACTTCTTTTGATCTTAAAGAAAACACTGTTGGTTGGTGTATATATATGAAGGTCAGTGAGAGTAAGTTTGTCTTCTTAGTCTTATCTATCAATGATATTTTGATTGTTAGTAATGATCTTGATTTATTATTAAAACCAATAACTAATTTTCTAAGAGTTTTGAGATGAAGGGTATGGAAGAGGCAACATATGTTGTAGTAATTTAAATATTTCATGATAGATCACAAAGATTGTTAGGTTTATCTTAGAAAGCATATATTAATAAAGTTCTTAAAAGAATTAAAATAGACAAATGTTTAGTAGGAATAGTTATAGTTTAGAAAGGAGATAAGTTTAATAATATACAATGTCCAAAGAATGAGTTGCAATGGGAGCCAATGGCAAGAATTCTTTATGCATCAATTGTTAGGAGTTTGATGTACTTTCAAACTTGTACTAGATCTAATATTAGTTTTAGTGTTAGGATATTAGGCAGATATCAAAATTACATAGGGATGGATTATTGGTTAGTTGCCTAAAAAGTTTTAAGATACTTGTAAAGAATGAAAAATCACATGCTCACTTATAGAAGATCTAATCAATTAGCAATTAGCAATAATTGTTTATTCGATTCAGATTTTACTAGATGTGTTTATATAGGAAAATTCACATTTGGTCATATATTCTTCTTAGTTGGAGGTACAATCTCATGGAAAAGTGTAAAATAATCTGTTATTGCTACATCGACAATGGAAATAGAATTTGTGGCTTGTTTTAAGGCCACAATTCACGGTTTATGGCTGCGAAACTTTATCTTAGGGCTTCAGGTTGTCAACACTGTTAGTATGCTACCAAAAATTTATTGCGATAACTTCATAGCATTTGTCTTTTCAAAGAATAACAAGTGTTCAAATGGTGGTAAAGACATGGGAATTAGATACTTTGTTAAAGGAGTTCAGAAACAAAGAGTGTCAAATGAATATATTAGCACAAAACTGATGGTTGAGATCGATTGACTAAAGAATTGATGCCTACTATTTTTATGGAGCATGTTAAAATAATGGGCATTGTAAGATGTCTTAATTGGACATTATTGTATTTAATTTGTATTACACTCTTGAGCTCATTTTAATGCATTTTTGAAAATTTCTATTTTCTACATGATATATGTGATTGAATTACAATTATGTTAATAAAAATTGTCCATCATAAAGACATTAAAGAATAGACATTTATTTGTCTCTTCATTAAGTTATGGCTAATTTAGAAATTAATTATGTAGTACATGAAAGGGACTATGTTGTCATAATGAAATATAATCGCGATGACTTTGATTAAGTTTTAACTTAATCATAATATAATGGTTTTGTCAATATAATGAAAACTTAGAATGACTTCATTGTGCACACTACAGTTATTTTAAGTTATCAAAAATATATGGGTAAGGTGAGAGGATGTTAGAAATTAGGACACAATATGTGACTTTTCATTAAGAAGAGTTATATTTTTAATTTAAATATTGTGTTTTTTATAATGAGATGTCTTGACAGAAGACATCACTTCATGTTTTCATCCTATCTTTTTATATAAAAGTGAACATTTTAATATTGAGATTTGCTTTTTACTTTTTATATTTTACGAAACATTAGAAAATTAAAAGGGTTAAAAAAGAGAAATCCTATCCTTAGAAAAATAAGGTTGGATTGGAGGAATAAGGTGTATTGAAGAAATTAAAGTATTTTCCATGTTTTTGAATTCAAGAAATAATTATGAAAAAAGATACATAATATTATTCGTATATAATCATATGAAAATTATGAAGTATGAAGTTTCTGTAATTATTATTAAAAATTATTTTCTCATGTATTTATGAAATCAGACTTATATATCACTCCTTTTGTGTTTTGACACGTGACATATCGAATTGGACAATATGAAAGGAACACTGTAGCATCATAGATTGAGCAAATGAAACCAGTTGACATGGAGAGTGAGTTTTCAAGCCTTGCATGTGCTAACAAGATGAAATATGTTACTTTTTATTGATTTGTAAATCTTAAAGTACTAAGTTTTATGGTCATGTGAGTGATATTACCATTATATCCACACTAATTGATGTAGTTATGAATAGATTTCACTTTCTTAAATTTTCATCTTCAAAATAATGCTATAAGTGGAAGTGACACG